>CM042176.1:25581204-25623440 GCA_023376005.1 Doryteuthis pealeii | reverse complement strand
TCTTGTAATATATGATATTCAAAATATAAACAAATTCTATATATTATTTATTTATTTGAATATAATAAATCTAGGTTCATTATTATCAATAATCTTGTTAGATATAATAATAGGACGTGCTGTGGTTTTCAGTCAAATTTTGTGAGTGTGTTATTCGTCTTTTATGATCTTTATTTTGATGCTATTTGTGACATAAGCAGTGGACTTAGTTTTTGGTACGAGACAATAGAAACCTAACCTCTCCATTATTATGATGATATGAAATGTGTTTACAATGTAATTTCATTTGACTGGGAAGAAATTCGTAACATTTAAAATTTGTGGCATGAGTTTTTATTTTTTTTTACAGTTTAATAATATAGAATTTGTTTGAATTTTATTTCTAATAATCCCAACATTCTAAAGATTGGAAAACTTTTATTATGTTTTATAAATCATGAATACTAATTACTAATTTCATGTTCATATAGTTATTTTTGTGTGTTATTTTATTTTATTATTTTTTTTGTCTTGGTAAAGATTGTGTGGACCAACTCTGCATAGTTAAGCACCCCAAATCAAACCGAGATATCAAAAGGACTGCTGGTCTGTTTAGTTGTAGACAAATCAACAGATGATTTTTGAACATTGAACTACAGTTCTAAGGATTTTAAAAAATGCTAAACTTAATACTTGCGAAAATATTAAGTTTTTTAAAATATTAGCTCGGTATTTGTTGGGAGTGCAAGAACTTTATGGACATTTTGTTGGTATTGATTGTATGTTTTTAAATTAATCAAATATATTTTAATAAAAAAACGTCTCTTTGGTTTGTTAATATATAAACATGATTAACTATTTATTTAATTTATTGAATAAAGCAAATCTCCATTAAATCTGATTGAATTAAAAAGTATGATGTTTAAAAAAAAAAAAAAAAAAAAAAAAAAAATGCTCTAATATTTTTGCAGATATTAAGGAGTTTAGCATTTTTTAAATCTTACAGGGAAATTTCTTATGTCAAAAAATCATCTATTTCTCTGAATGTGTTGAGATGAGGCTTGAGAAGATTAATAATTATTGCATTATTCGGACTATTGTTCCCATCTTCATTTGTTACTTGTACAACGTTTCGGCCGATATGCCCTCCGGCCTTCTTCAGGTATTTCTTGTCGGACTCGAGAACCTTCTTTTCGAACTCGGGAACTTTCTTGTCATATTCGGGAGCCATCACGGAACTTTGAACCTAACCCTAACCCTGGACTAAATAAAGGGTTAGTTTCAAAGTTCCATGATGGCTCCCGAATACGACAAGAAAGTTCCTGAGTCCGAGAAGATTCCCGAGTCCGACAAGAAATACCTGAAGAAGGCCGGAGGGCATATCGACCGAAACATTGTACAAGTAACAATGAAGATGGGGACAATATTCCAAATAATGCAGATAATACTAAAAATCATGTTTTTTTTTTGGGGGGGGGTGTTTTTTACAATAAACCTAAAGCCGTAAGCAGAAGCTTGCTGTGCCAAGGAAAACTGTTCTTTTGATAACTGTTCTGATTTGGGGTGCCTATTGGTGGCTTGGTCCAATTTTCTTTCTTTGAAAAATGGTTGATTTAATTCACTAATTGCAATTTTTGAATGTTGATGCAAAACCAAAACTTGGAAAATCAGGAAAAGATTAACTTTTGGTATTTTTGAAAGATTTTAAAACTGTAAGTGAAAGTATATTCTGCAGAGTTGCCTATTGTCGGTATCAGCTGAACAGCGAAGGAGTCTATCTCCTTTTCACTAGTGCTAGAAAAGGGATTGAACATATAATGAATGTAATTCCCTAACCTCTAGGCATAAAATAACCTTAGAGTTGACATACCATTAAAATCAATCAATCAAAATATTAAACTGTTTTTTCCAAATATTGGTTTGCTTTTACATTCAACTTTGATTGTTTAACAATTTGAAAATAAAATTAGAATGTAACTCTGAAAAACAGATTTTTATTTTTATTTTTTATTTTGTTATCTTATTTTATTTTATTTATTTTTTGATAAACCATATTTGATTTATCAAAAAATTCTATTTGAAATAGAAACTGTTTCATTTTTCGAAATTAATCGTTTCTCTTTCTTTCTTTTTTTCTTTTTTTTTCTTTCTTTTTCTTTTTTTTTTTTCTTTTTTTTTTTTTTTTCTTTTTTTTCTTTATTTTTTCTTTCTTTCTTTCTTTTCTTCTTTTTTTTTTCTTTCTTTCTTTTTTTCTTTCTTTCTTTCTTTTTTCTTTCTTTCTTTCTTTCTTTTTTTCTTCTTTCTTTCTTTTTCTTTCTTCTTTCTTCTTTTTTTTTCTTTCTTTCTTTCTTTTCTTTCTTTCTTTCTTTCTTTTTTCTTTCTTTTTCTTTCTTTTTCTTTTTCTTTCTTTTTTCTTTCTTTTTTTTCTTTTTTTCTTTTTTTTTTTCTTTTCTTTTTTCTTTCTTTCTTTTTTCTTCTTTCTTTTTTTCTTTCTTTCTTTTTCTTTTCTTTCTTTTTTTTCTTTTTTTCTTTTTCTTTCTTTTTTTTTCTTTTTCTTTCTTTTTTTTTCTTTCTCTTTTTTTTTTCTTTTCTTTTCTTTTTTTCTTTTTTTTTCTTTTTCTTTTTTTCTCTTTTTTCTTTTTTCTTTTCTTTTTCTTTTTTTCTTTTTTTCTTTTTCTTTTCTTTTTTCTTTTCTTTTCTTTTTCTTTTTCTTTTTCTTCTTTTTTTTTTCTTTTTTCTTTTTTCTTTCTTTTTTCTTTTTCTTTTTTCTTTTCCTTTTTTCTTTTTTTCTACATTTGTCATAAACCAAAGAAAAGATCAGCCAAAATATTGTGAATAAACATCAACAAATAAAAACATTCATTTATACAAACAAATGAATTTGTGTAATTGAATTCATAATCAAATAATCATTATATACAAATGTGCTTTTTAGAGTTACTTTAATTTTATTTGAAATCCTTTTCTTTCAGGCTGTAATTCTCATCTTCATTATTTCTTTTAAAAGCTAATATCTTAATTAAAGTATTTCAACAAAAATCTTTGGTTTATAGTTTTATAACTAAAAAAAAAAGTGCGTCTAAAAATCGTCTGTTAACAAACAACCGGATTTTGACAGTGAAAAGCAAAACATGTCCTTTTGAATTTTAGTCGCAAATGGGGTGCTTAATGGTGTTTGGTTCAATTTTCTTGTCTAATAGATAATTTTGTACTGTTGATGTACTAAAAAAACAATCTCATTTCCTACTAAAATTGGTATTTACTAATTTAATATTTCATATTGGCCTGGCAAATCACTTGGACATAGGAAACATTTTGTTTTGTTTTTTTGTTTTTTTTTTCTTAAAATGGCTTTCACTTGTTATTCTTTAATCTTAATGAATAAATGAATGATTTTTTTAATCCGAGTGTCTTGCTAAGTACAAACTATTCAACATTTTTAATGCTATTTCTCTGAATGTTTGAGATGAGGCTTGAAGATTAGTATTATCTGCGTTATTTGGACTATTGTCCCCATCTTCATTGTTATTTGTACAACGTTTCGGCCAATATGCCCTCCGACCTTCTTCAGGTATTTCTTGTCGAACTTTTGTGAACCTTCTCGGACTCCCGAGTTCGAGAAGGTTCCCAAGTCCGACAAGAAATACCTGAAGAAGGCCGGCGGGCATATCGGCCGAAACGTTGTACAAATAACAATGAAGATGGGGACAATAGTCCGAATAACGCAGATAATACTCATTTTTAATGCTATTCTATCCTATAACAGTTATAGTATTGGACAAAACCCAGTAAAAAAAAACAAAAAAACAACCCATTATTATAATAATACTCATGTTCCTACAAAATACGTCCGTTATCATCTTACAACAAACACCGCTCTATTTAAAAAATGAGACCGTCCAAATCATCCAAGATAAAATGCAAAAATGTAAATCCCGATTAACTGGTGTTGCTTATTCACCAAATTCTTATTTCTTATGAATGTCGTCATCTCAGCCCAATAATGGACCATTCCATTTTTATTTTGCATACAAAATTTCATTTGCAAAGTATGTAACTATTATGGGATAGGTTGTATATAACAAGTAAACTAACAATCTTTAAAATTACTTATACTTTTTACTTTTGTCCAGTCATAAGTAAATTTAATACTTATTATTTTTTTTATAATAATTAAATTTTATATTTATAATAAATCAATGGTTAAATCCTACTTAACGGACATAAATTCCACCATCTGCCGAAAGAAAAAAAAATACTAAAAATCAAGGAATTAACCGAATTTAATGAAATTTTAAGTGTTGATATTATAATGAATAAAAGATATAATGCACTAGTTATTTTATTTAAAAACTTTTGAATTTGTGTTACGCCTCAAAGATATGTGGTTCAAAGTTAACTGGGTTATTTCCTATAACTCCAACATAAACAAAGGGGAACCACTCTCGACTGATAAATTATTTATTTTCCCATTAAACTACCCCTAAACCTGACCATACACCCCCGTCTTCTTTTTTCCTAGTAGATCAATAAATAAATAAATAATTATCAGTTCAGAGTGGTTCCCCTTTGTTTATGTTGGAGTTATAGGAAATAACCGTTTACTGACCTGAAAAAATATAAAAGTTTTTAAATAAAATAACTGGTGCATTCTTTTGTTTATATCAACCCTGAAAACTTCATTAAATTTGGTTAATTCCTTGATTTTTTTTGTATTTTTTTTCTTTCAGCGGAGGGGGGGACATACAATGGTGGAATTTATGTCTGTTAAGTATGATTTAACCAAATCAATACATTCTTTGGACGTAAAATTTCAATTTAATTCAATTTTTTAAATTTTTTTATTTATTTAAAAAAATTTTTTTTTCACTACATTTCAGCCCGTACACTCTCAGGCCTTCATCAGATGTATAGCATAACTGATAACTTTCACAGGATTTCAAAGAGAAATCTTTGTTTCATTTATGGAAACATGATTTTCTAATCCTTTTTTTGACAAAGCCAGTACCCTGTGTAGGGATTGAACTCCCAATGCTATTCTTACCAAAAAGTACATAAGAAACGTTCAGTGTTCTTTCCATAGTCTTGTTCCGTCGTTCCTATTTGTGAAGCAGTGAACTGTCCAGAAAACAATGAAACCAAAAGTCTCTGACGATAACAAATAAATATCAAATAAGTATAAAAAAAAAAAAAAAAGGATTCTTTGTAATATTTTTTGTTTTGGAGATATTTTTCTACAATTAATTTATATTTATATGACATTGATAATTTTCATATTGAAGAAAATTATCTTTTTGTATCTAACCCAGGGATCACCAAACTTTTTTCATGGTGGGCCGGATAATTGAAAACATAACGACCACAGGCCACATTATTATTGTGTTCAATACTTGCTAGCCAGAACAAAAACTCCAAGAAAAAGATGTAAAACAAAATTTATCTTTCTATCTTATATTCATGGATGAGTGACATAAGATGCACAAAAACAAATTTAAAAAACATATTTATTTTCAAAACATTATCAAAGAATGCAATATTAGCTGAAAGGTCGGTGGGTCGTAGTTTGGTGACCCCTGATCTAACCCAAAATTTCGGGGCTCTTGGCTTGCCCTACAATGTGTACCTTCACTTGTGTTTAAAAAAAAGTTTAAAACCATTGAATACCTAATAAAAATGAATAAAATAAAAATGTGTTCAGCATAAAATAACCCAACAAGGGTTAACATGCCATAAAATCCAACCAAACTAAACATCTCCATTTTATAATGAATTGAGTATCCTAGGAGATTTCAATGCCTTAAGATATCTTAGGAGATTGTTTAGTGCCAACCCTGCCATCTTCAATTAATGTTTTATTTGTCAAATATATATTCAGGTCCTGGAGTGGTAGTACCTGTTAGGGTCCCATCTATAGGTTAAATAAATTTAAAAAATTAGTTTTTAAGAATTGTTTAAAAAAAGTTTACTCAACAAAAATGAATAAAACCAAAATTTGTTCGGTATAAAATAACCCAGAAAAGGTTGACATGCCGTAAAATCCAACCACCAACATAAACAGTTCCATTTTTATAAGGAATTGAATATCCTAAAAGATTTCAGTGCCTTAAGATATCTTAGGAAATTGCCATCTTCAAATTATGTTTTCCCCTCCAATCAATCAGCTGACCATGTCAAGCCCTAGCACCTATATGATTGTCCCAACTCTATTGCCCTTATGGCTAGCCCCAACCCTTTTTATCATATGGGTCCTAGAAGACGGTAGCTGAGGGTCTTCATGTCCTGGGTATGACATTAAACTAACTGATGGTGAGGTTCCAGTAGTGGAGGTCTGGGGAATGTGGTAACACCCCTTCATCACCATTGCTCCCTGGTCTACTCTGACCCGGAGTGGTAGTACCTGTTAGGGTCCCATTTATGGGTTAAATAGAAAAATGTGTTTATAAAAATAATTGTGTACTCATTAAGAATGAATTTCAAAAGTTTGTCGGCATTAAATGACCCACTGAGGTTGATATGCCATAAAACAAAACAACTTGTTTTATTGTCAAATGTTTCTGAATGTCATTTCAAAATTCCTTGTGTTTTGTTTTGAAGAAATAAATTAATGTCTTAAAGATTACAGCTTGAAAAATTGTTTCTTGATACACGTCTTGATTTTGTTGTTTCTTATTAATGTTTTTATTAATGTTTTTTTTTTTACTAAACATTTGTTTCATTTTTCTAACAGGATGTTAACAGCTCTTCATACCACCATGTTCATTTAATAAGTATATCAGTCTAACTGCATGTAGTGTTGTGCAAATGAAAATCTTTGTATATACATCTGTATATCTATGTGAGTATGCATATAAGATTGCATGGCCTAATGGTTTTTTCGGTGTCTTCGTACCCTACTACACTCTCTATTGTAAACGTTTCCTTTATTGTGATAGTAATTAATATAAGTAGTTGTAGTATTTGTGTCAATAACTCATTCATCCCTGCCCCCACCCTTCACTCCACCCCCACTGTCACTCTTGTTTATTTACTAAAATTATTTAAGGATTTTAATTCTCATTTTTACTTTTCTTACTTAACCTTTTTGGTGTGGCACATTTGATGCCAGATTTAATGGCAAGAATTCACTTTTGACCATAAAATAAAAATTATTCAAAATGGAGGACAACTGAGTATCATTGCTGAATATAGAATTAAAATCTTTTAGTGAAAAGGGGATAGACTCCCTCACTGTCTGGCTGATACCAACATTAGGCCACCCCGACAACTTTACTTTACTTATGTTGGCAAGAATTCACTTTTGACCATAAAATAAAAATAAAAAATGCTTTAAAAAAAACCCATTCAAAATGGAGGACAATATCATTGCTGAATATAGAATTAAAATCTTTTAGTGAAAAGGGAATAGACTCCCTCGTTGTCTGGCTGATACCAACATTAGACCACCCCGACGACTTTACTTATGTTGGCAAGAATTCACTTTTGACCATAAAATAAAAATTCAAAAAAGCTTTAAAAAAAACATTCAAAATGGAGAACAAATGAATATCATTGCTGAATATAGAATTAAAATCTTTTAATGAAAAGGGGATAGACTCCCCCGTTGTCTGGCTGATACCAACATTAGGCCACCCGACGACTTTACTTATAGCCTATAAATAAATATAAAACCATGATTTTTTTATAATCTATTTATTAGGAGTGTGCACTTTATAACTTTACAGACTAAACTGGGGCCATATAAAGTGTAAATTCAACTGGAGTTTGTGTCTGTATAGTTTTACCGACTCCTTAATTGCTTCTGATCTAACACCATGACATGATATTTAAAATCATTATTTGATTTTAATGCTCCACAATCACCATTCACATACCGGCATGCAAAACCACCTCCTACCACCCTCCGATAATGGGGTGGCACTCCGTCACACATTAAACTTTCTCAACACTCAAATTATATTTTGAAAAGATTGATACTAATCATAATAAAGTGAAAAATGTATATTTTTTAAAAATTTCATGACATTAAAAAAAAAAAAAAATTAAATTAAAATGATGAAAATAAAATTTAAAAAAAAATTAAATTAAAATGATGAAAAAATAAAGAATTAAATTAAAATGATGAAAAAATTAAAAATTAAATTAAAATGATAAAAAAAAAAATTAAATTAAAATGATATAAAAAATAAATTAAAATGATGTTTTTCAATGATGAAAAAATAATAAATTAAATTAAAATGATGAAAAAATTAAATTAAAATGAATTATAATAATTATAATAAAAATTTAAAATTAAATTAAAGTGATGAAAAAATGAAAATTTTAAATAAAAAAAAAAATGAAAATTTTAAATTAAATTAAAATGATGAAAAGAAAAAAATTAAATTAAAATAAAAAATTGATGAAAAAATAAAAATAGAAAATTAAATTAAAATGATGAAAAAATAAAAGATTAAATTAAAATGATATAATTTTTTTAAAATTCCTCTTTAAAATCATATCAAGTAAACTCCTAGATGAGTTTAATTTGGTACTCATTTTCCAAACTGTTTCCAAATAGATTAACCATTATCCATGGACAGTTAATATTTTCTGATAAGGTTCCAAATTATTTTTCCATCTTTTATATAAATTATTGTATGCGTGTATTATGTATGATCCTACCCCCCCCCAAAAAAAAAGATAAAAAATTGATCCTTCAGAAAAATTATAGTATATTTGATAAATATATATACTATTACATACTACAATGCATTTTTGTGTCTTGGGTATCACGCTAAATTGCATCTAGTGGTGAGGTTCAAATTCTTGAGCTCTGGGGAGTGTGGAGTACTCTTTCATTGCCATTATTCCCATGTCCACTCTGTCACACCTCTTTGCTTGACTGCCCCCACCCCAAATGTTAAAGACCCCTCCCCCCCTGTTTGAGAACCACTGCTTCAGAAGACTTTAGATTTGGTAAGACGCAGCCACCAATATAATCCCATTACACTTAATGAACTGGTCATTTAAAGTCTTCCTCCAGACACACTGTAGATTATGAGTTATCTCCCTTGGACTGTTTCAGTTGAAGGAACTCTTTAGCAAAAGAGTTAGAAAGTTAGTTGGCAACAGACTACATATACGACAATCGTCCACCATTAGAGTGACTGCCATTAAACAGCCTATTGACAAACACCATTTCCTTTTATTTGTGGATATTCGATAGAATGATCAAGGCAACTCAGTTTGGCTAAAAACCAAACTCTCTAAGTTCCATCTTGGCAGAATCACAAATGACCTTTGTTTTAATTCAGCATGGTTCAAATGCTTATTCAAATATCTAGTTCCATATTGGTAGCCATGTTTATTAGATTAGTACCGCTATGATATATGAGGGTGAGTCAAAAAAATAATGCCATTTTGTTTAAGACAGGTATAATTACCAACACAGGAACATGTATCATACATCAAAATGAAGTTGGTTCTCTGTGGATCACATCCCTACTTCTCCACATAGTCACCGTTTCTCTCAATAGCAATGTTCCATTTTCAAATGAGAGCATGTATCCCTGTCCTATAAAATTCTGTTGACTGTTCTTTGAGCCACTCCTTCACTACAGATTTCACTTCCTCATCACTGGAATAATGTTTGGTTCTCTTTGGCCCCATGAAAGAGGGTTTGAAGAGCAAACATTCTTCCATGACAAGGAAGTTAAATCTGTAGTGAAGAAGTGGCTCAAAGAACAGTCAACAGAATTTTACGGGGCAGGAATACATGCTCTCATTTGAAGGTGGAACATTGCTATTAAGAGAAATGGTGTCTATGGAGAAGTAGGGATCCACAGAGGACCAGCTTCATTTTGATATATGATACATATTCCTGTGTTGGTAATTATACCTGTCCTAAACAAAATGGCATTACTTTTTGAATCCCCCTCATACATTTAGATTTCGCAGAATTGCATTGCCTCCTGCCTTAAAAAACGCTAGGCGGTGATAGCTGAAAAAAACAACCCTCCCTACGAATGAAGTCCCTAGCTGAAGCAGTGCCTGCTGAAAAAAACAACCTGTGCTTAAGGCATTTTTCCTGAAAAGTTAATGCGATATTTTACCCCCTCCAGTTTTGTTTTTTTTTCAACAAGTAAATGTAGATATTTTAACCCTTCCTCTATTTAATATTGGGGTGGGGCTAAATATTTACATTTACTTGTTGATAAAAATATGGCTTATTTTAATGCCTTCAAACCACTAAAAAAAATAATTTGTTGATAAAAACGCCTTCAAACCACTAAAAAAAAAAAAATTGTCAATAGAAATGCCTTCAATTCCGTAAAAAAAAATTTTTTTTTATCGGTATTTTCATTTAAAAATTTTTTTTCGACAATCAAAAAAATAAAAAATAAAAACATTTTTTTCGGAATTTTTATTTTATTTTAATATATTTATTTTAATATGTATATTTCCAACAATCAATTACAAATTCATATTCATTTGTAGGGAGGGTTGTTTTTTCAGCTATCACCGCCTAGAGTTTTTTAAGGCAGGAGGCCGGGACATAATTCTGCGACTCGCCCTTATTTTTAAGAATATGGCATAGATAACTTCAGATCTGCATGGCTTTAAACACTGAATCAATCTTGTCTTGATCAAATTTTTTTTAAATGGCAGCTGACTCCATCTTTTAGCAAAATTTTCTAATTTGATTATTATTGTCTGCTTATTTTGGCTTTTTTTGTTGTTGGATCGTAACCTTTTGGAGCCGAGAGGCCCGTGTTTGTAGGTGTAATAAAAAAAAGCACTTGTTGTTCTCTCTTTCTTTCTTTGATGACAAAGTGAATTTTGGTAACTTACATTAATTTTGGTAACTTACATTAATTTTGAAGAAACAAAAAAAAAATACACACTAAGGCAACTCTTCCCCTTTACTCTGCTACCACCCTTTTGTGTCACTGTTTCCTTGGATCTTTCAAATGTTCTCATTAATAAGGAGTGTGGTACCGCCGTTTTGAAAATGGATTCTGTAAAAAAAAAAATTAAAAAAAAAAAAAAAAGTTATCTTAGTACTGATACCACATTGCCATTCCCTTTTTTTCTAACCACTCTTTGGATCTTAGCAGTGCTAGCCTCTTCTGAAGTCACTGCAATCTTGGATCTTTCCCAGCGCTCATTTATTGAGTATGGCTTAGCTAGCAGTTACGAAAATAATCAAACATTGCATAAAAAAGAGAAGGAAAGAACAGCAATTTTTTAAAGATAGTCTATTAGATGCACAACCGAGCCAAAAATAATGGCTCTGGTTGCAGAGACTATATCCTGTACTCAAGTGTTTGTAGGTGTAATAAAAAAAGTTGTTGTTCTCTCTTTCTTTCTTTGATAACAATAAAGTGAATTTTGGGAATTTACATTTTGATTGGTACATTCTCCAACCTTTTGGAGGTGTGGTTATTGTCATAGGAAATGAAATTGGTGACCCAAGTTCAAATCCTGGATGAGGCGGTTTGTGTTTCACTTTGTTCTAATGCCCTCAGGAAAGGCATAAATCCATCTGTTCTCCTTTCAGCTATGGTAAAATAGTAGGGCGGAATGGGTTCTTTAGCCTTGGTTAAGCAACTAGTCTAAGAGAAGGAAAACTTTGAATTCAAACCAGCTGTACTCTGCTTAAAAATATTGACCTTGTGTCACATCCTGCTTATGGTGGAGGGGTTGGGTAAATACATTTTCCAACCTTCTTCAGGTGTATTGTGTACCTCTGCAATTAATTAAAAAAAAAAAAAAAAAAAAAAAAAAAGCTTTTTTTTTCTTTGATAACACAAAACAAGAAAAAAAAACTTTTCTTTTGGGAAGTTTTGGTAGAAGGGCCATAGCCTGGCCTGTTTACTAAAACTTTCTCATTCCCAATGATACCTGCATCGAAAAGATATTCTAAAAAAAAAAACGTTTGGCTTTGGGTTACTCTTATTGCATTTTTAATCAGGACTTTGTTTTTAATTTTCTTTTTAATTGAATTTATTTTAAATATTTTGAAATTTAAAATTTTTAATATTGATTTTTTTTTTTTTTTTTTTTTTTTTTTTTTTCATTTTATTTATTTATTCTTTTTCTTATAGATTCCTTTTTATTTATTTATTCATTCAAGTTTTCATGTAACTGAACTTCTATAATTTGTATTATCTAGATTTTGGGACTATTGTCCTCATCTTCATTTCTATATACACAATGTTTCAGCCAATATGCCCTTCAACCTTCTTTAGGTGTTTCCTATCAAGCATTCATGTCAGAATCAGGAGTCTTCACGGAACTTTGAACTGAACCAAAATCTTTATTTAATCCATTGGAATAAATTCTCATTTTGTTAACCATGACCAGTAGACCACAGTCCAAAGTGATTTTAGTTCAGTTCTGTCGGATGTCAAAGATGGCTCAATAACTTTTACGTAATGATTAAGATAAAATCACAAAAAAGAGTATAGTTACTTTTCGCACATAGGTATCTTGGTTTCATAATTAATTAATTAATTTTTAAATGAGTAAAATACGTATAAAAACTATTTAGCTCCGAAATAAAAATTAGCCAATGAGATTAATGATTTTATCTGCCATTTTATAATCAGCCAATCAGAAAAAGTTCAAAATCTTACAATTTATAGAATATGTCGATAAATAGAAAAATTTGGAAGATTGACAATAAATGATCTACGAACAACTTGTTTTTAGAATAAAATTTAAAAATTTTAATTTTAAAAAATTTTGATTTAAAAAATAATTTTGATTTAAAAAAAAAAAAATTTAATTTAAAAAGTTTAACTTTAAGATACGAACTACTAAAAATCTATCAAGTTTTAAAACTTGATAGATTTTTAAAGTTAAACTCTTTAAATTAATTTTTTTTTTTTTTAAATTTAAAAAAATCAAAATATTTCAAAACTTGCTGGTGTAATTCAAATTTATTAGAAAATTTTTATAGAAATTGAAATAAAATCCCTAATCTCATTGGCTAATTTTTATTTCGGAGGTAAGTAGTTTTTTTACGTATTTTACTCACTTAAACTTTTAATTAATTATGAAACCAAGATACCTATATGCGAAAAGTAACTATACTCTTTATATGATTTTATTTTAATCATTACGTCAAAATTATTGAGCCATCTTTTACATTCGATGGATTTTAAAAAGTAAAGCACTTTTCGCCTCTGGGACTGTAGCCTACAGGTACTAGTGTTAAGCGCTGTTAAGTATTCTATGTTATTTTAGCCCTAAGTGAGGATTGAACCTACAACCTACAGATGTTAATAGCTTAGAACTGTATTAACTCAACCTTTATATCTATTGTGCCCTGGCGACAGGTAACATAGTGTAATAATTAACACAGCTTAACATTTGTACCCAGTCATGGTCAGCAGAATAAGAACAGTCTACCCCTGTGTATTGAATAAAGGGTTGGCTTCAAAGTTCTGTGAAGGCTCCTGATTACAATAAGAAGGTTCCCATGTTCAAAAGAAGGTTCTTGAGTTGAGAAGGTTCCTAAGTCGGACAAATACCTGAAGAAGGCCAGAGGACACATTATCCGAAACGTTGTACAGATAACAAAGATGAGGATAACAGTCCGAATAATCCTGATAATACAAATAAACTTCTATAGTTTTAACACCTTTATTTATTAATAATAAAATTTAGTTTTTAGGTAACATGTCTCTTTTCTAATAATAAAGAAATAATCCCTGGTTTCAAGGAATGAAAATCTAATTATTTATTTTTATTCACCCTCTTTTTCACTTATTCTTCTTCTATTTTTCATTCACCAATAATCTTCATTCAAAATGAATTTTTTCTTCACTTTTTCATTTATATCACCACTTTCTCTTCTTCCAATTTTTTAATTTTTTTCACTTTTTATTTTTTATTTTTTATTTTTTTTTAACCAAGTAACCAATAAGCACCCCAGCTGGAAACTGTTTTGAAAGGAACACCTTTTACTTTTCACCGCAAACTCCCGGTTGTTTGTTTACAAACAACAGACGATTTTTTTTTTTTTTTGCATTAGAATTTCACTGTAAGATTTTTTAAAAGTTTGTTCATGTATATTTACAACCCAAAGGCTCAAGTTTTTATACTAAAATAGTTTTTGATTTTGATAAAAAAAAAAAAAAAGTTATTTATTGGTTACTTGGTCCCAACATCCTTTTATTCAAATAAACATAAAAAATATTTTGTAAATAAAAACTATTTTCATTTAAATAAACATATCTGCATTTCTCTTCTGATTAAATAAAAACTATTTTAATATAAAAATGTGTTTTTAATATATAAACTTGTCTTTTGTTTAACATTTTTTAAACTCGAAAAAAAAAATTCCTATTGAATTAACAACAGCATGAAATAACTTTTTAAAATTTTTGTATTAAAATCGAAAACTATTTTAGTATAAAAACCGTGCCTTTGGGTTGTAAATATACATGGACAAACTTAAAAAAAATCTTCTAGTGAAATTTTAATGCAAAAAAAATTGTCTGTTTGTAAACAAACAACCGAGAGTTTACAGTGAAAAGCAAAAGGTGTTCTTTTCAAAACAGATCCCAGCTGGGGTGCTTATTGGTTACTTGGTCCATTTTTTCCTTCTTTTTTAAAGTCTTAAACGATTTACTTTTATTCACTCTCTTTTTCACTTCTTTTTTTTTCACTCACCAATAATCTTCATTCAAAATGAATTTTTTCTTCACTTTTTCATTTATATCACCATTTTGTATCACTTCTTTTTTTTTCTTTTTTTCTTTTCTCTTTTCTTTTTTTCTTTTCTTTTCTTTTTTTTTTTCTTTTTTCTTTTCATTCTTTTTATTTTTTATTTTTGTCTTTTTTTAAAGTCTTAAACTACTATTTTTTTTCAGGGACCATTAAGACCTAAATTGTATGTCACCCCGCCGAAAGAATAAAAATACTAAAGATCAAAGAATTAACCGAATTTAAAGAAATTTTCAGTATTGATACGTTAATGAATAAACAATATAATGCACTAGTTATTTTATTTAAAAAATCTTACATTTTTTCAGGTCAATTAACTTTGAACCACATATGTTTGTGAATCTGTGTTACGCCTCAAAGATACGTGGTTCAAAGTTAACTGACCTGAAAAAATGTAAGAGTTTTCAAATAAAATAACTGGTGCATTATATTGTGTATTCATTAATACATCAACACTGAAAATTTCATTAAATTCGGTTAATTCCCTGATTTTTTTGTATTTTTTTTTCTTTCGGTGGGGTGACATTCAATGGTGGAATTTACGTCCGTTAAGTAGGAAAAAGATGAGTTCTAAAAAATGTGTTTAAAAAAATTGAGTACCATCAAGAATGAATTAAACAAAATGTCTTCAGTATAAAATGACCCAACAAGGGTTGACATGCCGTAAAATTCAACCAACCAGGTATATCAATCTAAGTTGAATTTTAATCATTTCAAAGATGAATGGCTCAGTTCAAAGAAACCTTTTCCTTCGTTTTTAAATGGCATATTTTTTTTAAAATTTGAATCTATTTAGTTGTAGTATAATAATCAAATTAAAGGTTATAGTTGGTTGCCCAACTCAGTTGTAGAATCAGAATTTATGAAATACCAATACAAAGCTACAAACAAGTGAAAATTTGACTAAAGTATTTCAAAATAAAAATGTAATAAACCATATAACCTATAAAAAGAATTCACAACTTCTGACACTAAAGAAATATTTCAGATTTGCCTATTTAATTTATATATGTGTGTATCTATGTGTATATATATATTTATATATTTAATTGCCTAAATGTTTTATCTGCGACCTGATTCCATGCCAGTTTTTTTTCTATATATCTTTATCTATATATATATATATATATATATATATATATATATATATATATACATACACACACACACACACATAAATATAATCTTTTTTTTTTTTTTTGCTTTTTGTTTTAATCTATTCAATAATCTCCATTCATAAGTTTCATTTGATTGCATGTGATGACATTTATTCATTCATAAAATATGTTTCTAATTTTATTTTGTTTTTTCCTTCCTCAGTTTTTTTGTCTTTCTTTCTAAGAAAATTTTGATTTTTTTTTTTTTTTGCTTTTTCTTAAGCAATTTTTTAAGCAAATTTTTTGGGTTTTTTGCTTTATTTTCTAAAGCGAATATTTAAGGGGTTTTTGCTTTATTTTCTAAAGTGAATATTTAAGGGTTTTTTGCTTTATTTTCTGAAGCAAATATTTACGGTTTTTTTTTTTGCTTTATTTTCTGAAGCAAATATTTAAGGGTTTTTTGCTTATCTTATTCTCTACATTTAATCTATTTGCTTAAGCAAATCCTACTTACTACATATTTTTCCTGTTTAGTAAATAAAGGATTCATAATTCTTTTTAAAAAAAGTTTTTGTTACAAAGGGTTTTAGTTTGACCCTATATTCTAACTTTTAATGAGATATTCTCACTTTTGCAGTTTTTGAGAAATTTTACATCCCAGTAGTTTTATATTTTGGTTACTAATTTGTAACGATTTGCAGAATTGGTATATCGTAAAGAGAAAAATGAATTCTTTAGAATTTGGAATAAATCTGTCTTCTAGCAGAGTCTACTTATTATTTTTATGTTTCTGAATAAAAAAGTGTCTTTACTGAAAAGCTTTGTTCAGAAATATAGATGTTTTGTTGAAACTTGTTAATTCAACCTAGCAATTGCTTTTTACTCTGTTCACCTTGTATCTTTGCTTGGTAAACCTTTTTGCCTACCCTTAATACTCGTTGTGTTATTATTTCTTTGTTAATAGATCGGTTAACAGAGAAATAACAGGAAGGAGCATGAGTATTAACGATTGGGGAAAAAGGTTTATTAAGCAAAGATACAAGGTGAACAGCTTAGTAAACCTTTTCCCCTATCCTTAATACTAGTGTTTCTTCTTATTTCTCTGTTAACTGATCAGTTAACAGATAAATAATAGGAAGAAACAACGTGTATTAAGGATAGGGGAAAAAGATTTACTAAGCAAAGATGTAAGGTGAACAGCTTAGTGAACCTTTTTTCCTTTTCCTTGATACTCGTGTTTCTTCCTATTATTTCTGTTAACTGATCAGTTTAACAGAAATAACAGGAAGAAACATAATGAGTATTAAGGATAGGAAAAAAGGTTTACTAAGCAAAGATACAAGGTGGACAGGGTAAATAGCAATGGCTAGGTTGAATTAACAAGTACTTTGGGTTCTTGTTTCTCTTTTTCAAGGTTTTGTCAGACTTTATTTATAGGAAAAACAGATGATTCCATTCTTATCATTTAAGTACTGTATGATATGTTTTAAGCGCCCCTCCCGCCAAAAAAAAAAGAAAAACATTCAGTAGTACAATGATTACAATTAATTTTTTTTTCTTTTATTCAGGCAATGGATTTTTATCGCCTACATCTTCAGCTGGCCTGAAGACCACTCTTTCCTCAGGATCCGTGCCCCCTCCGCCTCCACCTCCGCCAGAGTTGTCTGTAGGAAAACCGTTGCCAGCCTCTGGGGACACCACCGACTCTACACCCCCATCAAATGATCGCACTGCTCTGCTTGGGTCTATCTGCAACTTTAATAAGACTGGCCTAAAGAAATCCAAGGTGAATGATCGAAGTGCTCCAAAGATATAATTCTGTCTTCTAGCAGAGTCTGTTTATTATTTTTCTGTTTCTGAATAAAAAAAAAAGTGTCTTTACCTGAAAAGCCTTGTTCAGAAATATAGATAAGATGTTTTGTTGTAACTTGTTAATTCAACCCAGCAATTACTAATTACTCTGTTCACCTTGTATCTTTGCTTAGTAAACTTTTTGTTTCCCTATCCTTAATACTCATTGTGTTTTGTTCCTATTATTTCTCTGTTAACTGATCAGTTAACAGTTAAATAATAGGAAGAAACATGAGTATTAAGGAGGGAGAAAAAGGTTTACTAAGCTGTTCACCTTGTATTTCTGCTTAGTAAACCTTTTTTCTCTATCCTTACCTTACTCATTGTGTTTCTTCCTATTATTTCTCTGTTACCTGATTAGTTAACAGAAATAATAGCAAGAAATACGAGTATTAAGGATAGGGAAAAAAGCTTACGAAACAAAGATACAAGGTGAACAGAATAATTCTGTTAACTAATCAGGTAACGGAAATAATAGGACAAAAACAAAATATAAAAATGTTTTGTAACTTGTTAATTTAATTTATCAATTGCTAATTATTCTGTTCACCTTGTATCTTTGCTTAGTAAACCTTTTTTCCCTATCCTTAATACTCATTGTGTTTCTTCCTATTATTTCTCTGTTTATTGATTAGTTAACAGAGAAATAGGAAGAAATATGAGTATTAAGGATCGGGAAAAAAGGTTTACTAAACAAAGATACAAGGTGAACAGAGTAATTCTCTGTTAACTAATCAGTTAAGAGGGAAATAATAGGAAGAAAAAAAAAACAAAAGATAAAGAAAATATTGAATAATAATTCCAATAAAAAACATAAACAAATATAAAATATGGTAATCTGAACATTAGCAACATAAATGAGAGTAACCTCCCCTTGTTTATTTCACTTTGAGAAAGCCATGTTTTGGTCGGCCATTTTCAATTCACCGTAAATCTACACAGCAGTCAAATTCTTATTTAAATATCTAGTTCCATATTGGTAGCCATGTTTATTAGATTAGTACAGCTATGATATATGAGGGTGAGTCAAAAAATAATGCCATTTTGTTTAGGACAGTTATAATTACCAAATACAGGAATATGTATCATACATCAAAATGAAGCTGGTCCTCTGTGGATCACATCCCTACTTATCCACTTAGGTGAGTCAAAAAGTAATGCCCTTTTGTTTAGGACAGGTATAATCACCAACACAGGAACATGTATTATATATCAAAATGAAGCTGGTCCTCTGTGGATCACATCCCTACTTCTCCACATTGGGGAGTCAAAAGTTAATGCCATTTTGTTTAGGACAGGTATAATTATCAACACAGGAACATGTATCATACATCAAAATGAAGCTGGTCCTCTGCGGATCACATCCCTACTTCTCCACATAGTCACTGTTTCTGTCAATAGCAATGTTCCACCTTCAAATGAGAGCATGTATCCCTGCCCTATAAAATTCTGTTGACTGTTCTTTGAGCCACTCCTTCACTACAGATTTCACTTCCTCACCACTGGAATAATGTTTGGATCTCTTCGGCCTGATAAAAGAGTTTGAGAGGCAAACATTCTTCCATTCACAAGGGTTTGAATAACATTGGAAAAGAAAGAAAATTTTTATGAAAAAAAAGAACGAGAATAAAGAGGAAAAGCTGAATAAAAAAAAAAATAAATGCCAAATCCTTGTTTTCCATTTTCCATAAATTTACCGTTAATCATTCAGTTGCAAAGTTCTGAGTATCTTTGAATTTCTTATTTAAATTGCATCTATTAAATAGAGTATTGGACAGACAGAAAACAGTGAATAAATATATATATATATATATATATATATATATATATATAAGATTTTTTTTTTGATGTTTGTTTATTTTAGAAGCATTGTTGAATAAAGTATATATCAATATTTATATTTTTGCTTGAAGGCAATTACAATGCGCATATCGCATAAAATTCGATAATTATAGATATGGTAGATACGTCTCAGTATCATTGACAGGTTAATTTCGCAGGAATTTTTCCGTGCTGTATCGTGGCTGAAGCAGTATAGTTTCTGACTATCCTGCTGAAGTCCCGGTTTCGATTTCTGTCAGAGGGAAATGATGAGACTTGATAAAGTTGAAACAGTCTGTACGATATTCTACACACCGAATAATTCTTTGCGAAATTCACTTGTCATTATTATCTTCTGTAATTATCAAATTTTATGCGATATGCACATTGTAATTGCCTTCAAGCAAAAATATAAATATACATACATACATACATATATATATATATATATATATATATATATATATATATATGAATTTAACATTTTTTTGAAAAATCAAATGATGTTAATATTTTGCTGACAGAATCTGTTTCGACCATTTAATAGAGCGGTCTTTATCAAGAGCAACATATGAATGAAAGATGAAATAAATAACCGTTAGAATATGAGGTACAAACGAACGCTAGTGTTTGATGCTAGAATTTTAAAAAATGCGTATTCTGTGTTAAGAATAAAATAAATTTTGTTTTTAAAAATCAGAAGCATTATAATCCATAATAAAACTCAAAAGAGTTTGATGTAAAACAATATATAAAAAAATGTGTATAATAAGTATCAAAAATGTTCATGATATATTCCAGCTACAAAAAGTAAATTAAAAGTCCACAGCACAATTGAAGAAAGGTGTAAAGTTTCAGTTGACAAATTCGTAGTGTTGTAGATATTATTAGCGTCCAGAGATGTAAAAATCCTGATATTTTGTTTTTTCGTTTGTACCCCTCCTATCTAACGGTTATTTATTCCGTCTTTCATTCATATGTTGCTCTTGATGAAGACCGCTCTATTAAAACGGTTGAAACAGATTCTGTCAGCAAACTATTAACATCATTTGTTTTTTCAAAAAAAATGTTAAATTCATACTGTCGGATTCACTTCCATTTACTTCATATATATATATATATATATATATATATATATATATAATATACCAAACTTGTTGGTAAACCCTTGCAGTAAGAAAAAAAAACAGCAAATAGTTTGATTGTAAAAATATACTATAAAAAGAAAAAATGATAGAGTAGAATTGGCAAAGAAATAATGAATGAAAGAACGAATGAAATAAATAATGCAGTTAAATTGGAATGAAAAGAAAGAAACAAAAAGAATAAAAGATAAAGAATGAGAAAAAAAGAAAACAATCAAAGAATAAAAGTAGGAAAAGGAAGAAAGAATAGAATGAAATAAATAGAATGAAAAATAGAAAAAAAGAAAAAGAAATAATGAGAGAATTACGAAGGAAAAGACAAAGAAAGAATACGATAAAATATAGAGAATGGGCAAAATAAGAAAAAATGAATAATGAAAGAATAACGTTGGAAAAGAAAGAAAATCTCTTGTGAAAGAAAAGAACGAGAATAAAGAGGAAAGTCTGAATAAAAAAGCTAAATACCAAATCCTTGTCTGTGATTTTCAATAAATTTACCATTAATCATTCAGTTGCAAAGTGCTCGGACAACCCAGGTGTGAATTTGAATTTCTTAAATTGCATACATTAAATAGAGTATTGAACAAAAAAAAACTGACTGAAAAAAACCTTTGAAGTGAACCCTTAATTATTATTGCTACAAATTTTAATGAAAACTTCAATGGCTTAGACACACATAGGAAGTGATTATTTTCCTTGATTATTGTTGTCAAAGTTCCTTTAGTTATAGCTTCCTACTCCAATGAGAATACTCTACAATATTAGACAAAACCCGTGAAAAAACTGAACCATCTTTTATTATTGCCATGAATTTTAATGAAACTTCAATGGTTTAGACACACATAGGAAGTGATTATTTTCCTTGATTATTGTTGTCAAAGTTCCTTTAGTTATAGCTTTCCTACTCCAATGAAAATACTCTATAATATTAGACCCCCACCAAAAAAAAAACAGGCAGTGAAAAAACTGAACCGTTTTTTATTATTGCTATAAATTTTAATGAAACTTTAATGGCTTAGAAACATATAGCACAGCCTACTAATATATACGACCCCATATGTCACCTAAGCAGGCAGAATTATAACAGGCCTATTCATTTTATAGTCAATTTATGTCTGTTTCAAAAAATCTTAAAGCACAAACATTTGGCTAGATGGAACCATAAGTTCTCCTCAAGAAATACTGTTTCTCTGTAGTATCATTACTATCATTGCTTACCAAGACCAGACACTGCCTACTAATATATACGGCCCCATATGTCACCTAAGCAGGAAGAATTCTAACAGGCCTATTCATTTTATAGTCAATTTATGACTGTTTCGAAAGAAATGTTAAAAATATAAAAACTTGTTTTTTTTTTTCTTCAGTAATAATAGTAATAATAAAAGATTGTAAACAAACAAACAAACAAACAAAATAGTTTTAAAAATTCTGCAGTTATAAAAAACAAACACACCAACAATTTATCTATGATTTCAGGTTATATGAGAAAAAAATGAAACCTTTTCAATGTGAAATGTATTCCCTGGTCATGAATAATAAATGAATAGGCCTGATAGAATTCTGCCGGCTTAGGTGATATATGGGGCCGGTATATATTAGTAGGTTATGAGTGGACATTCTTTTTCATCTCTATTTATTGAACAGAAGAGAGGCTTTGTCTCTGACTTTTTGGGATGAGGCTTGATAATTTGGATTATTCGGACTATTGTCCTTGAAAACTAAATGTGCAGTATACAGTGCCATAGTTCTCTCAATCCTCCTGTACAGTGCAGAAGCCTGGATGGTATACAAAGTGGATGCCCATAGACTACATGTCTAATACATGTGTCACTTGCGTAGTATATTAAATGTCAAGTGGTGGCAACATGTTTCAAATAGGACCATCCTGAAGAGAACTGGTCTCCCTGCATGCATGAAATACTTGTCCAACGCAACCTGAGATAGACTGGCTACTTAAACAGACTTGGGGATGACAGACTACTAAAGCAGATTCTGTACTCTCAACTGAGAGAGGGATCACATGGAATTGGAAGACCAAAGCTCAGGTACAATGACAACATCAAATGTTAAAGTGATATATGGGGTCGTATATATTAGTTGGCCGTGGTATGCCATAGGTGGGATTGGTTTCCTCTGGTTTCTAGTACTGCTGTGACATATGCTGCGGCTCTGACAAGGGCTAAGTACTTGTTTCTAGCTGGGTACACTGGCAAGCGCTTGGACGACCCAGGTGTTAGGGTTCTTTTTTCATGGCCCCAGTTGGGAAAATTTGGCTCAGGACCACCCTCGATGGCAGCAGGCTCTCCATAGTGGACTATTCCTATCTGAAGTTACCCTGGCACAACACCATGAAGCCAAGAGTTCCAGAAGAAAGTGACAGCAACAAAGCACCGGCACATCAACATCTGCAGGGACAGCCTTCACATGCAACATCTGTGGTCAAGGCTGTTTTGTGAACATTGGAATTCACAGTCACAGGAGGTGCTGTATTTTCAGGGGCACAAGAATTATATAGTCTTCCGAGACTGCAATGCTGATATCGCATTACTTTTTTTGGACAGCCTGTTGTACCCAGTAATACCCAGGAAATGTAGGGTTATTTGCAGTTCCCAGAGTGTACCTGGGTACCTATTGGATTTTCGGACCATATTACCTTTAGGCACCCCTTTTTGATCTCGATTAAGAAAAGGCCATGTTTTTCATTTACACCGTCAATATCCGGTTGTTTGTTAGGGGTTAGGATTAGGGTTAGGGGTTAGTTTTATAATTTTTTTAAAAAAATATCTAAAAATCACCTGTTAAAACAACTGAATTGACAGTGTAAATGAAAAACATGTTCTTTTTTAATCGAGATCAAAAAGGGGTGCTATGATAATCTCAAAGATCATATGGTCCGGATTTTCAATAGCAACCTTAATTTAAAGAAAAGAAAGTGATGTTATTTCACTAAAAATGGTTTTAATCTTAATATAAGACTAACGAGACCTGTGGATATACCACAGTATGATAATCTAATTATTACAACATTTGATATGTTTTCTCATTCTGTTAACCATGACCGGGTACAAATGTTAAGCTATGTTAAATATTCTATGTTATTGTCACCCTTGGCAAGGATTGAATCAGCAATCCAGAGATGACTGTCACTTAGAACTGTATTAATTCAATGCCTATATCCATTGCGTCATCCGCCCTGTTGGCTGGGGCGTTAGAATGCACCAACTGCACCTCTGCAGAGGGGTAAGACTCCCCCAATGGGGCCACCTGTTGGCCGTGGGTGGCAACCCATGATGCTTAAGGATAGAACCCAGGTGGATGAGCAATTCATGACTTGCAATACTCCACTTTGGCCCTATCTTGGGCTAGACGGGCGGTCGGAGAGGCCCCCTCCGATCAATCGGCTGGTCATGTCAAGCCCTAGCACCTATATGATTTTCCCAACCCTATTGTCCTTATGGCAAGCCCCACCCCTTTTTATCATATGGGTGCTAGAAGGCGGTGGCTGCAGGTCTATATGTCCTGGGAATAACGTTAAACTCTATCTGATAGTGAGGTTCCAGTTTTGGAGGTTGGGGAATGTGGAGCATCAGAAAAATGTATTTATAAAAGAATTGTATTATCCATTAAGAATTGATTTATTTCAAAACTTTATCGGCATTAAATGACCCACTGAGGTTGATATGCCGTAAAACAAAACAAACCAAACAAATCAATATGTAAAAAGTATGATAATCTCAATTTAACTTTCTCTCTCTTTTTTTTCATCTTTTCATTATGTTCCATTGAAACATATTAGCGTTATCGCTTCTGTGCACTCACCCCCTCTCTCTATCTTTTCCCTACTCTCTTTCTTTCTTATATTTTTTCTGCATAGCATTTCCTTTTTCTTTCCTTTATTTCTTTATAATAAAAATGGAAGGGTCCATCATTTAGCTGAGATGATGACTGATAAGAAATAAGAATTCGGTAAATAAGGAACACCTGATAATCAGGATTTACATTTTTGTATTTCATCTTGGATGATTTGGACGGTCTCATTTTTAACCAGAGGGTGTTGCAAGATGATAACAGTCAGAAGATTAAGGAACAAGAGTATTAATATATCGATTTTAGTTGCTACTCAGATATTCTATATCTGTTCAGAATAACCACTCAGTGAGACTCAGTCTCAAATCTTTTTTTTAACTTCAGAACCCTTTTCTAAATCTGATGTTAAAAATTGTTAGGTTTTCAGTTTGATTTTTTTTTTAAAACTTTAATTGGAGGCAGATAGTTCATGGATTTTCATATTTCCTACTGCTACGACCGAGCTGGGTTTTGGTTGTTTTCTTTTATTACTCACAAAGCTAAAACGTCTTTGGACATTTTAAAAATGTGTTTGCAATTGAATTTCAATTTTATTTCCATTTTTTTTTTTAAATTTTCAAAAAATTAAAAAATTTTTTTTTTTTTATTACAATTGTTTCTGTTTTTGTTTGTTTTTGATTTTATTATTTTTGATTTAATAAAGAAAAAAAAGAAAATTCTCCCTTTTTGTATTATTCCGACTATTGTCCTCATTTTTATTGTTATCTACACAACATTTCAGCCAATGTGCCCTCTGGCCTTCTTCAGGTATTTGTTAAGATTTGGGAACCTTCTTGTCAAAATCAGGCGCCATCACATCGTAATCGAGAGCCTTAACGGAACTTTGAACTGAACCCTTTATTCAATCCACAGGGGTATTCTAGAGTAAAAAAAATAGAGGGGAAAAAATAAATATTCGACTTGTTGAAAGGGGGGGGGGGCAAAAATGTCGTCGCCGTCAAAAAATCTTTAGCAACTCAAAAATCTTCAGCAGCTGAAAAATCCGTCGTAAAATCTTCAGCAACTCAAAAAATCGCAACTCAACTCCTGCCGTCACCCCACTTCTACTTATACTAGTTTCTCCTCAACATCCGGGTGTCTGCGCCCCACACACAAAATTGTCAAGCCAATCCCGGCCGCCGGAATCCTCATAGCTATCATCCGGGGCACCTGGCGCTTACATCCGGGACTGTAGCATATCAACTTCAGTGCCAATGTGTCGCCCGTTTGCATTCTGAAGGAAGCAGGTTCGATTCTACAGTCCTACACATCAGGCAAAGCCTACCCCGCTTCCTTCGAGAATACGGCAGGCCTTGACGTTCACCACTTACCTCGTGTTCTCTGTCACAGGTATACTGTTCTCATTCTGTTAACCATGACCGGGTACAAATGTTAAGCTATGTTAAATATTCTATGTTATTGTCACCCTTGGCAAGGATTGAATCAGCAATCCAGAGATGACTGTCACTTAGAACTGTATTAATTCAATGCCTATATCCATTGCGTCATCCGCCCTGTTGGCTGGGGCGTTAGAATGCACCGACTGCACCTCTGCAGAGGGGTAAGACTCCCCCAATGGGGCCACCTGTTGGCCGTGGGTGGCAACCCATGATGCTTAAGGATAGAACCCAGGTGGATGAGCAGTTCATGACTTGCAATACTCCACTTTGGCCCTATCTTGGGCTAGACGGGCAGTCGGAGAGGCTCCCTCTGATCAATCGGTTGGCCACGTCAAGCCCTAGCACCTATATGATTGCCCCAACCCTATTGCCCTTATGGCAATCCCCAACCCCTTTTTATCATATGGGTGCTAGAAGGCAGTGACTGAGGGTCTTCATGTCCTGGGAATGACATTAAACTCTATCTGATGGTGAGGTTCCAGTTTTGGAGGTTTGGGGAATGTGGGGCACCCCTTCATCACCATTGCTCCCCGGTCCACTCTGACCCGGAGTGGTAGTACCTGTTAGGGTCCCATCTATGGGTTAAATAGAAAAATGTATTTATAAAAAATTGTATTATCCATTTATTTCAAAACTTTATTGGCATTAAATGACCCACCGAAGTTGATATGCCATAAAACCAAACTAAACCTAAAATGAGCAGGGTGACCAGAGTTCAAATCCTTGACAAAGCTGTTTGCATTTCACCTTGTACTAATACCCTTGGGAAAGGTATGAATCCAACTATTATCCCTCCAGCTATGGGTAGACGTTAGGGCAGACTAGACTCTTTAACCTTGATATGGCAACTGGTCTAGGAGAAGTAAGTAAAGTCGTCGGGGTGGCCTAAAATCGGTATCAGCCAGTCAGCGAGGGAGTCTATCCCCTTTTCAATAACGCTAGACCAAGGAGATTGTTTTGGCATCTCAGGTGGAGCGCCACACCTACCATCAGCTCCTTACTTTACCGCACAGATCCCCGTGCTACTCATACGCTGAGTTGGCGAGGACCGGTATCGAACTAGGAACCTTGTGGTTTCTAGCCGAACGCTCTACCGACTAAGCTAACTTGTTAAACTCAACTTAAAAAATTGACCTTGTGCCACATCCAGGTCATGTGGAGGGGGTGGGGTTAGTTAAATACATACATTGCATTTTACATATAAGTAGATTAAAGTATAAGTTCATATATTAGTTTTGTGATAATTTCTTTTCTGCTCTTCCAGAAAAGAAATCCTTAATCCTGTTGCCCTAATCCCATCAATTTAATCCTAATCCCATAAAGATTTTGAGGAATTAAGACAAAAATCGGGATTTGTTTTCTTTTAATAAAACAAATTAGAAACAAAATTAAAAATGTTGTAATAAACAGGGTTAGTATGAAGCGTATGGTGACGAGGAAAAACAAACACAGATTTTAAGTTTCAACAATTGTATTGGAAAAAGGAACATGAAAAGCGACGAAAAGCTGAAAGTGAATTTAAAACTTTTAACATCCTGTTGAGAGCATTCCTATAAGGATGTATAAAAAAAATGGCTAAAAATGACCTTTGCATCTAAAGTTACCTATTATTTCCCTTAAATCAAAGATTTCTACATATGTTTAATATTAAATTTAAACAAATGCTATTGTTTGGGGCTGATTAGTTAAAACGAATGTGACTTCCAGCCGAGTGGAATGAGGTGGTATAGGACTTTAAGAGTTTTAAGAGAAAGTCTGATTTTGGTGATAGTTGTAACGTGAATAATAAAGTCAGTGAACCGTGGTAATGTTGTAGTGGGGTGGTGATGTGGGCAGAATTTCGTGTTTTGGTATTCTGAAGTCGATAGCTGGTTGTATCGGTATCAGTTGGCGTAGTCTTGTTGTAGACGGAAAGGTGCTGTAATAAACAGGGTTAGTATGAAGCATTTGGTGACGAGGAAAAACAAACACAGATTTTAAGTTTCAACTGTTGAGAATTTTGGGATATAAGGCGTGTGGTAAATGCCTACTCTTACTTATAGACTCGCCGATAGTCATGTGACCAACTTATTGGCCAATCACTGGCAGTGCTCTGCTGCTGATATTATTATTTATACTGGCCTTTTCTGGTCATACTATCATTACTACTTGGATCTTCTTGGACGACGGAACGTAGGATTGTATCACGGGACTTATTCACTTGCCAAAGGGTTCTATAACCCAGGACTTACTTATTTGCTTTAAGTTCTTTTCAACTGGCCAAGGATGGTGGCCAGATACTTAACAGGTTATGGGCCCAGTACGCTTCCAATTGTATTGGAAAAAAGAACAAGAAAAGCGAGGAAAAGATAGAAATGAATTTAAACGAGATTTTGGTGATAGTTGTAACGTGAATAAGAAAGTCAGTGAAATGTCCGGTGGCCGAATCAGTTGTAGTGTAGGCGGTGAGGTGGGCAAACGAACCAGTGGTTGTGGTTAGATGTTGGTTAGGTGGGCTGCGTCTTGTGTTTTAGTATTCGATAGCGGGTTGGTATCGTGTATCATAGTTGGTGTACTCTTGTTGTTGTAGCCTATGTGTAGAATTGTGTTATTTTGATCACTTCGTTTTAGGCTACCATTGAGTTTACTTCCGTTTGGCGTCAGCAACTTATATTTTATTTTGTTGGCGAGTGTATCTCTTTATTGCGGTGTGTGCACGAATTGAATTGCTGAATTAGTGAATTGGGAGATATCTATATTTGTGTATATAACAATATAACAATATTATGTGGTGTCATGGGTTGTTGACAAAACCCTGTAGTTTAAATAAAAGATATCAGTGGTCTAAAGAAGCTCATGGGCATACTCATGAGTGGAAATGGTCCATAACTACGATACCCATGGTATTTAAGGCCTTTTTATTCACAAATAACTTTGCTCTGTTTACAATAATTAAACATTGAGCTCTCATACGGAACCTGAACTCTACAACAAACTACTGGACCAGCCTAGAATCACCTTGTACCAAGAAACTTGGTTCCACATCAAAGTATTATTATATATATCTTTTTATGCCTAGGTGGAATTGGTGAATTGATCCATCAAAGGTTCTTAAACTAGTATTTTCTAGAAATACTTAGAGCCATCATCAGGTGTTGTGTAATGAGATGTTTCCGAGGTTCAAAAGTTCTAGTTTATCCTTATTTGCTCACCTTACTTGGATAGTTTGTGAGATGGGAGGTAAGTGGCTGTTTTCCAGGATACTGCTTCCAGGATTTGTTCAAGATATACACACACACACACATATATATATATATATATATATATATTGATTTGTGGGTTCCATGTATCCTTATATATCATATATACTCACGGACTGGTCACACTACTGGATTGGTCGCTCACCTAATTTCTGGTTGTCAAAGTGGGTATAATTATATATATAAATATATGTAAAATAAAAGGAAATTAATCGACAGTGTGAATTTGATATATTGAAAAAACAAATGAGTTTACAAATGCTTGGGATCATCAGGAGAGAATGTGCACCGTTTCGGGGCCTTCCTCTCAACGGTTTTAACTGCACATCGCCCCCCCCCTCACTGTTGTGAGGTCCCTCGGAATTCTTATTATAACTGTAATGCCTCTGATTTTTTTAAATTAAAAATAAAATTCATTTTTATTTTTAATACAGATAACGCATTTTTTGAAAAATTCCAACATTGACTAAGCGTTCTGTTTGCGCATTTTTTTTTCTAACGTTCATTTCATCCCGGATTTGCTCTTGTTGATGACTGATCTATTACATACGGTCAATACAGATATTCCGAGGGACCTCACAACAGTGAGTGGGGGGGCGATGTGCAGTTAAAACCGTTGAGAGGAAGGCCCTGAAATGGGGCACATTCTCTCCTGATAATCATATATGTAGTAAAGATTAGAGGGAGAAATGTGGACAAAGGAACAAAACTCAGACAAGTATATCTAGGAGATATATTTCGGTGTGCATTGAGCTCAGTTTCATCAGCTGTTTATTTGATCATTAAAGCATCATACATGTGTTTTATAGAAGAAAAAGTGGACGGGAGAGGGGTGGATTTGGGGATGAAGTTCAGGTGGATGGGATAGCGGTTTGTGAGGATTTGATGGTCAGAAGGAAATCTTGGTGGATGGGAGGGAGCAGAAGATGATAAGTGAGGAGAGAGTTGGAAAGGAGCAAATTTGTTCCAATTGCGCTAGAAAGCTGAAAGGCAGCAAGAAGTTAAAAGGTAGAGTGAGTGGGGTGAGGGATATTCCAGGATGAAAAAGCTAATAAAAATAAACAAGTTTAGAAATGTTTAACAATTATTTTATTTATTCTGTTTCCCACTCGAAAATTTAACCAAGTAAAACCAAGAAAATGATTCAGAATTTGCACACCGTTTTCTAGCAAAATTCCCAGAATTTACACTCATTTCCTACGAAGATTCTCAGAATTTGCACATATTTCAAAAAACAAATCCCCAGAATTTGAACAAATTTTTAGAAAATTCTCAGAATTTGAAAAAATTTCTAGAAAATTCCCAAAATTTGAACAAATTTCTAGAAAATCCCCGCGAAAATTTGAACAAATTTCTAGAAAATTCCCAGAATTTGCACACAATTCTAGAGAATTACCATAATTTGTTACAAATTTTCTAGAAAATTTTCAAGAATTTGAGGAAAAAATTCAGAAAATTTCCAGGAATTTGAACACAAATTTCTAGAAAATTCCAGGAAAATTAGAACAAATTTCCTAGACAAATTCCAGAATTTGCACACATTTCTAGAAAATTCCCATTATTGCTTTTATTTCAATGAGAAAGGAAATAAATAACAAACCAACAAAAAAAGATGCAAAACATTTTCGTTTTTTTTTTTTTCTAAATTTGCTTTGTTTTTGGAGCTGTCAATATTTTTACATAAAAATGGCACTTTTACAAATATTACAAACATGGACACTCAGCCATTTCTTACAGTGGATTGTAAAAAAGCTGAAAAAAGTTTTTTTTGAAAATAGAAGAAAAAAAATAAAATTTGCATGGGTTTTTTGGAATTAAGCAGAAAAAATTGTTATATTTTTTCTTTACAATTGAATGAGTTTCTCCTTTTTTTCTCTCTTTATTTCCACATACAAAGACATTCTTTCTTTTAATAACCAAAGACATTATTCTTTTAATACCAAAGACATCTTTTTTTTTATACTAACATAGACTTTTTTTTACATACAAAGAAATACAGGGTATTTAGAGTTCTCATTGTATTAAGAAAAGACTATAAATTGTGCTTTGACTTAAAAGGACATGGGTCACTTCATTCATATCGTTATATTTCTAATTATATTGCTCTTAAAAAATCCGTATTTTAGTATGAATAATTGTTATTATCTATGATAAATTGTCAAATATACATGTTAAAAGGAGTATATATATCATACCATTGTCTAATTGAATTAATTGACATCAGAGTAGACTCAAAATAAAAAAATGAACATCTAGTAAATTAAAGTATCACCATTATTAGTGCATGAAGTGACAATTAATTAAAAATTAAAATGTGACAGAAAAGCTAGTAATAAAGTGTGATGGAAAAGAAATTCCATATTCACAGATTTATATTATTTTAATCTATTATACATTTGGATTGTTCTCTTTATGATGAATACGATTGTTAGAATAAATATAAAATCTCCAACATGAACAGGCGCCTGTGCTAGTCATATCAACCTGAACCTTACCCTATAATACTACATTTTCTGACTAGCCGATATCACTATCTTTAAGTAGGTCAAGAGTCATGTGATTACTCCAGCTGATAACTTAACCAACTCAGTTAGGATAATGAGAAAAATCTATCTAAAAGTGACTAAATAAGAATGTAGCAGTAAAAAACATCTAATTAATCATGTGGTGTGAATATATAATTATAATAAATGTGTATTTGTACAATTAAAAGATAAAATACACTATTGATTAATCACTACTAATTAAATTCAACTTCCGATACAATACTCCTAATATATATTTTTATAAATATATAAATGTATCCACGATTAAAAATAGATTTAATAAAATATAATAATTATATATTAAATATTAATATTTTAGTCAATAATTTTATTAAAATGTAATCTATTAAATAGTGCAATTAATTATTATATTTAAAATTTAATTTATAAAAATATAAAATATATTAATTAATAACTTTTATTATATTTATTCAAATTATTATATAAAATCAGACATAATATATTTCAATAATTTATAAAATATAATAATTATCTAATATAATTAATTTTTATATAATTTTTAATTTATTATCTATATAAAATATAGTATTTAATTCTTATATTATAAATTATTATATAATTACTTAATTTATTATAAATATTTATTATAATATAAATTAATTAAAATTAAGATATAAATTATTATATTATTAAATAAAATTTATATTATATATTTAATATAATTTATAAATTATAAATTATAAAATAGATTATATATAAATTATTATATATATTTTATAATTCATAAATTATAAAATAGATTATTGTATAAATTATTATATATATTTTTATAATTTATAAATTAAAAATAGATTATTATATAAATTATTATATATATTTTATTAATTATAAATTATATAAAATTAAGATTGACATAAAGAAAATACACATAGATTATTTATATTAATTATTATATATATTTTATAATTTATAAATTATAAAATAGATTATTATATAAATTATTATATATATTTATAATTTATAAATTATAAAAATAGATTATTATATAAATTATATATATATTTTATAATTTATTAAAATTATAAATAAAGATTGACATAAAGAAATACACATAACACAATTTCTTAAATAAATCACATAAAATAGTAAAAGGGACACAGTAAGAAAACAGGGTAATTTATGGGAAGTGCGTCCCGGTCTCCTGCCTCAGAAATTGCTACCCGGTGAATTTTTAAATAATGACCCCAGCTACGGCGTCATGTCATCTCTTTATTATCTATTCTTTTTAATGTCTTGTTTTTAATTTAAATAAACAAGAATTACGACAAAAAAAGAAGTGACCTCCCCCAAATACATTTACTTGCCGAAAAATATCTATCTATTTCAGTCTGTTCAAAACTATCTAAACAAGAGATATGACAAATTTCTATAAATAAACAAGAATTACGACAAATTACGATAATAAGAAAAAAGAAAAATAAGAGGTAATTCATGAGTTTGTTTTGAACAGACTGAGATAGATAGATATTTTCGGCCAGTAAAACTTTTTTGTCGTAATTCTTGTTTATTGAAATTAAAAACAAGACATTAAAAAGAATAGATAATAATGAGATGACGTGACGCCGTAGCTAGGGTCGTTATTTAAAAATTCACCGGGTAGCAATTTCTGAGGCAGGAGACCAGGACGCACTTCCTCATAAATTACCGAAAACAGGACTCATGTGATAATACCCCTTTTGCTAAAGTGACCCAGCTGAAATTGATCATGTCTCAGCCTACATCCAGCTAATAAATGGCTTCGTTTTTGTCCTTTATACATGTGGTCAGGTTGTTGTTTGACCAATGAGCAATTATTTCCGCTCTTCTACATTGGTAACTTTCCCTATAAATATATTGTCCATTAGTGTATTAGTTTTGGCCTATTTTCCATAGGCAAATGCTTTACTCTAACACCAGCTGTGTCTTATGATTGGTGGTTTCCAATAGAAATTGACCAATGGAATGACAGGACAAAAAAGTATTTAAGATCGTTTCTCTGTTCTCAAAATCAATTACTGGACTGATCCTATTCTAGTAATGACCACCCCGAGCAGAGATTTAAGAGGTTTGAATTCAGAGTTTTTCTTCTCCTAGACTGGTTGCCTAACCAAGGTTAAAGAGCCTAGTCTGCCCTACTATTTATCCATAGCTGGAAGGAGATTAGATGGATTCTTACCTTTCCTATGGGTATTAGCGCTATGTGAACTGTGGCTTCATCCAGGAACTGAACTTGGGTTGATGAGTCCATTTCCTACAACTCTAACCAGTACACCACCGCGCTTCCCCTACTTCTGTCTTTAACAATAATCTTCATGTACTACTCAAATTCCAACCTTGAAATAATTTGCATGAAATAAATGGTTTTATGTAATCATCTATTGTCCAACATTCTATTCTGCTCCCTTGAAAACATGTCTCTTTAAAATCTGTTTACTTCTACCAGAAAAGATACCAGTGGCTTACAACAGACTTGGATCAACACCAGGATTCCTTCATCAACAATATACCCCACACACACACACTCACTTCAGTTTATTCATGAGCAGAGATGTTGATAGGTATGAGTCCTACATCCCTGATGCATAAATATCTAAATGGATGCAGTGAAATCATATCCATGCATCCCAGTGTTTTTCGTTTTTCTTCCCTCATCATTTCAAACTAACTGTAAATACATTTCAATAGTTTCTTAGAAATGAATTATACAGGATAGGTTACAAGGTAGGAGTTAGAAGGCTTTAGTTGTTTCCCCAAATCATAAATAAAAACCCTACAATTTATTAAGAAACTTTAGTTGGGAGCCATCAAATTTCCCGGGTACTCATTCAAAGCAAATATGTGCATCCCAGGATGCACTAAATCAAAAAGCTAGCAGGGCAATTCCATGTCAAATCATCCAGAAAAAAGTAAAATTGTCACCCACCCTCTTCAATTTTTCTGATATTTGTACATGTGTGGACTATGTTAAAGTTAGACAATCCCCAAAATTTGAGCTTCCAATTCCAAGAATTGGCAGAGTTATGTCGAATTTTAGCTCTCCAGATTTGATGGGGGTCATGAAAAATGGCAACTTTTTGTAATCTATTTTTGTCTGTAAAACGAGTTCTAGAGCTTCCCTACTACTAAAAATTGGTTTATAAAAGGATTTTTGCCCAAGGAATCCAAAAATGCTATCGACCAACACCCTTTTTGCTTATTGACTGACGGTAAAATCAGTCAATTTCTCTTTATCCCTCTTTTCTTCTCTCTCTCTCTCTTTCAATATATTGTTGGCTCTGTTTGCAAATAAGTCGGAATTATTTTACCTTAGTTTAAAAGCCGTATTATTTTACGTTTAATAAAAACAATCCCAAATTTATGTGTTATAAAAAAGAAATCTCTCTTACATAAAACCTAAATGTTTGCATTTAAAAGTAAATTTACGTAAAATAGCGTAATTTCTTAATCTTTATTGACAAAATTATCGCATCTTGTGTGCACTATTTTTTTGTATAATGTTTCGTACGTAATGTTTTCAAACAAATAAAATGATAAATTTCATCAAACACTGTTTGTTTGAGTTCTACAATGTATAATTATACTAGCGTCACGGATTTTAAGCTAATCAATTTTAAGTTATTGAGGATTTCTGATTTTGGGGGGATGGTCTAACCTTAACATAGTCCACATCTGTACAAAATTTCAAAAAAATTGAAGGGGTTGGGTGACATGGCCTGGATGATTGACATGGAATTACCCATTGAAGGGGGGGGTGACATGGCCTGGATGATTTGACATGGAATTACCCATTGAAGGGGTGACATGGCCTGGATGATTTGACATGGAATTACCCATTGAAGGGGGGGTGACATGGCCTGGATGATTTGACATGGAATTACCCCTATACGGTCACTGGTGTTTTAGGACTTCTGTGTGTATGTTTATAAATTGAAGGGGTTGGGTGACATGGCCTGGATGATTTGACATGGAATTACCCATTGAAGGGGTGCCCATTGAAGGGGGTGGGTGACATGGCCTGGATGATTTGACATGGAATTACCCATTGAAGGGGGTGGGTGACATGGCCTGGATGATTTGACATGGAATTACCCATTGAAGGGGTGGTGACATGGCCTGGATGATTTGACATGGAATTACCCATTGAAGGGGGTGGGTGACATGGCCTGGATGATTTGACATGGAATTACCCATTGAAGGGGTGGGTGACATGGCCTGGATGATTTGACATGGAATTTACCCATTGAAGGGGGTGGGTGACATGGCCTGGATGATTTGACATGGAATTACCCATTGAAGGGGGTGGGTGACATGGCCTGAATGATTTGACATGGAATTACCCATTGAAGGGGTTGGGTGACATGGCCTGGATGATTTGACATGGAATTACCCATTGAAGGGGTGGGTGACATGGCCTGGATGATTTGACATGGAATTACCCATTGAAGGGGTTGGGTGACATGGCCTGGATGATTTGACATGGAATTACCCATTGAAGGGGTTGGGTGACATGGCCTGGATGATTTGACATGGAATTACCCATTGAAGGGGGTGGGTGACATGGCCTGGATGATTTGACATGGAATTACCCATTGAAGGGTTGGGTGACATGGCCTGAATGATTTGACATGGACCCATTGAATGGCCTGGATGATTTGACATGGAATTACCCATTGAAGGGGGTGGGTGACATGGCCTGGATGATTTGACATGGAATTACCCATTGAAGGGGGTGGGTGACATGGCCTGGATGATTTGACATGGAATTACCCATTGAAGGGGTTGGGTGACATGGCCTGGATGATTTGACATGGAATTACCCATTGAAGGGGGTGGGTGACATGGCCTGGATGATTTGACATGGAATTACCCATTGAAGGGGTGGGTGACATGGCCTGGATGATTTGACATGGAATTACCCATTGAAGGGGGTGGATGACATGGCCTGGATGATTTGACATGGAATTACCCAGCAGCATCACTGCATGAGTATTTGTTAAAACAACATAAAAAGATGAATGTGTTTACTTACAGTTGAGGCAACAATACTACTTCTACTGTAAGCTTTGTTGGCTGCAATAATGGCTGCTGATAAAAGGCACACAGTGAAGATGCTGTACACAATGGCTTCCTGAAAGAAATAAACAAATAGTATTAATAACAAACAAGGGAGATAAATCTGTACATGAAAATATTTTAGGGCTGAGAGAAAATGTTACCCTTTATGTCAGACATGTCAAACTGAGTAGCCCCCTAGGCCACATGGATTATATATGGACATATTTACCAACCCCTCCACACAAGCAGGATGTGACACAAGGTCAATTTATCTATTATCATCAGGATGATACACAGGCTCACCATTATCTATTAAAAGACTATTTTCCTCTTAGGTCATTTCTCTCATACAACTATGTATAAACTCTTCTTTATTCTTGAATTCATCAGTCCTATTAGGACATTTCTCTTATACAACTATCTATTAGTTCTTTGTATTTTCAATTCATCAGGATGATACCCAGCCTCAGCATTATCTATTAAAAGACTATTTTCTTATTAGGACATTTCTCTTATGCAACTATGTATTAGTTCTTTGTATTTTCAATTCATCAGGATGATACCCAGCCTCAGCATTATCTATTAAAAGACTATTTTCTTATTAGGACATTTCTCTTATACAACTATCTATTAGTTCTTTGTATTTTCAATTCATCAGGATGATACCCAGCCTCACCATTATCTATTAAAAGACTATTTTCCTATTAGGACATTTCTCTCATACAACTATGTATAAACTCTTCTTTATTCTTGAATTCATCAGGATGATACCCAGCCTCACCATTATCTATTAAAAGACTATTTTCCTATTAGGACATTTCTCTCATACAACTATTTATTAGTCCTTTGTATTTTCAATTCATCAGGATGATACCCAGCCTCAGCATTATCTATTAAAAGACTATTTTCCTATTAGGACATTTCTCTTATACAACTATATAAAAACTCTTCTTTTTTATGTTCAATTCATCAGGATGGCACTCACCGTAACATGGAAGCACTGCTGGTTTTGATTGTTGAAAGCCCGACAAAAGTGGAAGCAATAGGAGAGAAGAGCCCACGCAAAAGCCGCAATGGTCACAAATTGAACCCATCCTCCTCCCCATCGTACCCACCATGGATTAATGCACGCACTTATAAAAGCAGCCAATGAGATAACCTGAAATAAAAAAAAGGGAAAATGAAATTCAATAGACTTGCAATGCACATATATATATATAAAATAAATGGGGGGGTTTCACGAAAGCCTTTTCAACCGGATCTTTTCAAGTGATACACCGGTGACGAATAAAAGTCAAATTGTACAAGAATTTTATTTGTCACCGGTGTATCACTTGAAAAGATCCGGTTGAAAAGGCCTTCGTGAAACCCCCCCATTTATTTTATATTTTATTCATTAATAAAATATTCTCCCAAATTACATATGATTCCTCCACTTTTAGTGTTATACAAATTCTCTTGTACCAAAAACCTATTCGTATATATATATATATATATATATATATATATATACATTTACACATGAGGAAAAAATGAGTAAAGAAAAGAAATGTAGATGGATAAAAATGAATTTGATCAATATCACTTTTAATCGATATCACTTACACATGTGTTTCGGTCCGTTTATCAAAATGTATACAGATTACGCTATTATTATTATTAAAATAATCAGATGAAATTGAAATAACTGAGGTATTGAGCACTTTTTACTTATTAGCTTTAGTTTCCTGGCAGGTTTTGTATGAATATATATATCTTATATATATATATATGCATATAAATTGTTTTTTTCTTTTGGCCAAAATATTGTACTAATAGATTATTTTTTGTTGGTACGATTATCTTGGTCTTTTCTTTTTTACAAAAATTTTTTTCTCCCCGGGTGATGTTTGGTAGTATATTTTTACAATCAAACTATTTGCTGTTTTTTTTCTCACCGCGAGGATTTACCAACAAGTTTGGTATATTAAATATATATAATATATATATATATATATATATATATATATATAGTGAAATAAAAAATTGTTTGTATTAAAGGTAATATAAATATATAAAAAAGTAAAAAAGTCAACGGGGCGGCCTAAAGTCGGTATCAGCCAGTCAGCGAGGGAGTCTATCCCCTTTTCAATAGTGCTAGACCAAGGAGATTGTTTTTTTTAGCATCTGAGGTGGAGTGCCACACCTACTATCAGCTCCTTACTTTACCGCACAGATCCCTGTGCTACTCATATGCTGAGTTGGCGGGGACCAGTATCGAACTAGGAACCTTGTGGTTTCTAGCCGAACGCTCTACCGACTGAGCTAACCCGGCCAAGAAAATATTTTCCCAATCAGAAAAGTTCCAAGCCAAACCAATACGAAATAGAAATTGATACTTACAATCTGTAAACATTTAATGGCTCCCCTTTGTGACATCATAAATGAGGAATCCATTCGTCCAGCCACCAAATTGACTGAATTTGCCCCATTCTCTTTTGGTATCGTTCCATATCCTGCAGAAGTCGACATTCTTGAATTCACGCTAGCTGAATAAGAAAAGAAAATTTGCATATTTAAAGATAGGAGTAAAATGAGGAAATCAATCCAACAGTATTATATATATATATATATATATATATATATATATATGTGTTGTGTGTGTGTGTGTGTGTGTGAAGAAAGGAAGTGAATATATAGTATATTGAGAAAAAATGAAAAACACAGGTTAAATATATTTATTGGTCGATGCTTGCAGTGTTTCGATCTATTATTAGATCATCTTCAGTTTGTTGTATATGGAAGGTAGACATATCTATTAGTGTAGTCCTTCAGTGGTGAACATTTTCCTTCTAATGAATTGAGGAGGTCCAGTTGATGGTATCCTCTCCCTCTCTCTAATAGGGAGTGTATCATGGTCCTGAAGAAGGTCTAAAAGGTGCATGTATTAGGCTTTGGCATTAAATAACCCATAGAGGTTGATGTGCTATTAAAACAAATGAAACCAAAAGCTATTAATATATAAAACACATGATATTTGTAAGCCTTAGTTTAACAATGTACTTTAAACTTTTGTTACTGCATGCCATTGTAGTGGCAATGCGCTGGACTGCACAAGTTCAAACTCTAGTTGACTAATAACCTTGGGAAAGGTGTGAACCCCCTAATTCCCCAGTTATGGGTCCTTCTATAAGGATGGCTTAGGCAAGCTTGATATGCCATTATAATAATGATAGGTAATAATGAAATTAGTATGTATAGTGCTCAGGTACACTACTTTAAGCTTTTGTTACTGCATGCAATTGTAGTGGCTAATGCACTGGACTGCGATGTTGTAGTAAGCGAGTTCAAATTCCAATCACTCTATAAACATTCACTTTTACACTAAAACCTTTAGAAAAGGTATGAACCCCCTAACCGCCCCCCTCCCCCAGCTATAGGTTAAAATAGTACCACAACTGTTCTTATCCAACTTTGGCATTAAATAACCACCAAACTTGATATGCATTATAATAAGATAGGTAATAATAAAATATTACATACAGTGCTTAGTGGTGCATGTATTAGGCTTTGGCATAAATAACATAAGGTTGATGTGTAATTATATTTTTAAGTTAGGATCTTGCCCTCTAATAAGCGAAACTGATGAAATCTTTAAACTTTTGTTACAGCATGCCAATTGTAAGTGGCTAATGCCTGGACTGCGATTTGTATAAACAAGTTTCAAATAATTGCTCTATAAATATTTACATACAGTGCTTAGGTACACTACAACTCATCAAAGGTGCATGTATTAGGCGTTGGCATTAAATATCCCATGAAGGTTGATGTGCTATTAAAACAAATGAAACCAAAAGCTATTAATATAATAAAACACATGATAATTTGTAAGCCTTAGTTTACAATGTAATGTTAAACTTTTGTTACTGCATTGCAATTGTTCTGTTGATAGTCCGTCTATTGTTAAAAAACAACATGTGAAAATAAACCATAAAAGAAGAAATTGTTTTAATCTGAAACCATGACTAAATATATTCATAAGAGTGTTATTTGGATTATTGTCCTCATCTTCATTGTTATCTGTACAACGTTTCAGCCTTCTCAAACTCAGGAACCTTCTTGTTGGACTCAAAACTCTGGTTTTGACCAGAGGGTCCGCTGGCTTCAGCTCTGGACCACGTAAGCTAACATTGTTGATCCCAGGGGCCGTCCACCCCCAGGCAACACCTGCACTCTCGATTTAAAGGGGCAGGGCTGGGTTTATTGCCCAGTGCATGAGGCGCCCCTTGAGGTGAAAGCTAACGGGATCAACGCATTTTTTGCACCCACCTCCCATGAGCTTCAGTTTGTAGGTGGTCCCACATTAATAGGGCCTTGTGCCTAACTCGTACACGTGTACATGGTAAATATTAACCTGTAACCCGTAAATGTAACCTGTAAATATTAAATATTAACCTTATTAGATATTAAATATTAACCCGTACATGGTAAATATTAACCTTCTTGTTGGACTTGGGAGCATCTCGTACTTGGAAATATTCTTTTTGTAATTGGAAGCTATCATGGAAAACAACTTTATTCAATCCACAGGGGTATTCTGTTCTCATTCTGCTAACCTTAGCTGGGATACAGGTGTTAAGCTGTGTTAATTATTATTGTGTTACTGTTGCCCTTGACCAGGATTGAACTGGCAGCCTAGAAATAACTGTCACTTAGAACTGTCTTAACCCAACACCTATATCTACTAAGCAATGTGTCCAATTAGACATTTCAGTGTGAATTTTGGAAACTTATAAACCTAATGTCTTGTTTTTACCTAGAATATATAATAATGAAATTTATTGTGTACAGTGCTCAGGTGCACCACAACTCATCAAAGTCTCATGTCTAGTACATAGAATAATGTATTAGTGTCAGGAACATGAATAGCATACAGTAATAATATATGTATGTATACAGTGCTCAGGTGCACCACAACTCATCAAAAGTCTCATGTTCTAGTACATAGAATAATGTATTAGTGTCAGGAACATGAATAGCATACAGTAATAAAATATATGTATGTATACAGTGCTCAGGTGCACCACAACTCATCAAAGTCTCATGTCTAGTACACATAGAATAAGTATTAGTGTCAGGAACATGAATAGCATACAGTAATAATATAATGTATGTATAACAGTGCTCAGAGTGGGCACCACAACTCATCAAAGTCTCATGTCTAGTACATAGAATAATGTATTAGTGTCAGGAACATGAATAGCAATACAGTAATAATATATGTATGTATACAGTGCTCAGGTAGTGTGCACCACACTCATCAAAGTCTCATGTCTAGTACATAGAATAATGTATTAGTTGTCAGGAACATGAATAGCATACAGTAATAATATATATGTATGTATAAACCGTGTTCTCCAGGTGCAGCCACAGACTCCATCAAAAGTCTCATGTCTAAGTAACATAGAAGAACCTCAATGTATTAGTGTCAGGAACAGCATGATAGGATACAGTAAATAATATAATAGCATGTATTGTGTACAGTGCTCAGTGGCCAGAT
>CM042176.1:25564342-25581104 GCA_023376005.1 Doryteuthis pealeii | reverse complement strand
GATAATTCATGATATTTATTTGGATTATTCGGACTACTTTCCTCATCTTTATTTGTTATCTACCTATTTCTCTGACATTTTTGAGATGAGGCTCTTGAAAATTGATTATATTGGATTATCAGCTATCTGTCCTCATCTTATTGTTTATCACACTATTTCTACTCTGAATTTTTGAGATGAGGCTTGTTTTGATAAATTAGATTTTTTTTTATATATTTTTGTATTTATTCGGCCTCATTTCCTATCTTTATTGTTACTACACTATTTCTTTTTTTGAATTTTTGAGCTTTTTAGAGTTTTTTTGATAACTTAGGTTTTTTTTTAATTATTATTTTATGGACTTTTCCTTTTCACTATTTTATCATCACTATTTCTATTGTGATTTTAATGTATGAGGCTGATAATAGTATTTATTGGATTATTCGGACTATTTTCCTCATCTTTATTGTTATCTACACTATTTCTCTGAATTTTTGAGATGAGGCTTGATAATTAGTATTATTTGGATTATTCGGACTATTTTCCTCATCTTTATTATCTACACTATTTCTCTGAATTTTTGAGATGAGGCTTGATAATTAGTATTATTTGATTATTCGGACTATTTCCTCATCTTTATTGTTATCTACACTATTTCTCTGAATTTTTGAGATGAGGCTTGATATTAGTATTATTTGGATTATTCGGACTATTTTCCTCATCTTTATTGTTATCTACACTATTTCTCTGATTTTGAGATGAGGCTTGATAATTAGTATTATTTGGATTATTCGGACTATTGTCCTCATCTTTATTGTTATCTACACTATTTCTCTGAATTTTTGAGATGAGGCTTGATAATTAGTATTATTTGGATTATTCGGACTATTTTCCTCATCTTTATTGTTATATCTACACTATTTCTCTGAATTTTGAGATGAGGCTTGATAATTAGTATTATTTGGATTATTCAGACTATTGTTCCTCATCTTTATTGTTATCTACACTATTTCTCTGAATTTTTGAGATGAGGCTTGATAATTAGTATTATTGATTATTCGGACTATTGTCCTCATCTTTATTGTTATCTACACTATTTCTCTGAATTTTTGAGATGAGGCTTGATAATTAGTATTATTTGGATTATTCGGACTATTTTCCTCATCTTTATTGTTATCTACACTATTTCTCTGAATTTTTGAGATGAGGCTTGATAATTGTATTATTTGGATTATTCGGACTATTTCCTCATCTTTATTGTTATCTACACTATTTCTCTGAATTTTGAGATGAGGCTTGATAATTGTTCATTTGGATTATTCAGACTATTGTCCTCATCTTTATTGTTATCTACACTATTCTCTGAATTTTTGAGATGAGGCTTGATAATTAGTATTATTGTATTATTCGGACTATTGTCCTCATCTTTATTGTTATCTACACTATTTCTCTGTTTGAGATGAGGCTTGATAAATTATTATTTGGATTATTCGGACTATTTTCCTCATCTTTATTGTTATCTACACTATTTCTCTGAAATTTTGAGATGAGGCTTGATAATTTGTATTATTTGGATTATTCGGACTATTTTCCTCATCTTTATTGTTATCTACACTATTTCTCTGAATTTTTGAGATGAGGCTTGATAATTTGTATCATTTGGATTATTCAGACTATTGTCCTCATCTTTATTGTTATCTACACTATTTCTCTGATTTTTTGAGATGAGGCTTGATAATCTGTATCACTTGGATTATTCGGACTATTGTCCACATCTTTATTGTTATCTACACTATTTCTCTGAATTTTGGAGATGAGGCTTGATAATTTGTATCATTTGGATTATTCAGACTATTGTCCTCATCTTTATTGTTATCTACACTATTTCTCTGAATTTTGGAGATGAGGTATCATTTGGATTATTCAGACTATTGTCCTCATCTTTATTGTTATCTACACTATTTCTCTGAATTTTGGAGATGAGGCTTGATAATTTGTATTATTTGGATTATTCGGACTATTGTCCTTGAAAACTAAATGTGCAGTATACCGTGCCATAGTTCTCTCAACCCTCCTGTACGGTGCAGAAGCCTGGTTGGTATACAAAGTGGATGCCCATAGACTACTACATGCGTCACTTGCACAGTATATTAAATGTTAAATGGTGGCAACATGTTTCAAACAGAACCATCCTGAAGAGAACTGGACTCCTTGGCATGCACAAAATACTTGTCCAACACAACCTGAGATGGGCTGGCCACTTAAACAGACTTGGGGATGACAGACTACAAAAGCAGATTCTGTACTTTCAACTGAGAGAGGGATCACATGGAATTGTACAAAGACAACATCAAGAGAAATATGAAGGACTTTAACATCTCCATAGGCAGTTGGCAAGGTGCAACCAGAGGCCAAGTAAATTGAAGGAAAAGATTCATGTGGTGTCATCATCGGATGCAATAATAATAATAATAATAATGTCCTCATCTTTATTATCTATACAACGTTTCAGCCAGTGCACTTTTCATCTGGGACAGATTTGTGTATTATTATGATATTTCTGTAATGTTATGTTTTTATATATGTATGCATTAAATGTCTTATATATATATTTACCAACCCCTCCACACAAGCAGGATGCAACACAAGGTCAATTTTTAAACAAAGTTTAACAGGTTTGAATTCAGAGTTTTCCTTCTCCTAGACTGGTTACCTAGCCATGGTTAAAGAGCCCAGTCTGCCCTGTTATTTTCCCATAGCTGGAGGGAGAATTGGATTCATACCTTTTCCAAAGGTATTAGTGCTATGAGAAATGCAAACAGCTTCGTTCAGGAATTGAACTCTGGTCGACGAGTCCATTTCCTACAACTACAACCATTACACCACACACCTCCATCATTAAATGTCTTATATGTTTATATAAGTTTATTTCATCCTCCCTTTCCATTTGGGATGAGTCCTTGTGGTGCAGTGGGTAACATAGTGAAGGAGTTTAAACATGTGGGCATGCCTACAAAGTCAGAAAACAGCATAGCTCACATGACTTTCGGAAACATTTTTTCACGCTCAGAGTTGCCAAGGCATGGAATAAACTGCTTGCATCTGTTGTAGGCTGCCAAAACACTGCATCTTTCAAGGCCTCCATGCTTCCTGTAATCTACCTACACTATACCTAATACCCCCCTCCACACACATATGCATGCACATGCACACATACATGTATATTATTACTGTAGGCTACACATGTTCCTGACACTAATACATTATTCTATGTACTAGATATGAGACTTTGATGAGTTGTGGTGCACCTGAGCACTGTACACATACATGTATATTATTACTGTACACTATTCATGTTCCTGACACTAATACATTATTCTATGTACTAGATATGAGACTTTGATGAGTTGTGGTGCACCGAGCACTGTACACATACATGTATATTATTACTGTACACTATTCATGTTCCTGACACTAATACATTATTCTATGTACTAGATATGAGACTTTGATGAGTTGTGGGTGCACCTGAGCACTGTACACATACATGTATATTATTGCTGTAAACTGTTCATGTTCCTGACACTAATACATTATTCTATGTACTAGACATATAATTTGGATGAGTTGTGGTGTACCTGAGCACTGTACACATACATGTATATTATTACTGTACACTATTCATGTTCCTGACACTAATACATTATTCTATGTACTAGACATGAGACTTTGATGAGTTGTGGTGCACCTGAGCACTGTACACTTTGTACACTATTCATGTTCCTGTACTAGACATGAGACTTTGATGATTTGTGGTGCACCTGAGCACTGTACACATACATGTATATTATTACTGTATGCTATTCATGTTCCAGACACTAATACATTATTCTATGTACTAGACATGAGACTTAGTTATTTATGTCAGATCCCACTACATTAAAACTTAAATACTTATGCTTGTAATTGATAATAAATAAAAAGGCGGGTTTCACATTTACAGAATGCAAGGGAGATAACTCAATGTGTATTTGTGACATGGTAACGAAGGGGAAAAAACTGTTGGGTTTATTATTTATTTAGTAACACTGTTCTCCTAATAAAAGAAAAAAAGAAAAAAGAGAAAAAAGAAAAGAAAGGAAGATATCTAAATAGATAGATAGATAGATAGATAGATAGGAGATTACATTTTTGGAAAATTTACTTTTTCAAAATTTGTGATTTATTTGAAATTGTTTTCCTAATTATTTTCATTCGTTTTTTTAAAACTCACTTTAGCATTCAAGAAAGACTGATAGGCAGGCAGATAGCAGGCAGACAGACAGTCACACACACACACACACACACACACACACACACACACACACACACACACACATACACATACACACACACACACACACATTTTCACAGAATAATATTGACTTGATAATTTAAAAATATAATTTTCTATTTTGAGCACAAAAACAAATTTAATTACAAAATATTAAACTAAAAATATTTCTCTCCAATATTCTATGAAATGTAATTAATAAATCTCTTTTCTATTATGTAAATAAAAACAAATGGAAAAGCATTATTTTATCTATTAATTAATTTAATGAGATGAGTACAATAGTCCGAATAATCCAAATAATAAAAGTAAAAAAACAAGCTCTGGTGATATTTAATGTGTATATATATTTACTTTGTCATTAATTGTTTTATTTTTGAAGTTTCTTCCGGACATATATATACACAACTGCCCTTTATATATGTATAGATTGCTAGCATAAGTATTTAAGTTTTAATGCAAAAAAAAAAAGTCGTCAGGGTGGCCTAAAGTTGATATCAGTCAGACAGAGAGGGAGTCTATCCCCTTTTCACTAGTGCTAGACCAAGGAGATTGTTTTTGCATCTGAGGTGGTGCACCACACCTACCATCAGCTCCTTACTTTACTGCACAGATCCCTGTGCTACTCATACGCTGAGTTGACGAGGGTCAGTATCAAACCAGGAACCTTGTGGTTCCTAGTTGAACACTCTACCGACTGAGCTAAACCAGCCCTCCGATCCAAATAATACTAAAATTTATTTATTATGGTCAGATCATGATGAAAGTACCGGTTCCCACTAGATACCCAAAATTAAACAGCAATGAGCTTAATTTGATGATCACTTAAGCAACAGTTGGTACTGTAAGCAACCTGAGCCCTTTGTTTATCAAAATGATGTTGGGATTATCTTCCCTTTGCCTGGAAGAGTTATCTTCCCGCTGGGGTTTCAGTGCCAACCACCAGGGGACCTCTGGTATTTAAGCGCAAGGTCCAAACACTTCTGTCTCTTTGCTACCTCTTCTCATAGGTACCCACATGGGTTAGACACATTGTCACACCCTTCTTGGTGGGGGCTTCTGCCCCCAACACTATGCAACTCTCCTGGGGGCTTCGGCCCCTCATCACTAGTAAGTGATTTCTAATGTATGGACTCTCCAGTCCTTTTATCTCTACTCTTGTGTGTTTATGTACATGTATTTCATTGTTACTGTATCTTGTCTTATAAATGTGCTGTGATATATAAAATGTTTTGTCCCACGAGCGTGTCGGAGTTGTATGTTCATATATTAAACTTGAACCTTACAATGACTTGATTTACCATTAAACGATCTGAAAAGGGTTGATAGCCCGTAAAGCAAAAAGAAACAAAACAAAAAGAAACCAAAAAAAACCAATCAGATTTAATTATAGAATCTTAAACTAAAGATTCTTCTCTCTAAAATTCAGTGAATTCTTTCATGGAACAATATTAACTTGATGATTTAAAAATGTTATTAATAGATTTCTTTTTCAACACCAGATAATCAGGATTTACATTTTTGCATTCCATCTTGGATGATTTAGACAGTCTAATTTTTGACCAAAGAGTGTTGCAAGATGATAACAGTCATACAAATAAGGAACACCAGTATTAATATATACACTAGCAGGACCTGTGGATATACCAGAGTATGTGAGGTTCTAGTTCTGGAGGTTTGGGGAATGTGGAGAACCCCTTCATCACCATTGCTCCCTGGTCCACTCTGATCCGGAGTGGTAGTACCTGTTAGGGTCCCATCTATGGGTTAAATAGAAAAACATGAGTTGATAAACAAAATTGTATTATCCATTAAGAATTGATTTATTTCAAAACTTTATCAGCATTAAATGACCCACTGAGGTTGATATGCCATAAAACAAAACTGAGGTAAAACAAAACAAAACAAAACAATTTTATAACTTCAACATAAACAAAGGGGAATCACTCTTGACTGACAAATTATTTATTTATTTTCCCATTAAACTAACCCTAAACCCTAACCCTAACTCTAACCTCACCTTAAACCCTAAACCCTAACTCTAAACCCTAACCCTAACCCCATCTTCTTTTTTCCTAGTAGATCAATAAATAAATAAATAATTTATCAGTCAAGAGTGGTTCCCCTTTGTTTATGTTCGAGTTATAGGAAATAACCTCTCACTCTTTCTTAAAAGGGGATTGTAAAATATTTACATTGATTTGCCGATAAAAATCTGAAGGGTGTAGGCGTTTAAAATATCTACATTAATTTGTTGACAAAAAAGTGACACAACTCAGAAAATATCTGGCTCACTAAAACATAGTCTAAATTAAGGTTGTTTTTTTTAAAAATTCATTTTAATATTACACTGGTCATTTAAGCAATGCGAGACCATTTGGAATGTTTCTTTTTTAAAATTGGGTGAAATAAAATGGGACAAATAAATAATCTGCGATTAAGCAACACCAAATAATCTAGATTTAGATTTTTACATTGCATCTTGAACAATTTGGACAGTCTCATTTTTAACCAGGGGGTTTTGCAGGATGATAACAGACAGAAGATTTAGGAACAAGGCTATGAACATATAGATGTTAGAGCTGAACATGTTTTTGAAAAAATCCAAAGAACATTTTGACTTAGACACAGCAAGGATGAATATAGAAGAAAAAATATGAGGAATAAGAAAAAAAAAAATGCTTAACTAATAAATCCACATTAATTACCTCCCCTTGGATATCTGTCTGTATACAAATATATAAACATATAAACTAATTAAGTTAATTTAAAATGCAAATATGAGATTTTAAATTTAAATTAAAGAGAGAATTTAGATTAATTCGGTTTAAAATCGAGAAACGTAAAAACATGTCGAAGAATTCCATTTATTAAACACAGCTTTTTAAAAAGATAAAAATAAAATTTGAATCAAAGTATAAACAAATGAGGTAATCCACTTCTGCAAAGTTTGATACTGAATAAATCAAGTTAAATTATATACTAGCCGGGCGAATCTTTAATATATTGGATCATTGGGATAGGCAAATAGCAAGGTCTAAAACACGTAGATTATTGGGCATTTGTAACAATCCGTTTAGAGCATCTTACATCGATACGAATTGGTCTTTGGTTATTAGCCCAAAGATCAACAATATATATATATATATATATATATATATATATATATATATGTTGTGCAAAAGGTGAAGGTGCAGTTGATCGCAGTACAGTAACCAGATGGTTCAAGAAATTTAGCTCGGGTCACAAGAGCCTCAATGATCAGGCAAGGGCAGGTAGGCCTAAAACTGTGGATTCTGAGGCTGTACTCCAAGCTACAGAAGCAACCAAAAATATTTGTATCATATCGTAGTCAGAGTAAAGTGTAATAAAGCTTTCCTAAAGTCACTGGTTCTGTTTTTACTACACAACATCTAATAATTTAAATAATAATAATGAAATTTATTGTGTACAGTGCTCAGGTGCACCACAACTCATCAAAGTCTCATGTCAAGTACACAGAATAATGTATTAGTGTCAGGAACATGAACAGTTTACAGTAATAATATACATGTATGTGTACAGTGCTCAGGTGCACCACAACTCATCAAAGTCTCATGTCAAGTACACAGAATAATGTATTAGTGTCAGGAACATGAACAGTTTACAGTAATAATATACATGTATGTGTACAGTGCTCAGGTGCACCACAACTCATCAAAGTCTCATGTCAAGTACATAGAATAATGTATTAGTGTCAGGAACATGAATAGTGTACAGTAATAATATACATGTATGTGTACAGTGCTCAGGTGCACCACAACTCATCAAAGTCTCATGTCAAGTACACAGAATAATGTATTAGTGTCAGAAACATGAATAGCATACAGTAATAATATACATGTATGTGTACAGTGCTCAGGTGCACCACAACTCATCAAAGTCTCATGTCTAGTACATAGAATAATGTATTAGTGTCAGGAACATGAATAGTGTACAGTAATAATATACATGTATGTGTACAGTGCTCAGTTGCACCACAACTCATCAAAGTCTCATGTCTAGTACACAGAATAATGTATCAGTGTCAGGAACATGAATAGCCTACAGTAATAATATACATGTATGTGTACAGTGCTCAGGTGCACCACAACTCATCAAAGTCTCATGTCAAGTACACAGAATAATGTATTAGTGTCAGGAACATGAACAGTTTACAGTAATAATATACATGTATGTGTACAGTGCTCAGGTGCACCACAACTCATCAAAGTCTCATGTCAAGTACATAGAATAATGTATTAGTGTCAGGAAAATGAACAGTTTACAGTAGATTCAGTGCTTCGGCAGACTACAATAGACGCGGGCAGTTTATTCCATGTTCCCGCAAATTTTGAGCGTGAAATGGTGATTCAGTCTCCATCACTGCTTACGTCACAATACTGAAAATTGTCAATATTATTATTACTAGCAACAGAAAACACACTCCGGGCGTCGTAAAAATTAATTTTTGAAAGACATTGCCTGAGAGGGTGGGAGTTAAAAATTCAATGTCAGAGGGTTTGTATCATAAGTAAACAAAACCCTCATATTTATTAAAGGAGTAAAAAAACAAACAAAAAAACAAAAACAATTTGAAATGAAAACAGATCCCCGTCCCTCTCAAATAAAATATTGCATGCATGTAATAATCAAACAATTATTTTGAATATATTCCACATCAATTTTACACAAAATCGTAGGTATTTATTTATTTGTAAACTTTTTAGTTAACTTCTTGTTACTGTAAAAAAAAAAAAAGACAAGAGTAAAAAACAATTTTTAAAATTGCTTACTCAAATTTTGGGTGTATATAGCATAAGAATATTGTGATGTAAGCTGTGACATAGAGTTATGATGTAGTTTTTGTTACAGACAGAAATACAGACAATCTCCATTATTAATAGATATATTATATTTTATATTAAAATGATTAAAAAAAAAATTTAAAACACAGGAGTGTTGATATCAAAAGAATAATTTTTTAAAAAGTTTTTTGAATTTTTTTTTTGAATATCTAGAAAAGAAAATTAAAAATAAAAAAAGTAAAAAAAGAAAAGAAAAGTCTATGAAATAAGATGAAAGAAAAAAACTTACCAAAAATTTGAAGGGCAAGTTTGATGGAATTGGAATTGTCTCTTTGGTGTCTGCTGAATGTCGAAGTCGTTTCCAAAAGTGAAATTACTTCACTCTAGGCACTCAGTTATGTATATGAATACGTGTTGGGGTTGGAGGGAATTAATATACTCTCTATGAATATCAATCAGATAGATAGATGTATAGTCATATGTAGAAACTTCAATGTAAATGTGTGTGTGTATGCATGTGTGTGTGTATGTGTGTGTGCACATACATGTGTGTATGCATTTATGCTTGTCTGTGTGTGTGTGTGTGTGTGTGTGTGTGTGTGTGTGTGTGTGAATAAGTAGGAGGTTACAAACAAATTAATTTTTCATTGTAATTAATTGAAAATGTGTGTGTATATATGTGTGTATTTATGTATGTGTGTGTGTTTGTGCGTGTGTGTGTGTCAGTGTCTATGCGTTTGTCTGTGTCTATGTCTGTGTGTGTGTGTGTGTGTGTGAGTCTCTGTGTGTGTGTGTGTGTGTGTGTGTGTGTGTGTGTGAATAAGTAGGAGGTTTAAAACAAATTAATTTTCCATTGTAATTAATTGAATGTGTGTGTATGTATGTATGTGTGTGTACATTTATACATGTGTGTGTGTGTGTGTGTGTGTGTGTCTCTGTGTGTCTCTGTGTCTTTCTTTCTCTCTCTCTCTCTCACTCTCTCTGTCTCTCTCTGTCTGTCTGTCTGTCTGTCTCTCTCTCTCTCTGTCTATCTGTCTATCTGTGTGCTTTGTGTTTTTTTTGTTTTTTTTTTGTGTGTGTGTGTGGGAATAAGTAGGAGTTTGCAAACAAATTAATTTTTCATTGTAATTAATTGAAAGTTTATCAATAACGCATCCCGTAAATGTGTGTGCGTATATATATATAAAAAGACAATTGTTAACAATAAAGTGTGTTTGTGTACACTAATAACCCAAAATGCATTCATTGTCGATGGAATTTACAGACAAAGTCACACATCAAAATGACAAAAACTTTCAAACATTTTTTTATTCATGATATTGAAAAATGAAAAGACCGAATTTAAAAGATTGCTTCAATTTTATAAAGTCATAAAAATATTTACAATAAAAAGAAAAGAATGATTTTAGATTAACAAAATAACAATAACCACCTACTATGATATTAACCAACACCTCCCTCTGTCTGTCTCTGTTTCTCTCTCTGGCTCACACTGTCTGTCTGTCTGTCTGTCTGTCTGTCTGTCTCTCTCTCTCTCTCTATATATATATATATATATATATATACATACATTCAAAGAAAGAAAAACTTAAATCATTATTTGGGTAATATAAATTTATTTCGACCTGAACCAAGTCTCAATATGATCCTAGTCTCAATATGAGCTTAGTTTCAATCAGAATTCAATATGAGCCTAGTCTCAATATGATCCTAGTCTCAATATGAGCCTAGTCTCAATATGAGCTTAGTTTAAATCAGAACTCAATATGAGCCTAGTCTCAATATGATCCTAGTCTCAATATGAGCCTAGTCTCAATGAGCTTAGTTTAAATCAGAACTCAATATGAGCCTAGTCTCAATATGATCCTAGTCTCAATATGAGCCTAGTCTCAATATGAGCTTAGTTTAAATCAGAACTCAATATGAGCCTAGTCTCAATATGATCCTAGTCTCAATATGATCCTAGTCTCAATATGAGCCTAGTCTCAATATGATCCTAGTTTCAATATGAGCCTAGTCTCAATATGAGCTTAGTTTCAATCAGAACTCAATATGAGCCTAGTCTCGATCAGAATTCAGTATGAGCCTAGTCTCAATATGATCCTAGTCTCAATATGAGCTTAGTTTCAATCAGAATTCAATATGAGCCTAGTCTCAATATGATCCTAGTCTCAATATGATCCTAGTCTCAATATGAGCCTAGTCTCAATATGAGCTTAGTTTAAATCAGAACTCAATATGAGCCTAGTCTAAATATGAGCTTAGTTTCAATCAGAACTCATTATGAGCCTAGTCTCAATATGATCCTAGTCTCAATATGAGCTTAGTTTCAATCAGAACTCAATATGAGCCTAGTCTAAATATGAGCTTAGTTTCAATCAGAACTCAATATGAGCCTAGTCTCAATTTAAGCCTAGTTTTGATCAGAAATATGAGCTTAGTCTCATCAGATAGGTTATTACACCTGAAATCCCAGAAGACTCCACCTAACAACAACAAAAAGAAAAAAAAGAATAAAGGTGATGAGACTAGACTCATTTATTGAGTTCTGGTTGAAATAAATTTATAATAACTAATGAGATTCAAGGGAATCCATGCTGTCGATGAAGATGATATATTTTTACTTAGTGAACTGAATATTTCATTCCTTGTATACTGTCCTTAATCCTTTGAAAAATAGACTGAAAGATAGATACAGAACTATCTATCTAGCTTCGTGTACATATCTAGGTGAAATATCAATTGAATGAAGTTGTTTTGTGTTTTATCCGTTTTTCCTCAATTTTAATCACATATCTCTCTCAATATCTTACTCTCCCCACCAAGGTGAAATATCAATTGAATGAAGTTGTTTTGTGTTTTATCCGTTTTTTCTCAATTTTAATCACATATATATATAATCCAATGAGTAAGTGATGAAATCTTCCATACGATATAATAATTTACAATATTCATAATTGATAGAGCTCAACCTTTAGTGCTAGGGTCACAGAGCAAAAATATATTTGGTAAAAATAAATAGGTAATCTGTACATTAGCAACATAAATGAGAGTAACCTCCCCTTGTTTCTTTCACTTTGAGGAAGCCCTCTGTTTTGGTCGGCCATTTTAATTTCAAAATATATTTGGAAAAAAGAAAGAATGTTGTCAAGAGAGTTTTCTAAGAGCAATAACTTATTGGGACAGATGGCGAGAGAGATTCAAAGGAATCCATGCTGTCGATGAAGATGATATATTTTTACTTAGTGAACTGGATATTTCATTCCTTGTATACTGTCCTTAATCCTTTGAAAAAAAAAAGATTGTTAGATTGAAAAATAGATAGATAGAGAACTATCTACGACTTAGTATTATCTGTGTTATTCGGACTATTGTCCCCATCTTCATTGTTATTTGTACAACGTTTCGGCCGATATGCCCTCCGGCCTTCTTCAGGTATTTCTTGTCGGACTCGGAAACCTTCTCGGACTTGGGAACGAGTCCGACAAGAAATACCTGAAGAAGGCTGGAGGGCATATCGGCCGAAACGTTGTACAAATAACAATGAAGATGGGGACAATAGTCCGAATAACACAGATAATACTAATCTTCAAGCCTCATCTCAAACATTCAGAGAAATATCTACGACTTGTTCAAGTGTGGAAACAACACCCAACAAGGAAGCAGCTGTACAGCCACCTGCCACCTATCTTACAAACCATCAGAGTGAGATGAACATATATATAACCTTGTCATTATAATTCAATTAAAATGTAATAATTTGCAATAGTCGCAATTGATAGAGCTCAATGTGTCCCCTTAGTGTATTGGAAATTCCATAGTTAATTATCTCCCCCTGCCACTAGGGGGCAATTCGTCAACATCAAATTTATTTACTTATCGCAAAGCAGTTACTGGAGGAGTGACATAAAAACTAAAAGCTCTCATCACCAAGCCCAAAACAGGGCCCACTTATCACAGAACTCTACAACCAGCTCACTTCTAAGGCATTGTATCAGCATACGTTAAAAGGCGGGTACAATAGCACACTTACTGAAGGAGGACGAGAAACTACCGAGACGAAGCGTCTTATCAACTTTTCCTACCGACGAACAGAATACCCCTGTTATCACCACTACTCCAAGAACATTACTTAACTCAGATAAGTCTGGTAGCAAATACCAATAAAATTTGCAACAAGTTCTTCTATTATTTGTCAATACATATATTAAATTTCCATTGTGTGTTTGTCTTTTTTGTCCGACAATTTGCCTACAACTACGGAGAAATAAGAGCTCCTTCGAAACCCGTAAATACTCTTAAGTGCTAGAGTCACAGAGCAAAAATATATTTGGTAAAAATAAATAGGTAATCTGTACATTAGCAACATAAATGAGAGTAACCTCCCCTTGTTTCTTTCACTTTGAGGAAGCCCTCTGTTTTGGTCGGCCATTTTCATTTCACCGTAATCAATACAACTGCATGTTTTAACACGAAAATATCATAAAATGTGTTCTTAATAACAATTAAGTTCATTTCAAATAATGCGCAAGCACAATTAAGAACACATTTTATGATAATATTGTGTTAAAACATTGTATTGATTCAAACAAATTCGTATTTTCAGTGTAGATTTACGATGAAATGAAAATGGCCAACCAAAACAGACGGCTTCTTCAAAGTGAAAGAAACAAGGGGAGGTTACTCTCATTTATGTAGCTAATGTTCAGATTACCAATAAAAATGTTGTGTATAAGCATAATAGTCTATTTCAGGAGAGTTAGAGGAGTATAGATTCCCTAAGTAACCTTCATCAGATGCTACTCTGGTGGAGTCATTTATTATTCTGAGAGCCAGAACTGGGGATCAAGTATCCAATAGGCACCCCAAATCATCAACTTAATGAAAGTTTCACATTTTAGCGCGTCACCGGTAACTTCTGCTTCCAAATTTTTGAAAATAAACGATTTTAATCAGAAGTTCATGGAGATGTTGAACTTATGATAAATTAAATAAGTAGATGGTTGGTACACATAATCAAATTAAAATTCAATAGCAAAATCTTTTTTTGTTAAATAAATAATCTCAATATTTGGTTGATACAAGTGTTAATCAGTCAGTGTTATAAAAAATATAAAGTGCTCAATACATAAGAAGAGCGGATTTAGTATTACAGTGTGTATAGAAATAACCTTTTGGTTGAAGTGCCTTCCAGCCTTCTGTAGGTATTTCTTGTTGGACTCTGGAACTTTCTCCAGCTCGGTAACCCCCTTCTCAAACTTGGGAAACTTCTCTTCAAACTGGGGAACCTTCTTCCAATTTATTAATACACATGAAATTAATGAAAATTATTTCTACTAATTTATTAATACACATATGAAGATAATGAAAATTATTTCTTAAACAAATGACATATACGACCCGGGAAACACCATGCACTACCTCGGAATTACTGCAGGACCATTTAAACAAAGGTACTACACCCACATACATTCCTTTAACAACCCCACATTATCTAACCAAACGGAATTATCCAAGCATTACTGGTCAATCAAGAACCCAAACAACGACCCGGTGGTTAAATGGAAAATAGTCCGAACCTCAAACTCAGCCACTAATTTCAAAGGTAAATGCCCACTTTGTATATCGGAAAAAATAGAGATAGTATTGTTTAAGGACTCTAGAAACTGCTGAACAAAGGTAATGAACTGATAGCCAAGTGCAGACACAAAGTAAAATTCCAGATATAATGTTATTAAATCCCCAATAGCCTCTAGTAACCCCTTGTTCTTATCTTCATCCTTTATCTTTTATTCTTATTGTTGTTTTTTTTACTATTGCTACTACTATTAGGATTTTTATTAAAAAAAAAAATAGTTTCTTTTATTGTTACTATCATTTTTCATGGAATAATATATATATATATATATATTAATGATTTGAAGGCAATTACAATGCGTATAAAAATAAAAACAAAGAGATGTTATTTTTGTCTTATCGATTTCAAAGTATAGAACTTTATCTTCAGAGATTAATATATATATATATATATATATATATATATATATATATAATCCAAAAGTCCAGAGAAGAAATCTTCCTTACGACATAGGAGTTTTACTTAAACAAAACCAAGTCGCAGTTTGAGAGCTCAATGTGTGCTCTAAATGTTAGAGTCACAGAGCAAATATATAAGTAAAGAAATAACAAAAGACTTAGAGATTTAGCATTATAGTCCATTTCAGGGAGCTTAGACAAAGTGTCTAACTCTCCCGACTCATCAGATGCGAATGATGAATTCTTTATTACTTTAAAGGCATTTGAAAACAGATGCCTTTAAAGTAATAAAGAATTCATCATTCACATCTGATGAGTCGGGAGAGTTAGACACTTTGTCTAAGCTCCCTGAAATAGACTATAATGCTAAATCTCTAAGTCTTTTGTTATTTCTTTTATATATATATATATATATATATATATATATATGTGTGTGTGTGTGTGTATATGTATATATGTGTATGTATATGTGTGTATAGATGGATGAATGTATATGTATATGTATATGTATAGGTGTATGTAGATATGTGTATGTATAGGTGTATGTATATGTATGGGTGTATGTATGCATAAGTGTGTATATGTATATGTGTGTAGGTACAGATATATGTATGGGTGAATGTATATATTCATATATATGAATATATATATGTATGTATATGTAAATATATATATATGTGTGTGTGTGTGTGTGTGTGTGTGTGTGTATGCATAGGTGTAGTAGCCCCTAACTTTGATTAATATAATGATTACTACTATTAGTATTATCAGAATCATTATTATGGTTATGATAAGTAATTTTACAGAGCAAGATAGATATGTAGATGTTTACTTCTCATACTGTCGTGTAGTAAAGTCACCATAAGTGGAATATAACCTACTTCTAAACAGTATGAAAAATCTGGGAAAGGCCAGCTGGTGTAATGGTTGGAGTTTTTTTCAGAAGATCAGTGGAACTGAAGTCATTTTGTTATGGCATTTCTAGTTAATTAATATCTAGAAATGCCATAACAAGACGACTTCAGTTCCAGTGATCTTTTGAAAAAGAGATTTTATCTCGAAAATTCAAGAATAAAATACAGGTTAACACACAACACCATTGTTACCTTATTATTTTTTCTTTACACCTGCATTGTGATAGCCTTCAAAATCAACCTTCAAACCAATATATACACAATGCTTCACGCAAATTATAAAACTCTCATATATATATATATATATATATATATATATATATGTAGGGAGATTATGTGCTTAATTAAAGTCATACCTAATTTTGTTAACTAATTAATTATAATTAAATGAATTAGGCGTGCATTTAAATCTAAAGCGTAAACAAATCGAGAAAAAGTCAATCTCTGTATGTACATTTCAGCCCATTAGGCCTCATCAGCAGAGCTATAGACAGGGCAGTGCTTTGTGCGTGATTCGAACCCTACCTGTCAGGCTGACAGGCGGGCATTCTAACCATTACACTAGCTGGCTTTCCCAGAATCTCTCATTTATTTTAACTGATATATGTATCGCACTTTTTGGGGTGACTTTATGAACCGACAGTAATGAAAAGTGTTGCAAACGTTTGAACACT
>CM042176.1:25559433-25564242 GCA_023376005.1 Doryteuthis pealeii | reverse complement strand
AAAAACAGAAGACTCGACTCACCTAACCAACACCATCAACCACTCACTGACCCTTATTCAAGGACACCAGCGCCTACCACTACACACACAAGTACCTACAGTCCGAACGTCCCAGAGTACCACAGTCAAGCCGACATTTTCGGACTTAATATGCGAGCGCCGGAGTGAGAGCGTGTAACCAAAATTATTTCCTGTAATCTCATTCTATCTTCACGTTCTCATGTTGTTGTTTCTTAATACAATTTTAAAACTTAAAACTGTGTTTTGTCATTTCCTCCATCACCATACGCTTGCATGCAAAAATGGTTTTATTAACAACGAAGAAAGGAAAAAGACAATATCTGTCTTGCTGTGGATCGAACTTGCGTCCTCCCACATTGCAAAAACAAAGCGGTTTTTGGCACTGGCTATGGACGCAAGGTTCGACTGATGTGCCCGGATGTTTGGCTAATATGCCCATAAAAAAAAACAAGGAGCGAGCGCGTTGGGAGTCGAGCCAGCAGAAGCAGTCGACGACAAAGCGGCTTTTATGTGAAGAAATGGATTTTTAGTCAAACAGAAACAAATCTAAATAGGAAAGGATTTGAACTGCTGAGGATTATTTCGACTATGACATGGATTTTCCAGCTGCTAGACGAAGAATGTGTTGACCAACAGAGGGTCTGGCTTGTAGAAGACGAGAACTCGCTTGTTTTTTGGTTCCCCCGTGGTGGGAGCTTGTTGTTCAAAGTCATTTCGCCATATATTTTCCCCCCTTCTAACTGGTTTAAAGTTTTCACTGTTTTACAGCTTAATATTAGGTAAAAAAGATGCAATCAGAGGTGTTGGAGGAGGTTATATTTTCATTTGAATTCTAGTTATGATTATTTCTGCCCATGTTCTTCCGCGCGGGAGTTAACAACCCATAGAGAGACAGGCATCCTTTTTTGTTCAATGGCAGGTTGAAATAAAATTTTATTCATTTTGAATGAAACTCTTATTCATTTTGTTTAAATAACAATCCTTTCTGTTTTCTAATCAGTGGGGCCACAGTCAAGTCTGACTTCAGAGCTCCAATCGACAGTCCAACAGAAATAGGAAACGCAACTACGGCGCAGATATATTCACTGCTCTCCCAACTGTATCCGCTCCATAGCCAAACTAGTCTTCGTCTCAACAACAAAATACAACTACAGTCGTTCTCCCTGGTCCCGAGAATTAGTCCTTTAAATACACCCCATTTCACCAATCCGGGCTTCTCACTCATTAATTGTCCGTTCAGGCACATGCGACCACTCGCCAGCACGGGCGACCACCCACATTCCGGGCCATATGCCATTTCCTACTTCCCGATCGTCCAAGCTCTCACATTCTGAAGGAAGCGGGTTCGACTCTAGGTCAGTCCTACACGCTAGGCAAAGCCTAGCCGCTTCCTTTGAGAATACGGCAAGTCTTCACGCCGCCATCCTCTCCGTCACACCGTTGTTGCACGAGGCGGGTCTCCTCTCTCACTACATGTTTAATATTGAAATAGGTAAATCTTTTAACCAATCTTAGGCAAATTTTGCGAAAACAAGGATTTTTTGGTGTATTTTAACTGATGATTCTTGATACTATTTCCTCAACAATGCATCAAGTAAAGATCTCATTTTTATATCAGTATTTAGTATACTAACACACAAGTTCGCGCCCCATAAAAAAAAACTAACAGGTAAATTTAGCCAAGTTAATAAGAAACACTTAAAAGATTCTTACTAACCATTCCACAGGGATAGAGTGTTTACCCATGATTGAAATACATCAATTTCTGTTGAATCCAGTCGGCATAAAAACATTAAACTCTGGTGCCAATGTGAACAGAAAACATTCTTCATCACTTAAAAAGGTAAAAAAAACCCAATAAAATACAATAATTCAAATACATGGTCATTGACTTAGTATGGAAAAGTTTTTAGGGAATATAAGAATTTGTGTAGATTAGAATGGAAAAGTTTAGGATGAATCAGCTCAATGCGACATGGTGATTTCTCATTGGTCAATAGAAGTAAGTAAAAAACCATAAAATCATATAATCAAATACAGTGGTACATTGACTTAGTATGGAAAGTTTTTAGGGGGAATATATGAAGAATGTGTAGATTAGAATGGAAAGTTTTTGGATGAATCAGCTCAATGCGACATTGTGGATTTCTCATTGGTCAATAGAAGTAAGTAAAAAAAACCATAAAATACATATATATCAAAATACATTACATTGACCTTAGATGAAAAGTTTTTAGGGGGATATAAGAATTATGTTATAGATTAGAATGGAAAAGTTTTAAGATGAATCAGGGCGTCAACGCGACATGGTGATTCTCATTGGTCAATAGAATTTAAGTAAAAAAAACAGAAAATACATATAATCAAATACATTGGTACATTGACTTAACATGGAAAAGTTTTACTAATTTGGGTGTGCTGAATTCAAATTTATAAACAGTTTGTGCTCTATCACTTCTAGTTCTTTTTTTAAATAGTCTCATTTTAGTATATACAGAGTTATATACGTGCTTATTTCAACATTGCAACAGCTTTTTTACAGATTAAAGCAGGATAGATTAAAGAACATTGACGGGAATAAATATACTTGGATGACACAATGTACACAATTCTAGTACCGCAGGCAGTTAAAAGTGTGTTTTCTTAGATGATCTGCTGTATTTTGCCTCCGGGATGTCATGCAGAGCATCCAGCAGAAGTCACCCATCATGCCGGTGGTTCCACTTGCCTTGGTAGTGCTCTCCCATCTTCGTAATGTTCTTGGTGGAATCTTTCTCCATGCTCAAAGGTTTGGAGGGAAGAAGTCGAAGGTGGGAGGAGAAAATGAATTTTGCAGTGACATTCGGCATCCTAATCCTCATATCCTTACAACTTCTCAATACAGGCTTGGTAATTTGGTATGCATGTGTTACCAAGGAAGCCACTACAGACTGACTTAAATGCCTTCCCATGCTCTCAGTTTCCTGCATAATAACTAAAAAAGAAACATAAAGTCACACAATATTATAAATTAACCCTGAATGCATATACACCTTATGTAACAGTATGTGTACCAAATGAACGGTATGCATATCTAAAAAACTAGAGTGATGAGTAAAAAAACGGATTTCAAATCTGATTCAGCACTCTCAAAATTAGGTTAAAACAGTATTTTGTGCTTGCCTCAATTTCTTTGTAAACCAGTGTAATCTAAGAAGCCGCATCTGCAAGCCAATCATTCTACATTGTACACTTCTAAAAGTGTTTTTTTTGTTTTTTTTTAATAATCTACTTGAAGCATTGCATAAAGTATTTTATTATAACTTTATTCATTGCATTTCATTTTTTTTTTCAAAGCTATTACAATGCAAAAGTATTTGTCCAAGGTCTTAATAATTTTGAAGTATCTTCATCTTCAGAGAAGTTTTTTTTTTTTTTTTTTCATTGACCCGGTGACTGCTGACATACATTGAGTGCTTAGAATCTTTAAAAAATTTTCTTTTCTTTTTTTTCTTTTTTAATTCCTCTTCTCTACCCAGAAACATTAATTACCATTTCTTTCCAATTTGAATTTTCTAGAGACCATTTAATTACATTAGAAATGATGATTCTAAGAAGCTGCATCTGCAATCCAATCATTCTACAATGCTTCACTTCTAATAGTTTTTTTTTAAATTTTTTTATAATTCTGCTAGAAGCATTACATAAAGGTATTTTATTATTATTTTATTCATTGATTTCATTTTTATTTTTCATGGACTGTCATTGGCTGAATACATTGAGGCTTATAATCTTTAAAAAAATTTTTCTTTTTTTTTTCCCTCTTCTCTTTACCCAGAAACATAATTACCATTTTCTTTTCAATTTGAATTTTCTAGAACCATTTATTACATTAGAAAATGATGATCTAAGAAGCTGCATCTGCATCCAATCATTCTACAATGCTTCACTTCTAAAATGTTTTTTTTAAATTTTTTTTTATAATCTGCTAGAAGCATTACATAAAGTATTTATTATATTTTATTCATTGATTTCATTTTTATTTTTTTTCATTGAACTGGGTCATTGGCTGACATACATTGAGTGCTTATAATCTTTAAAAAAATTTTTCTTTTTTTTTTTCCCTCTTTCTCTTTACGCAAAACAAATTACCATTTTCTTTCAATTTGAATTTTCCTAGAGACCATTTAATTACATTAGAAAAATGATGATCTAAGAAGCCGCATCTGCAAGCCAATCATTCTACAATGCTCACTTCTAAAGGTTTATTAAATTTTTTTAATAATCTGCTTGAAGCATTACATAAAGTATTTTATTATATCTTATTCATTGATTTCATTTTTTATTCAAAGGCAATATTACAATGCAAAAGGTCTTATTAATTTTGAAGTATCTTCATTCTTCAGAGAAGTTTTTTTTTTTTTTTTTTTTCATTGACCGGTGACTGGCTGACATACATTGAGTGCTTTAGGAATCTTTAAAAATTTAATTTCTTTTTTCTTTTTTTTCCCTCTTTCTCTTTACCCAGAAACATAATTACCATTTCTTTTCAATTTGAATTTTTCTATAGACCATTTAATTACATTACAAAATGATGATCTAAGAAGCCGCATCTGCAAGCCAACCAGCTAAAATTCTACACTTACCAAAGAAATCGTTGAGGCATCCAACGTTGTTGATGCAAATCCTCCAAAGATATGTTTTTCCGAAATCCTTGATGATGACAACAGTTGGACCTGTCCTCAATATGGCGGACAAACCATTGAAAGCTAAAACCATCAACACTGCTACAAAACAAAGGACTCCATG
>CM042176.1:25541933-25554433 GCA_023376005.1 Doryteuthis pealeii | reverse complement strand
TTTGTAGCAGTGTTGATGGTTTTAGCTTTCAATGGTTTGTCCGCCATATTGAGGACAGTGGTCCAACTGTTGTCATCATCAAGGATTCGGAAAAACATATCTTTGGAGGATTTGCATCACAACGTTGGAATGCCTCAACCGATTTCTTTGGTAAGTGTAGAATTTTAGCTGGTTGGCTTGCAGATGCGGCTTCTTAGATCATCATTTTGTAATGTAATTAAATGGTCTATAGAAAATTCAAATTGAAAAGAAAATGGTAATTATGTTTCTGGGTAAAGAGAAAGAGGGAAAAAAAGAAAAAAAAGAAAATAAATTTTTAAAGATTCTAAGCACTCAATGTATGTCAGCCAGTCACCGGTCAATGAAAAAAAAAAAAAAAAAACTTCTCTGAAGATGAAGATACTTCAAAATTAATAAGACCTTTTGCATTGTAATAGCCTTTGAAATAAAAAATGAAATCAATGAATAAGATATAATAAAATACTTTATGTAATGCTTCAAGCAGATTATTAAAAAAATTTAATAAACACTTTTAGAAGTGTAGCATTGTAGAATGATTGGCTTGCAGATGCGGCTTCTTAGATCATCATTTTCTAATGTAATTAAATGGTCTCTAGAAAATTCAAATTGAAAAGAAAATGGTAATTATGTTTCTGGGTAAAGAGAAAGAGGGAAAAAAAAAAGAAAAATTTTTTTTAAAGATTATAAGCACTCAATGTATGTCAGCCAATGACCAGTCAATGAAAAAAAAATAAAATGAAATCAATGAATAAAATATAATAAAATACTTTATGTAATGCTTCTAGCAGATTATAAAAAAATTTAAAAAAACACTTTTAGAAGTGAAGCATTGTAGAATGATTGGATTGCAGATGCAGCTTCTTAGATCATCATTTTCTAATGTAATTAAATGGTCTCTAGAAAATTCAAATTGAAAAGAAAATGGTAATTATGTTTCTGGGTAAAGAGAAAGAGGGAAAAAAAAAAGAAAAATTTTTTTTAAAGATTATAAGCACTCAATGTATGTCAGCCAATGACCAGTCAATGAAAAAAAAATAAAATGAAATCAATGAATAAAATATAATAAAATACTTTATGTAATGCTTCTAGCAGATTATAAAAAAATTTAAAAAAACACTTTTAGAAGTGAAGCATTGTAGAATGATTGGATTGCAGATGCAGCTTCTTAGATCATCATTTTCTAATGTAATTAAATGGTCTCTAGAAAATTCAAATTGGAAAGAAAATGGTAATTATGTTTCTGGGTAAAGAGAAAGAGGAAAAAAAAAGAAAAAAAAAGAAAAGAAATTTTTAAAGATTCTAAGCACTCAATGTATGTCAGCCAGTCACCGGTCAATGAAAAAAAAAAAAAAAAAACTTCTCTGAAGATGAAGATACTTCAAAATTATTAAGACCTTGGACAAATACTTTTGCATTGTAATAGCCTTTGAAAAAAAAAAATGAAATCAATGAATAAAGTATAATAAAATACTTTATGCAATGCTTCAAGTAGATTATTAAAAAAAACAAAAAAAAAAACACTTTTAGAAGTGTAGCAATGTAGAATGATTGGCTTGCAGATGCGGCTTCTTAGATTACACTGGTTTACAAAGAAATTGAGGCAAGCACAAAAATACCTGTTTTAACCTAATTTGAGAGTGCTGAATTCAGATTTGAAATCCGTTTTTACTCATCACCTCTAGTTTTTTAGATATGCATACCGTTCATTTTGTACACATACTGTACATAAAGGTGTATATGCATTCAGGGTTAATTTATAATATTGTGTGACTTATGTCTTCTTTTTTAGTTATTATGCAGGAAACTGAGAGCATGGGAAGCATTTAAGTCAGTCTGTAGTGGCTTCCTTGGTAACACATGCATACCAAATTACCAAGCCTGTATTGAGAAGTTGCTAAAGACTTATGAGGATATAGGATGCCGAATGTCACTCAAAATTCATTTTCTCCATTCCCACCTCGACTTCTTCCCTCCAAACCTTTGAGCATGGAGAAAGATTCCACCAAGACATTACGAAGATGGAGAGCAACTACCAAGGCAAGTGGAACCCCGGCATGATGGGTGACTTCTGCTGGATGCTCTTGCATGACATCCCGGAGGCAAAATACAGCAGATCATCTAAGAAAACACACTTTAACTGCCTGCGGTACTATGAATTGTGTACATTGTGTCATCCAAGTATATTTATTCCGTCAATGTTCTTTATCTATCCTGCTTTATCTGTAATAAGCTGTTGCAACTGTTGAAATAAGCACGTATATACTCTGTATATACTAAAATGAGACTATTTAAAAAAAAGAAAACTAGAAGTGATAGAGCAAAACTGTTTATAAATTTGAATTCAGCACACCCAAATTAGTAAAACTTTTCCATGTTAAGTCAATGTACCACTGTATTTGATTATATGTATTTTCTGTTTTTTTTACTTAAATTCTATTGACCAATGAGAAATCACCATGTCGCGTTGAGCTGATTCATCTTAAAACTTTTCCATTCTAATCTATACATAATTCTTATATTCCCCCTAAAAACTTTTCCATACTAAGTCAATGTACCACTGTATTTGATTATATGTATTTTATGGTTTTTTTTACTTACATTCTATTGACCAATGAGAAATCACAATGTCGCATTGAGCTGATTCATCCAAAAACTTTTCCATTCTAATCTACACATAATTCTTATATTCCCCCTAAAAACTTTTCCATACTAAGTCAATGTACCACTGTATTTGATTATATGTATTTTATGGTTTTTTTTACTTACATTCTATTGACCAATGAGAAATCACCATGTCGCATTGAGCTGATTCATCCTAAACTTTTCCATTCTAATCTACACATAATTCTTATATTCCCCCTAAAAACTTTTCCATACTAAGTCAATGTACCACTGTATTTGATTATATGTATTTTATGGGTTTTTTACTTTTTAAGGTGATGAAGAATGTTTTCTGTTCACATTGGCACCAGAGTTTAATGTTTTTATGCCGACTGGATTCAACAGAAATTGTATGTATTTCAATCATGGAGTACACACTATCCCCTGTGGAATGGTTAGTAAGAATTCTTTAAGTGTTTCTTATAACTTGGCTAAATTTACCTGTTAGTTTTTTATGGGGCGCGAAACTTGTGTGTTAGTATACTAAATACTGATATAAAAAATGAGATCTTTTACTTGGATCATTGTTTGAGGAAATAGTATCAAGAATCATCAGTTAAAATACACCAAAAAATCCTTGTTTTCGCAAAATTTTGCCTAGAATTTGGTTAAAAGATTTACCTATTTCAATATTTAAAACATGTAGTGAGAGAGGAGACCCGCCTCGTGCAACACGGTGTGACGGAGAGGATGGCGGGCGTGAAGACTTGCCGTATTCTCAAAGGAAGCGGGCTAGGCTTTGCCTAGCGTGTAGGACTGACCTAGAGTCGAACCCGCTTCCTTCAGAATGTGAGAGCTGTGGACGATCGGTGAAGTAGGAAATGGCATAGTGGCCCGGATGTGGGTGGTCGCGCCGTGCTGGCGAGTGTCGCATGTGCTGAACGGACAATTATGAGTGAGAAGCCCGGATGTGGTGAAATTGGGGTGTATTTAAAGGACTAATTCTCGGAGACCAGGGAGAACGACTTGTAGTTGTATTTTGTTGTCGAGACGAAGACATAGTTTTGGATATTGGAGCGAGATACAGTTGGGAGAGCAGTGAATATATCTGCGCCGTAGTTGCGTTTCCTATTTCTGTTGGACTGTCGATTGGAGCCTTGAGTCAGACTTGACTGTGGCCCCCCCCCACTGATTAGAAAACAGAAAGGATTGTTATTTTAAACAAAATGAATAAGATTTTCATTTCAAATGAATAAAATTTTAGTTTCAACCTGACATTGAACAGAAAGGATGCCTGTCTCTCTACTGGGGTTGTTAACTCCCGCGCGGAAGAACATGGGCAGAAATAAATCATAACTAGAATTCAAATTGAAAATATAACCTCCCTCCCAACACCTCTGATATGCATCTTTTTACCTAATAATTAAGCTGTAACAGTGATAACACTTTAAAAGTATAGAAGGGGGGAAAATATATGGGGCGAAATAGACCTTTGAATCAACAAGCTCCCACCAAGGGGGAACCAAAAACAAGCGAGTTCTTCGTCTTCTCACAAGCCAGACCCTCTGTTGGTCAACACATTCTTCGTCTAGCAGCTGGAAAATCCATCGTCATAGTCGAAATAATCTTCAGCAGTTCAAAATCACATTTCCTATTTAGTTTTGTTTCTGTTTGACTAAAATCCATTTCTTCACTAAAAAGCGCTTTGTCGTCGACTGCTTCTGCTGCTGCTGCTGACTCCCCAGCGCTCGACTCACTTGTTTTTTTTTATGGGCATATTAGCCAAACATCCGGGCACATCAGTCGAACCTTGCGTCCATCCAGTGCCCAAAACGCATTTGTTTTTGCATGTGGGAGGACGCAAGTTCGATCCCAGCAGGCAAGACAATGTCTTGCTCTTTTTCCTTTCTCGTTGTTATAAACCATTTGTTGCATGCAAGCGTATGGTGATGAGGAAATGAACAAAACACAGATTTTAAGTTTTAAAATTGTATTAAGAAAAACAACATGAGAACGGTGAAAGGATAGAAATGAGGATTACAGGATAAATTTGGTTATAGTTATGGGTGGATATTAAGTCCGTAAAATGTCCGGCTTGACTGTGGTATTGGGGTGGTGACGTAGGCAGAATATTGTGTGTGTAGTGGTAGGCGCTGTGTCTTGAATAAAGGTCAGTGAGTGGTGATGGGTGTTGGTAGGTGAGTCGAGTCTTCTGTTTTTTAGAGTCGTTAGCTGTTGTAGACAGAATCTTGTGTTTCGGTTATTCTGAAGTCGATCGCTGGTCGTATCGGGTTATGATAGCTAGTATATTTTAATTAATCGAATGATATAGAAATGTTCGCTTCTTTCGTGTCTTGTTCTAGGCATAATATTGTGTATTGGTAGTAGCGTTTTTTGTATCAACGAATGATGTAGAAATGTTCGCTTGTTGATTTGACTGCCTGGTGAGGTCAGGTTTGGGTAAGTTGGGGGTGTGATCCGCCGCCTTTTGATGTGTCCTTCGTTTTTGCTAGCGCTCGTCGGCCTGCGTTCGTGATGGTGCCTGAAGCTCTGACTGTCGGTGCCTTTCAAAGCTGTTCGTTTTATAGAGATTGGCGGTCCCAAGTTGGATCAATTGGAGTTGTTTTCACTTCACCCGGGAATCGCTTTCATTGGATGATATTCGAATTTTATTTACCAATTTTTTATTTTTATTTAATTTTGGGAATTGACTATCAAAGCGGAACTCCGATTGGAGCCCATGCGCAGATATATGTTAAAATGGTCATTCCGTTTTAGGTAACGATAGAGGGCACTTCCGCCTTTGTCCGTCCCGTTGGCGAGTGTATGTAGCTTGTATTAGTGAATCGGGAGATTTCGACTTTTGCATATACAACATCGTTCTCCGTCACACTTATGTCACACAATAGATTGAAATCTATTTCCTCAAACGAACACAAAGTTTTGAAAAAAAATATTTTGTTGGGTAATTCTTTATGTTAATTTGCAACTTTCGCCACATGGGCGACGTTACAGTTCCAAAATCGACCTACCCTAGTGACTGTAAGAGGGTTAATGATTTATATAATTCTTTTTCAGTTTTTTTCTAATAAAGTTTTGTTTTTTGTCTTGTAGGGAATGGGAGGACAATTAAGTAATTTTGGTTGGTGTATTAATGATGATTTCACCACCGGTCATAGTCACGGCCCGTGTCTCACGTTTAACAGTCCCCAGCTGTCAGCTAAACGGGATTTCAAAATTGACAAAGTTGAAGTTTGGAAGATTCACGATATGGAATTAGAAAAAGATGAGGTAAGTAAGAAATCCTGTTTACTGCTATTATGGATTAAATAGTACCACTACTGTTCTTCTATGAGGATGGCCTTGGCATTAAATAATCCACGAAGATTGATATGCCATTAAACAAAGAAAACAAGCCAATCTATCTATCAATCGAGAGAGAGAGAGAGAGAGAGGAGAGGGAGAGGGAGGGATTGGAATTAGTGTTACATAATCTATGCGGTTACATAAGATTATTGTCAATCCTCTGTATTTCTAAAGGGATGGCCCTTTTCATATCACGGGCGGGACTTTTCATGGAATATTACAGAAAGCCCGCGAAATACGTGAAGTCACGTGGGACCTGGTTGGGTCTGCAGTTTCAGTTTGGACGTCAGGCAGAGAAGATGTACTGCCTTAACTGGAACTCACCTGCATATGCGCGCTATGTTAGTCAGATGTTTAGTTACATGAAATGTTTAGTTAAGTAAATAAAAGCTTACAAAAATAACATGGTTTTGTGGTTGGTGAATGTCTTGGTAACAAGACTGATCGAGAAGAAGAAATGAGTTAAGTGCGACCGACCACCAAGACAAAGTCCAGACGATAGAAGAATAGAAGTAAGAAAGAAAGCAAAGAGGTATACAACATTAGTGTTACATAATTTATCCTACCACATAAATTATTGACAGACCCTGTAGGAATAAGAGGCCATTGGTTTTCAAATCAGAGAGTGGAAAAATACCAGTTATAGTTATAGCTCTCTGACCCCTAGAGAACACATGATGAGAAACACGTGACAAGATTTAAATACCGTTCAACCTGAGAAGTGAAGCAGATTAAGCAGATTAGATGTGCTCTGCTGAGGTTGAATCTCCCCGCGTGGAAGAACATGGGCAGAAATAAATCTTGATCAAGAAAATAAAAGTCTTGTGAGTTGATTAATTTGCATGACTAAAGAGTTAGCCCAGAAGAAGTCCTTAGTTAGAGACAGCAACAAGAAGATGACAAGATGACAACCATTGCAAGAACATAGTCGAAGCAGTAAAGCCGAAATGAAGAACAACTATGTCTCAACTGCTGATCTATATACATGAACTTTGAATGAATATTACTCTGGTCATTAACTTTCTCGTTCTTTAGTTATTATTATTATTATTTACTCCTTTTGAGTTTTCACATCAGCGTTAGCTGATGGTCTTTCACTGGAGTCTGAGTGACAGCAAGTTTCCTCAGGTCTCCAGGACTCTTCTGAGTATTCTGGCAGATTGCAGCAGTGCAGTGTTCTGGATGGTATCAATCCTTCCTCTGATTTCCAGACTTTCGAAACCCTTTTCAATCCTTTTGGGACCGTTCCAAGTGCACCATTATTATTATTATTATTATTATTTACTCCTTTTGAGTTTTCACATCAGTGTTAGCTGATGGTCTTTCACTGGAGTCTGAGTGACAGCAAGTCTCCTCAGGTCTCCAGGACTCTTCTGAGTATTCTGGCAGATTGCAGCAGTGCAGTGTTCTGGATGGTATCAATACTTCCTCTGATTTCCAGACTTTCCAAACCCTTTTCCAATCCTTTTGGGACCGTTCCAAGTGCACCATTATTATTATTATTATTATTATTATTATTATTATTATTATTATTATTATTATTATTATTCACTCCTTTTGAAGGTGATCCGTTTTTATTTCAAAGTCCCAGAGAATTATATGCATTTCGTTCTCAAGAACAGATTCTGGTTTATGCATATAACATTTTGTTGTATGGTCAAAATTAAATTTTTTGCATAATTCCCAGTGGATCACCTTCCCCACCCAGTCGTGTTATTATTATTATTTGCTCCTTTTGAGTTTTCACATCAGCATTAGCTGATGGTCTTTCACTGGAGTGAGTGACAGCAAGTCTCCTCAGGTCTCCAGGACTCTTCTGAGTATTCTGGCAGATGGCAACAGTGTAGTGTTCTGGATGGTATCAATCCTTCCTCTGATTTCCAGACTTTCCAAACCCTTCTCCAATCCTTTTGGGACCGTTCCAAGTGCACCAACTACAATTGGTATCACTTTGACTTTCATATTCCATAACTTTTTCAGTTCTCTGGAAAGGTCCAGATATTTGTCTATTTTTTCATTTTCCTTTAGCTTCACCCTGTGATCTGCTGGCACTGCAAAATCCACCAGTTGACAAGTTCTTTCTTTTTTGTTTATCAACACTAGGTCTGGTCTCCTTGCTGGAATAAGGTGATCCGTTTTTATTTCAAAGTCCCAGAGAATTTTATGTGTTTCGTTCTCAAGAACAGATTCTGGTTTAATGCATATACCATTTTGTTTTAGGGTCAAAATTTAATTTTTTGCATAATTCCCAGTGGATCACCTTCCCAACCCAGTCGTATTATTATTATTATTATTATTATTATTATTATTATTATTTTATTGAATATTTGTTTTCTTTTTCTACTTGTTCTATCTTATGGAGATTTATAACTATACATATAGAATCTGTTGGGAATTTAATAACTTAATCCCACAGAAAAAAGAGACATACCTTTTTGTCTTTAGCAAGCGCAGTTATTCATTGAGACATATTCCAATCGAGATACCTTCCATTGGATTAACGAGGCAACACATTACGACTGCTTTTCATAACATGAGGTGTTTTATTTATTTAAAAAACAATGACTGAAATGAATAGGTCAAAGGGCAAGTAACTCACTCGTACAATCAATGGATTTGGGCAGATAACTTCTGACCCCACTATTATTATTAGAGTCTGTTAGTGTTAATTTGTACTGACTAAAGTGAATTTCAACAGAATCCCACCATAATTGTATCAATAATATATATCATTTTATTCCAGGCCCAGGCGTATGGTCGACACCACCAAAGTACTATTGACCGTGATCCTGCAGCTAAAGCTGTCCTCTCATTGCTGGATCGAGGCCCACACAGTGAAGGATTGCGTCACGGAGATTCTTTAGCACAAGTTCCTGATCATCCCCAAATTCGATTCTAGGATTTTATCATCTCAGTTTTGTGTGGAATATTTTTAAAAGGGAAAAACAAAACCACATAGTCAGCAATAACTTTATAATTCTTAAATTTTTATCTCTCATTTTGTTAGTCTTACATACGAGGGTGAGTAAAAAAAGTAATGCCATTTTGTTTAAGATAGGTATAATATTTTCGGCACTGGCGTAAATGTTTGTTGTAAACAACAAACGATTACGCCAGTGCCATAAGATAAGTACTAAAAAAACACAAGTACTTCTAAAACCTCTAATGATGGGATTTATCCCGAAAATATTTAGGAATAAAAAGGTAAATAAACATCATTTTCAACACCTATTCCATGGCATTGTCAATTGCATTCAAATTTCTATTTTATATATATATATATATATATATATATATATATTAGGAAAAAACAACAAAGAATATTTAGGTAAAAGCATAATAGACTATTTCAGAGAACCTTAAGAATTATCTTTTGATCCCAATCTTCTAATGCTAACTGAAGATGGGGACTGAGAGATAATTCCTCAAGGTTCTCTGAAATAGTCTATTATGCTTTCAACCTAAATCTTTGTTTTTTTCCTAATATAATATATATATATATATATATATATATATATATATATATAGTAAATGAAGAAAAACTCAAAACTTGCTTCATTACAATAATTTATTTCAACCGTATTAATACGGCATCTTCAGGTAATCACAAGAACATGACTCTTACTCTTGTGATTACCTGAAGATGCCATATTAATACAGTTGAAATAAATTATTGTAATGAAGCAAGTTTAGAGTTTTTCTTCATTTACTAAATTTCTTGCTCTGTCCTGTTACTCACTGGTATTAGGCACATTGAGCTCTCCTTATGGTCTACCTGCATCAGCTTGGTTAAACCACACATGGAAAGACCCTAACTACGGAAAAAAAACTATATATATATATATATATATATATATATATGTTTGTGTGTGTGTATTTATTTTAATTTTTTTATATACATTTATTTATTTATTTTTATTTTTTTGTAATTAATAGATTTAGATGAATGAATTTAGTAAATAAATAATTTATCAGTCAAGAGTAGTTCCCCTTTATGTTGGACTTATGGCATTTCTTTTTAAATGAATTTTTTTTTTTTTTTTGAAAATGATGGTATTTTTATATAACTGTATTCTCGTGTTGTATGTTTACGTGAATGCGGTAAATTTTATACATCAGCATGGCCACCAAACACAAATACGCTCTTTAATACGCACATACATATGCACGTGCAATCCCGCGCTATAATACAGTCATAACGTCACAACTAACACGCAATTTTCATGGACACGTGCATGACAACATATGTGCAAGTACAAAAAAAACCCCACATTCACGTAAACATACAACACGAGAATACAGTTATATAAAAATACCATCATTTTCAAAAAAAAAAAAAGAAAAAAGATTCATTTAAAAGGAAATGCCATAACTAGACTGCTTCAGTTCCAGTGATCTTCTGAAAAAGAGTTTTTATCTCGAAAATTCAAGAATTAAATACAGGTTAACACACAACATCATTGTTAACGTATTATTATTTTTTTCTTTACACCTGCATTGTGATAGCCTTCTAAATCAACCTCCTAACCAATATATATATATATATATATATATATATATATATATATATATATATATAAAGTTAATGCTTGCTTAAAAGAAAATGCTTGCTTTCATGCTCAATACTCTCTTTAATTCTTTGTTACAACTTATCTACTCGATCCCCAACTCAGCTTAATGAAGTCTATATGATACCAATCGCCTTTCTCTTCTGTTTTGCTAAAAATTAATTTTTTTTCTATGTTTGATTTGAACAATAAAAATTTACAGATCACAGAAAAAATTGTTTTTCTTCTTTCTTACAAATTTTATTAACAGTTTTTCTTCTTTTTTTATTTTTATTTTTTTAACTTGTACTATTTCATATGAAAGTAAAATGGAAGTAAATCTGACAGTATGTATATAAAGTTTTTAGAAAAAACAAGATGTTATTAGTTTGCTGACAGATCTGTTTCGACCTTTTAATAAAGCGGTCTTTTCAAAGCAACTATATTTATGAGGAAAGATGGAATAAATAAACCGTTAATCACGAGGTACAAACAAACGCTCTCATTCAGGGCCGGAATTTAGCATTTTTTTAAAAAAATACGTATTTTGTGTTAAAAATAAAATAAATTTAATTTTAAAAATCAGAAGCATTTTTATCATTAGAAAAATTCAAAAGAGTTTGAAGTAAAAGTGTATAAAAGTATCAAAAATGTTCAGGATGTTTTCCAGCTACAAAAGCAAGTTTTAAAAAAGTAAGTCCACGGCACAATTGATGAAGAAGGAAAGTTTCAGGAATTTGTAATGTTGACAAATCCATAGTGTTGGGGTCCTTATCATATTCGAAATTTAGCCTCTGGTGATATATTAAACAGTCCAGATTTTGTTTTTTCTGTAGACAATATGAAAGTAAAATGGAAGTGAATCCGACAGTATGTATATTCATATGTAAATGTTTCTGTGGTAAAGTAAAAAATCACATACGGTATAAAATAAGAGATGAAGATATGAGGATAATGTGACTGTTTTCAAAGTTTACAAAATATGAAGATAACTATGACTGTGACAGACAGGTTAAGAGTTAAAGAATAAAACCAAACAACTAGAATAGGAATAAAAGCCATGTATTACAGACATAAAACAATAGGGTTGCAGACTTTTTGGTTTATCTGCACAAATGTTTACAATTTGTCCACTTAACTGAAATCCTGAGGTAGGGTTAGTTATCGAAGTACCTTTCTACGGCCATCTAATAGTTCAGATATGATAGACGTTCTATTTTGACGTTTGACTTTGGTGCTGGTCAATCAGAAAGAGGGTGAGAGCGACCCTTTTTTTTTAGGTCTGTCTCCGTTGAGGGCTGAATCAGAAAGGGAGTGAAAGAATTTGCCACCAAAGTATGCTGGCTCGTGATTGGTTGGTTCGATACAGAGGCTCATAGACAAGGACGATAACCCATACCTCAGAATTCTTAATGACGGGCTAGATGGGACTCTTTAGCCTTGGTCAGCAACTCATCCAGGACAAGGAAAAGTCTTATAAAACCACCGTTGCCTTGCAGCTCTACCTTATCCCAAGGAAAGGCTAAGGGAGTAAACCCCGAAATCCGGAGCTGGAGTCCCTAAGGTGGGTGGTGCTGAATCTCAGTACTTCCCAACAACTTCTACGGCACCGCTGTTGCCAAACCGCATTGGTAATTACCTTTCCTTTGGACCACAACGGTTGTGTGGAGAGGGAGGATCTGCTGCTTGGGCGACAGCTCATCCTCCATAACAACATGCCCAGGTAAAGTCAATCAGAGTTGTCTCCCTTTGGAACAGTCTCACACACACACACACAACACACATATATATGTGTGTGTGTGTGTCCAGAGGAAACTACGAAAATTAAACAATCAGTGACAAAGTACAAATATATACACACATTCACTATTACCAGAGCTTGATTTTTGTGCAAGAATAATGAAGATTGTATTTATATCTGGGAAGATATTTAAAAATTAGGATTTGAATAGTAAGAAAAGGGAA
>CM042176.1:25531933-25536933 GCA_023376005.1 Doryteuthis pealeii | reverse complement strand
AAATGATCCGACAAGGGTTGATATGCCATAAAACAAAACAACCAACCAACCCGAGTCCTTTGTTTATCAAAAATGACTTGATTTGGCATTAAATGACCCCAAAAGGGTTGATATGCCATAAAACAAAACAACCAACCCACCTGAGTCCTTTGTTTATCAAAATGACTTGATTCAGAATTAAATGACCTGAAAGAGAGTTGATATGTCTTAAACCAACCAACTATTTCAGTATTTTCATATCTATCTCAACATTTTCATATCTATCTATCTATCTATCTATCTATCATGAAAGCACTGGTTCCCACTAGATCACAAATGTTAAGTAGCAATGAGCCTGTTCAATACTTAATTGGGTGACCACTTAAACAACAGCTAGCACTGTAAGCAACCTGATTCCTTTGTTTATCAAAATGACTTGATTCAGTATTAAATGACCTGGCAAAGAGTTGATATGTCATAAAACAACCAACTATCTCAGTATTTTCATATCTATCTATCTATCTATCTATCTATAATGAAAGCACTGGTTCCCACTAGATCACCACGTTAAGCAGCAACGAGCCTGTTCAATACTTAAGCAACAGCAGGTACTGTAAGCAACCTAACAACTTTGTTTATCAAAACAACTTATTAAGATTATTTTGTCATGCTGTTGTAATTAAAGTGATGACAGAAAAAGGACAGAGACTGTGATTGTTGAAATGTTGATAGGATTAAATTTTCTTCTTTTTCTTCTTCTCCTTCCATCTATCCTTCCTAGCCTTTTTTGATGGGTCTGTTCAATACTTAATTAGGGGATTACTTAAGCAACAACAGGTACTATAAGCACTCTGAGTCCTTTGTTTATTAAAATGACATGATTAGGCTTTAAATGATCTGAAAAAAAAAGTTGATATACCATAAAACAAAACAACCAAACTTCAATACTTAATTGGGGGACCACTTAAGCAACATCAGGTACTATAAGCACTCTGAGTCCTTTGTTTATTAAAATGACATGATTAGGCTTTAAATGATCTGAAAAAAAAGTTGATATACCATAAAACAAAACAACAAACTTCAATACTTAATTGGGGGACCACTTAAGCAACATCAGGTACTATAAGCACTCTGAGTCCTTTGTTTATTAAAATGACATGATTAGGCTTTAAATGATCTGAAAAAATGTTGATATACCATAAAACAAAACAACCAAACTTCAATACTTAATTGGGGGACCACTTAAGCAACATCAGGTACTATAAGCACTCTGAGTCCTTTGTTTATTAAAATGACATGATTAGGCTTTAAATGATCTGAAAAAATGTTGATATACCATAAAACAAAACAACCAAACTTCAATACTTAATTGGGGGACCACTTAAGCAACATCAGGTACTATAAGCACTCTGAGTCCTTTGTTTATTAAAATGACATGATTAGGCTTTAAATGATCTGAAAAAATGTTGATATACCATAAAACAAAACAACCAAACTTCAATACTTAATTGGGGGACCACTTAAGCAACATCAGGTACTATAAGCACTCTGAGTCCTTTGTTTATTAAAATGACATGATTAGGCTTTAAATGATCTGAAAAAATGTTGATATACCATAAAACAAAACAACCAAACTTCAATACTTAATTGGGGACCACTTAAGCAACATCAGGTACTATAAGCACTCTGAGTCCTTTGTTTATTAAAATGACATGATTAGGCTTTAAATGATCTGAAAAAATGTTGATATACCATAAAACAAAACAACCAAACTTCAATACTTAATTGGGGGACCACTTAAGCAACATCAGGTACTATAAGCACTCTGAGTCCTTTGTTTATTAAAATGACATGATTAGGCTTTAAATGATCTGAAAAAATGTTGATATACCATAAAACAAAACAACCAAACTTCAATACTTAATTGGGGGACCACTTAAGCAACATCAGGTACTATAAGCACTCTGAGTCCTTTGTTTATTAAAATGACATGATTAGGCTTTAAATGATCTGAAAAAATGTTGATATACCATAAAACAAAACAACCAAACTTCAATACTTAATTGGGGGACCACTTAAGCAACATCAGGTACTATAAGCACTCTGAGTCCTTTGTTTATTAAAATGACATGATTAGGCTTTAAATGATCTGAAAAAATGTTGATATACCATAAAACAAAACAACCAAACTTCAATACTTAATTGGGGGACCACTTAAGCAACAAGTACAACAAAGGATAAGCACTCTGAGTCCTTTGTTTATTAAATGACATGTTTAAATGATCTGAAAAAATGTTGATATACCATAAAACAAAACAACCAAACTTCAATACTTAATTGGGGGACCACTTAAGCAATCAGGTACTATAAGCACTCTGAGTCCTTTGTTTATTAAAATGACATGATTAGGCTTTAAATGATCTGAAAAAATGTTGATATACCATAAAACAAAACAACCAAACTTCAATACTTAATTGGGGACCACTTAAGCAACAACAGGTACTATAAGCACTCTGAGTCCTTTGTTTATTAAAATGACATGATTAGGCTTTAAATGATCTGAAAAAATGTTGATATACCATAAAACAAAACAACCAAACTTCAATACTTAATTGGGGGACCACTTAAGCAACATCAGGTACTATAAGCACTCTGAGTCCTTTGTTTATTAAAATGACATGATTAGGCTTTAAATGATCTGAAAAAATGTTGATATACCATAAAACAAAACAACCAAACTTCAATACTTAATTGGGGACCACTTAAGCAACATCAGGTACTATAAGCACTCTGAGTCCTTTGTTTATTAAAATGACATGATTAGCTTTAAATGATCTGAAAAAAATGTTGATATACCATAAAAACAAACAACCAAACTTCAATACTTAATTGGGGGACCACTTAAGCAACATCAGGTACTATAAGCACTCTGAGTCCTTTATTAAAATGACATGATTAGGCTTTAAATGATCTGAAAAAATGTTGATATAAACTTCAATACTTAATTGGGGGACCACTTAAGCAACATCAGGTACTATAAGCACTCTGAGTCCTTTGTTTATTAAAATGACATGATTAGGCTTTAAATGATCTGAAAAAATGTTGATATACCATAAAACAAAACAACCAAACTTCAATACTTAATTGGGGGACCACTTAAGCAACATCAGGTACTATAAGCAATTCTGAGTCCTGATTTGACTTTAAATGATCTGAAAAAATGTTGATATACCATAAAACAAAACAACCAAACTTCAATACTTAATTGGGGGACCACTTAAGCAACATCAGGTACTATAAGCAATTCTGAGTCCTTTGTTTATTAAAATGACATGATTAGACTTTAAATGACTTGAAAAAAGTTGATATGCCATAAAACAAAACAACTAAACTTCAATACTTAATTGGGGGATCACTTAAGCAACAACAGTTGCTGTTGTCTCTCTTTTCTTCTGGCTCTCTTTTCTGTGGCAGCTTCTTTCCTCTCTTTTTCACTCCTTTTTGTTCCTTGTTTAACAAGGAGATGCCAGGTCGCACGGTCTTCTGCACAAGCCTCCCATGTGTTGGTGTTGATGTGGCATGTCTTCATGTCCTTCTTGCAGACATCTTTAAAGCGCAGGCGTGGTTTCCCCACCGGTCGAGTGCCTTCTATTAATTCGCCATACAGTAGGTCTTTGGGAATGTGGCCTTTGTCCATTCTCCTGACATTAAATGTTGTGTAGATGACAATAAAGATGATCCAAATAATCCAAATAAAATCCCCTAATGAAAATTTCTCATTATCACATTCAATAATCAATGATTTATTTTTGTTTCTTCAGATCGAGTATCACTGAGATTTGTGACATCGTCTTCTGAGATGAGACCAGGTTAGTAGTTCCTATTTCAATTATGATCGTCATCTATTAAAGATCCAAGGGGGATAACTTAAGCAAATGAATATTGAGTTACTTCCCTTGAACACAGCATTTACAAGAGTAAATACAGGTAGGTTATTTCACTGTGGTGGAGTAGTGAGCAACTTAGCTTAGTTGTCCATTATTACCAAAGTGAATTCGATTCGCACTGGGTGCCCTACAGTTGTGTCTTTAGACAAGGCTGCATTTTACTTGGTGCTATCATTGTCATCTACTAAAGTTTCAAGGGAGATAACTTAAGAAAATAAGTATTGAGTTACTTCCCTTGAACACAGCATTTACAAGAGTAAATACAGGTAGATTATTTCACTTCATGTTAATGCACTTGGGAACAGGAGGGTCAAAGTTTACTTACCAAAAAAGGGGGTTCGTTAAGGAAAAATTGTGATGTTGTAAAAAGTACCTGGTACCTATTACTTAAACATAACATTCATTACCTAAACTAGTACAAAATAAAAAACACCCTCCGGGCAATGTAAAAATAGATTTTTTTTTTTGTGGGAGTAAAAAATTCAATGTCAGCGAGTTTTGTACCCTAAGTAAGTAAAATCATCAAATTCATTAAAGGATTAAAAAATAAAACAATTTGAAATGTAAACTTTAAATATGTATTAAAATAAAACAAACTATATATAGATATATAATACCAGTCATGTATTTATTAAAACTTGTTTCAAAAAACAATGAGGACTGTCTAATGTTGCATGTTCAAATTTTGAGTGTATTTATTCTATGTTATGAGGATTTTGGGTAATGTGACGTAAGCAGTAATGTAATTTTTGTTACAGACAAAAACCGGAAGCGAATCTCCATTATTAATAGATGTAGATGAATAATTTATTTATATATCTAGATAATAGATTAGAATAATCTATAATAAACTATTTTAATCTAATTTAATCTATTTTAATGTAATTTTTTCTATCAATTTTAACTTTTAACTAAACTAATCAATTTTATAATTTAATAAAGATATACAGCTTATTCAACTGTGGCATATGGAAATCTAATAGATTGCAATGGAGTTATCAGAATAATAGTTAATTAGGGACCAAGTCACCTTTAAGCACCCCAGAGGCGACCTGGATTCAGAAGGACATGTTT
>CM042176.1:25491933-25526933 GCA_023376005.1 Doryteuthis pealeii | reverse complement strand
AGCACCAAATACGTCATTTTCAAAAATTTTTTAAAATTCCAGCGCACTGAATGAGAGGCGTTTGTTTGTAACTCATGATTAACTGGTTTATTTATTCGTCTTCCTCATAGAATATAGTTGCTTTTGAAAAGGACCCTTTATAAAGGTCGAAACAGATCTGTTCAGCAAACTAATAACAATTTGTTTTTTCTAAAAACTTGTATATACATACTGTCAGATTCACTTTCTATTTTAACTTTCATAGGAAATAGTACAAGTTCTAAAAAAAATAAACAAAAGGGAGGAGAAAAAACTGTTAATTAAATTGTAAGAAAGAAGAAAAACAATTTTTCTTGATTGTAAATTTTTATTGTTCAAAACTTCAAACATAGATAAAAAAATTAAATTTTTAGGCTAAAAACAGAAGAAGAAAGGCGATTGGTATCAATATAGACTTCATTAAGCTGAGTTGGGATCGAAGTAGATAAGTTGTAACAAAGAATTAAAGAAGAGTATTGAGCATGAAAGCAAGTCATTTTCCCTTTAAGCAAGCATTAACTTTATATATATATATATATATATATATATATATATATTGTTAGGAGGTTGTTTAGAAGGCTATCACAAAGAGCAGGTGTAAGAAAAAAATAATAATATGGTTAAAATGATGTTGTGTGTTATACGCTGTATTTAATTCTTGAATTTTCGAGATAAAATGAAACACTGGGAACTGAAGTAGCTAGTTATGGCATTTCCTTTTAATGAATCTTTTTTTTTTTTTTTTTTTTGAAAATGATGTATTTTTAATATAACTGTATTCTCATGTTGTATGTTTACGTGAATTGGGGGTTTTTTTTGTTTTACTTGCACATAATGTTGTCATGCACGTGTCCATGAAATGCGTGTTAAGTTGTGACGTTATTGACTGTATTATAGGCAGGATTGCACGTGCATATGTAAAATGTGCGTATTAAAGAGCGTATTTGTGTTTGGTGGCCATGCTGATGTATAAAATTTACCGCATTCACGTAAACATACAACACGAGAATACAGTTATATAAAATACCATCATTTTTCAAAAAAAAAAAAATTATTTAAAAAAGAAATGCCATAAGTCCAACCATAAAGGGGAACTACTCTTGAACTGATAAATTATTTATTTACTAAATTCCATGATCATCTAAATCTATTAATTACAAAAAAATAAAAATAAATAAAATAAATGTATATAAAAAAATTAAAATAAATACACACACACAAATTATATATATAATATATATATATATATAAGTTTTTTTTTTCCGTAGTTAGGTCCTTTCCATGTGTGGTTTAACCAAGCTGATGCAGGTAGACCATAAGGAGAGCTCAATGGTGCCTAATACCAGTGAGTAACAGGACAGAGCAAGAAGATTTAGTAAATGAAGAAAAACTCTAAACTTGCTTCATTACAATAATTGTGATTTCAACTGTATTAATATGGCAGTCTTGCGAGGATTAGATGCACAAGAGTAAGCAGTCAATGTTCTTTGTCATTACCCTGAAGAATTCCGTATTTAATACGTGTTGAAATAAAATTATTGTAAATCGAAAGCAAGTTTTGAGTTTTTCGTTCATTCGTACAATATAATATATTATATATATATATACTATATATAATATACTAATATATTTAGGAAAAACAAAAGATTTAGTTGAGAGGCATAATAGACTATTTCATGAGAAACCTTGAGGAATTATCTCTCAGTCCCTCATCTTCAGTTAGCATTAGAAGATTTGGGATGCAGAAAAAGATAATTCTTAAGTTCTCTGAATAGTCTATTATGCTTTACCATAAATATTCTTTGGTTGTTTTTCCTAATACCAATATATCTAATATATATATATATATACGTATATACTAAAATAGAAATGTTGAATGGCAAATTGACAATGCCATGGAATTGTGTGTTGAAAATGATGTTTATTTACTACTTTTTATTCCTAATATTTATCGGGATAAATCCATCATTAGAGGGTTTTAGAAAGTACTTGTGTTTTTCTTAGTACTTAGTCTTATGGCACTGGCCGTAATCGTTTTGTTGTTTACAACCAAAACATTTATCGCCAGTGGCCGAAAATATTGATAACCTATCTTAAACAAATATGGCATTATTTTTTACTCACCCTCGTATGTAAGACTAACAAAAGAGAGATAAAAATTTAAGCATTATAAAAGTTATTGCTGACTATGTGGTTTTGGTTTTTTCCCTTTTTAAAATGATATCACACAAATGAGATGATAAAATCCTAGAATCGAATTTTGGGATGATCAGGAAACTTGTGCTAAAGAATCTCCGTGAGCGCAATCCTCAGACTGTGGGGCCTTCGATTCAGCAAACGAGAGACACAGCTTTAGCTGCAGATCACGGTCATTAGTACTTTGGTGGTGCGACCATACAACGCCTGGGCCCTGGAATACAAATATATATATTATTGATCATATTATGGTGGGATTCCTGTTGAAATTCACATTAGCATAGTACAAATTAACACTAACAGACTCTAATAATAATACGTGGGGTCAGAAGTTATCTGCCAAATCCAATTGATATGTACGAGTGATGTTACTTGCCCCTGTTGACCTAATTCATTTCAGTCATTGTTTTTTAAATAAATAAAACACCTCATGTTATGAAAAGCAGTCAAAATGGTTGTTTGCCTCGTTAATGCCAAGGGAAGGTATCTACTGATTGGAATATGTCTCAAGGTGGAAAATTGACGCTTTGCCTAAAAGACAAAAGGGTATTCTCTTTTTTCTGTGGGATTAAGTTTCATTAAATTCCCAATCAGATTTATATGTATAGTTTAAATCTCCATAGATAGAACAAGGTAGAAAAAAAACAAATGATTCATAAAATAATAATAATAATATATAATATAATATATATAATAACACGACGGTTGGGAAGGTGATCCATCTGGAATTATGCAAGAAAATTAAATTTGAACCCTAAAACAAAATGGTATTGCATTAAACTCAGAAATCTGTTCTTGAGAACGAAACGACATAAATATTCTCTGGCTTGAAAATAAAAACGGATCACCTTATTCAGCCAGGAGACCAGACCTAGTGTTGAATAAACAAAAAAGCAAAGGAACGTTGTCAATCTGGTGGAAGTTTTTGCAAGTGCCAGCGATACACAGGGTGAAGCTAAGGAAAATGAAAAATAAGACAATAATCTGGACCTTTCCAGAGAACTGAAAAAGTTAGTGGAATATGAAAAGTCAAAGGATAGCCAATTTAGTTGTGCAACTTGAGAACGGTCCCAAAAAGGATTGGAGAGGTTTGGAAAGTCCTGGAAATCAGAGGAAGGATTGATACCATCGCAGAACACTACACTGTTTGCGCATCGCCCAGAATACCTCAGAAGAGTCCCTGAGACCTGAGGAGGAAACTTGCTGTCACTCAGACCTCAAATGAAAGACCATCAGTAACACTGAGTGAACAACTCAAAAGGAGTGAATAATAATAATAATAAAAAATGATAAATATAATAAATGGTGCACTTGGAACGGTCCGCAAAAGGATTGGAAAAAGGGTTTGGAAGTCTGGAAATCGAGGAAAGGATGATACCATCCAGAAACACTGCACTGCACTGCAATCTGCAAGAATACTCAGAAGAAGTCCTGGAAACTGAGGAGACTTGCTGTCAACTCACTCCAGTGAAGAACCATCAGCTAATGTATGTGAAAACTCCAAAAGGAGCAATATAATAAAAACACGGACTGGGTGGGGAAGGTGATCCCTTGGGAATTATGGCAAAAATTAATTTTTGACCATACACAAAATGTTATATGCAGTAACCAGAATCTGTTCTTGAGAACGAAATGCATATAATTTCTCTGGGACTTTGGAAATAAAACGGATACCTTCAAAAGGAGTGAATAATAATTAATAATAATTAATAATAAATAAATAATAAATAAAATGGTGCACTTGGAACTGTCCAGCAAGCGATTGGAAAAGGTTTGGAAAGTCTGGAAATCAGAGGAAGTATTGATAACCAGTCCAGAACACTGCACTGCGCAATTCTGCCGAATACTCAGAAGAGTCCTGGAGACCGAGGAGACTTGCTGTCACTCCAGGACTCCAGTGAAAAGACCATGCTACACTGATGTGAAAAACCTCAAAAGGAGTAAATATAATAATACATAATTAAAAATGGTGCACTTGAAGCGGGGTCCCAAAAGGATTGAAAAGGTTTCGAAAAGTCTGGAATTCAGAGGGAAGGATTGGATACCTATCAGAACATGCCAAACTGCTGCAATCTGCCAGAATACTCAAGAAGAGTCTGGGGACCTGAGGAAACTTGCTGTCACTCAGACATCCAGGAAAGACCATCAGCTAACGCTGATGTGAAAACTCAAGGAGTAAATATAAAATAATAACTAAGAACGAGAAAGTTAATGACCAGAGTATATTCATTCAAAAGTTTCATGTATATAGATCAGCAGGTTGAGACATATAGTTGTTTTCTTCATTTCGGCTTTTACTGGCTTCGCTATGTTCTTGCAATGGTTGTCATCTTGTCATCTTCTTGTTGCTGTCTCTAACTAAGGACTTCTTCTGGCTAACTCTTTAGTCATGCAAATTAATCAACTCACAAGACTTTTATTTTTTCTTGATCAAGATTTTTTCTGCCCATGTTCTTCCACCGGGGAGATTCAAACCTCAGCAGAGCACATCTAATCTGCTTAATCTGCTTCACTTCTCAGGTTGAACGGTATTTAAATCTCGTCACGTGTTTCTCATCATGTGTTTCTCTAGGGGTCAGAGAGCTATAACTATTACTGGTATTTTTCCACTCTCTGATTTGAAAACCAATGGCCTCTATATTCCTACAGGGTCTGTCAATAATTTATGTGGTAGGATAAATTATGTAACACTAATGTTGTATACCTCTTTGCTTTTTTCTTTACTTCTAATTCTTCTAATCGTCTGGACTTTGTCTTGGTGGTCGGTCGATGCGGAGTGCTTTTCTCTGTCTTCTTTGATATAGTATCTTTTTTTTTTTTAACTGATGAGAAACGTGCACTAGAAAACACTTTTAATTACAGGGCTCTTTTTCTTGCTACAGCTCAGCAAACCAAACTTTTTTTTTTTCCTTATATTATATAACTTTTCCCCGACGGATATTAACAGATTAATCTAATGATGATTGTCGTTTGTTCGGGTGTTTAGCTTACTGATATAATGTACGCGCCTATGTTAGATCAGTGTTAGTTAGCATGAAGTTTGTTAAGTAAATAAAAGCCTTACAAAAATAACAATGGTTTTCGTGGTTGGTGAATGTCTTGGTAAACAAGACTAGATCGAGAGAGAGTAAAGAATGAGTTAAAGTGCGAACGCACCAAGACAAAGTCCGACGATAGAAAATAGAAGTAAGAAAGAAAGCAAAAGAGGTATACACACAATTTAGTGTTACATACATTTATCCTACCACATAATTATCTTGTATCTCATGTATTTAACTTGTTATGTTTATTATATATTGTTTTATTGTGTATTCATTTTGTTGTTTTCTTAATATTTCAGTATGTATGTTTGTATTAATATTATTTACTTCATTATATTATGTATTAAGCTCTCTGACCCCTAGAGACACATGATGAAGAAACACGTGACCGGATTTAAATCCTGTTTCACTTTCTGTAGAAGTTTTTTGTATTATTTTCTATTTTATTTATTATTTTCTGATTTATTAATGTTGTCTTTCTTTGTATTGTTGTTTGAATATTTTTTCTTTTTCCTTCGCGTTGTATTATTTACTTATTGTGTGTTCTTATATATATATTATAATCTTGATCAAGAAAATAAAAGTCTAATTTATTGCATGACTAAAGAGTTAGGCCCAGAGAAAGTCCTTAGTTTAAGAAACAGCACAAAAGAAATGACAAGATCACTAACTGCATCTGCAAGATAGTCGAAGCAGTAAAGCCCGAAAATGAAGAACAACCTATGTCTCACTCTGTCTTATACATCACACTTTTTGTAGAAATTCATTTTCTTATCTTCTCGATTCGAGCTTTGTTCACCATACATTCACTCAAACTCACAATAACCATGTTTATATATTTTTTAAAAGCTTATTTTATTTATAATTTATATACTCACAACATTTCTATGTATACGAGACTTTCTTACTATACATCAGACGCATTGCAGTGAGGTCATAGTGTATATGGCATGGACATTCTCTCTCTTCTCTCGAGACGATCCAGAGACTAGAGAAACTCTGAGTAGACCCAAGAGATGCCTACGTCCGAACTTCTACGACGTGTTCTAGCGAGTCCTTGCTGTTGAGTTACTTGTAATTACTGTTCCATGAACACGTATCCAGTCCCGTTGACTCAATGAAACGGCTCGAATCCACGTTGAGTTAACATGTGAGCATGGGATATATTGCATAATTCTTATGCAACTGCTTCGAGTAAGATTATCTCAGACTATACTACCGAGAACCTATATTCTCTCTCTCCACTCCTTCTCTCTGCGCGCGCAACCTCTGCTCTCTCATCTCACGTTGACCTCCTTTCTACTCTTTTCTTCAGATTTGAGATGATAGAAATTTTGGATAGTCTTTGAGCAATTCTCTCTGTTTTAATTGAGCTATTATTTCTCATAACATACTGTGATTAGAAGTCGCAGTCGATTCCCTTCTATCCGCACGATCAGGATAGTGCGTGACTGTAGACTAATCGCGACAATATCAGTTATCAAGGATAGCTTCTTACTAGTACCTTCATTCTTTGTGCGTATTTCCCATTAGGCAGTCGTGATATCTTCCAGGGCAAGGGAGCTAGTTGCAGTTGTTTCATAGTATTTGGCTCATTATTATAGAATCCTCTGCTTCTCTCTAGAGTCTACAGCTGGGGACCCTTGTCTATATATCTGTGTACACACACGAGGCCCTGCTCGATGTGATCCTGGTGGTACGAAATCATCGTATGGAGAGCAGAGCGCGATACGTATTGTCAACCATTAATTATAATTGAGTCCATCTCATTTTCTATTTCAATAGACAAAAAACTACATAAAACTTAATTTTAGAAATAACTGAATAAGTAATTATACTAAAACTCATCTCACCCCTTTTGACAAAGTGCATTGAATCGGTTGTTTATTTCGAGAAAGTCCAGAGAATTTATCATTTGGTGGTTTACGTCAGGAACGATCTTTATGGATGTCATCTGGTATATCTTACGCGCCATATAATCGGCAAATGGTTGTCTAGATTAATCGGGTAATTGAAAGGAATTCTAACACAATAAACATATATTATATTTGTCATTTAAATCTAAACCCAGTCGTTGTAGTGTCTCGATCTCGACGGAAATAGACCTTTCCACTCACGTACGGTTTGTGTGAAGTATAGTGTATAAGGAGACGATGTTAAGTTATGAGCTTCCCACATTTCTGTATGAATCTCCGATCTCACCTATCGCGTACATTAGACTACGCGCCAATGGTGACATCTGGTCACAATGGTCGGAAAGTGCGCCTCATGGAGTCTTGACATAGAGCAGCTGCGATATGACTCTTCAATCAGTAAACCTTCCTGCTGCACTCTGGAGTAACTTCCATATTGAGGAGCTGTCCGACTAGAATGATGTGGCAAGGTTGTCCATAGAGGTTATGAGTAAAATTACAAAAATTGGTCCACATATAATCGAATCATATGCATCTCCAACCCCACTATTAATACGCGCTAATCCCACGTGGTGTTATGGTGACACCAGCTATCCATCAGCAATGACACACACTCTGATTGATCACTTATTAATTCAGCCAAATTTCATAACTATATGAATACTGAAACAGCTTTGAAGGCACTTCGACAGTCTGAGCTTCACTGCACTCTAGCAGTTATCGACACCACAGCTACAGGCCGTGACTTAGAGCCTGGGCATTGTGCGTTCAATACACGTAAGAGACCATTTCGAGAAAAGGTCGGACGGCAGTCAAGCTCATCATAGCGCCATAACCTTCACCCAGGATCACTAGTCATCTGAGTATCTGGCGATGGCAACAGTGGTTACAAATAGTCAACACGAACATTTCATACGAGTCAGTACGTGGTGTACAAACTCTCCTTCCTACATATACACATATATTACTCCGTAGAACAAGATCACGCAAAGCAACGCACATTTCTTATCATACTAACAATCTAATTACAAATTTATAGCGAGCTAAACAGCGTCGTCACCTCAAGTGACACAGCAAGACAATCGACATTTGCGATATCATACGTATACACAAACGTTTCGTACTATCTAAACCAGCTTTAACGATTTCTTATCAGACACATTATGCTACTTCGACGCATAACGAGCGCTCACAGACCTCATTTACGACTCAGTTGCCTTATTCTAAGACACTATGCGTTCTTCACGACCTACATCAACGAACTATTCTGCACTCACCGTCACCACTCGTGCATGCTCAGAGTACACTGACGCAGTAACAATGCCGGACATTGGTACACGAGACATATATCCACCCCACATAACTACTAACCAGTTACCAAATTTTCTGTAACAAGTTCATCTTTCATTTTCTATCCTTGGTTTAATTTACCACGTTCTCTAAATGGTGTTTGTTTTTCTTTACTCACATATTTTTTGAGAACTCTTAAGAAATCTGTGTTTTGTATTCATTTACTCATCACCATAGCGTCATTGCATCGCACACGATATCTGGTTACATGTCGTAATCAACCGAAAAGGATAAACATGCAAACACTCTTCGTCTCTATGACTGCCGGGATAGCGAACTCGAAGTTCCTTCCGCATGCAACATAATACGTGTTGGTCACCTCGAGCTGGACACGAGTCGCAATGTACGAACTGAGAATGTGCCCCTGTTGTTTGAGCATATATAGCATCATACATCAAATATTTGTTAACATGTGTCAGGCGCTGCGGAGGAGTTCAGAATTCTACTAAGCAGCGCACGAAGTAATAGACGACTGATAACGCGCAATTTTGCAGATAAATGACACTGGAGTACCCTTAATCCGACAGTCGAGCAGTTATGAACAATAACTAATAGGAATTATTGTAGTTTATTATGAATACTTGACTAAATGTAATTTTTTGAGTAACTACTGAGCGACGGATTATTTCCTAAGCTTGTTCCTAGTATTTGAAGAACGTAGATCTGCTCGCATGTAGAGGGTCTGGCTTGAAAGAGGCGAAAGAGCACTCGCTTGTTTTTATAGGATCTCCTCACTCTATCGCAGATGCACTATGATTTTGACTTTCAAAGTGGTCTAGGTAATCGAGCACATATTAATATTTCCCACCACTTCTATATCTATTAAAATGTGTTCACCAACGAAATGAGTATACAGAATGATCTCATTCCGATAAAAATGATGTCTATAGCGTCGTGTATGGTATGTTTCTGAGGAGGCGCGGTTATAGTTATTTTTCCAATTTGACATTCTATGTCGATGATATGACTATCAGCCTCATCTGTCTAATCCGAGAGGAGAGTAACATACCAGCCAGATGAGAACACAGCGTGGAACATCTTTAACTTGCTGATTGCGAACCGCATCACAAGGCAGAAACTACTGAAACGTTTTTTACTTATTCATCTAGTAGAATGAAAGAGTTTTCTTATATTCTAATATTTGAATTATAAACTAACGAGATTGCGCATTATCATGACATAGCTGCCAATAATGGTCATAATATACAACCGTGTGGCGAGCGGGGGGTGTCAACAAGCTCAAAGTCTACTATTGACACTCCAAGGGCAGTACCAAATCTGAGACTTCTGACACGCTACAACAATGAAATTAAGAGAAGGAACTGCGTTCACCATCAGCTGACAGATGATATATCCTCAGCGTAGCTACACATTCTGAATTCACAGACAAATCTCGCATCACTCTCCTCACAAAAATTGTATCATATCTATAATATAACTCAACAACTTATGTCTCTTACGTCTCGTACAACACACAGAGCACCAAGCGGCATAGGTGCGACCGAACTTCTCATCGGTCATCACACATGAAATCTTAGTCCTATTGTACCGTAAATTACAGATCCCTCCAACAGCTTCACACCAACATCCGCGTGGCGTTCTCATCCATCACAATTGTCCGTCAGTGCATTGTGGAGCGGAGCATACGTCAGCACGGCCGCGACCACCCCCAATCCGGCGAGCAGCTGTAAGGACGGTTTCTTACTGTAGCAGATCTCATCTTATCAGCTTTCTACGAGCATTACAGTATATGCGTGGTTCCGCTGCGTAAGTCTAGTCCTTCTACCCTAGCAAGCTCTGCTCACGCGTACCTTCGAGTCATACAGGCAAGTCTTTTCATCGTCTTTGTGTCGGATTTTATAAGGCGGCAAACCACAACCACCTATAACAGGCACACCAGTGCTATCATGATGAGCGGGTCATCCTTCTCTCTTACAATCTATGTTTAATTATTATCTGTAAACATCATGTGTAATATGTCTTTAGTCTTTTAATCAAACGAGTTGCGTGAGGGAGTCAAAAATAATGTGAAAGCACAGAGATTTTTTGTGTATTTAATTGTAACTGAGATGTGATATATTTGATACTATAATTAAACCTCATAACAATCGATCCAGGTCAACCATAGGCAATTCATAATTTTTATAAATCGTTATTTAGTTGTTGTAAACTAACCACGCAAACATAATCTCAGTTAGCCACGCCACCTAAAAATATAACGTAAGCACTCAACAATACAACGAGATATATTAATTTTATGCTCAATTATCACAGTACAACATAATTAATGAATTTGCGTAACTAATACCATTTCCACAAAGAGTATATTAGTTTGATGGAGGCAACCTATAGAGATTGAGAGAGAGTATATAACACATAACATTTCATGTTCTAATACACAGTTCAGGTCTACTTCAATGAGAACATTAAGAGCGTCTGTGCCAATATGTGAACAGGAAAACAATTCTTCATCACCTTAAACACAGAAATAAACCCATTAAAATAACATCTATAATCAATTATAACAGTGGATAATCATTTGACTAAGTAATTAGAAAGTTTTTAGGGGGAATATAAGAATCTATAGTGTAGATTAAGAATGGAAAGTTTATGGATGTAAATCTATGACTCAACGACGATATCATGGTTAGATTTCATTACTAATTGGTCAGATGAGAAAAACAACATAGATGAAATATATTTATAAAAGAGAGACTCTCAGAAAAATCAACAATAATACACTTCAATTTCATAGACCGTGTCACCATTGAAGAATTTTAAGTCCATGGTATATTTATGTTTTACTAAACCCTAATTTCTGTGGTAATGTGCTGACCATACCAAATTCTGAGAGAACACAGGATTGTGGTGACTCTGAGAGAGTATACCTATAGTCCTTTCTGTCTTTTAAAAGTCACGATTTTAGTATTATCTCATGACAGAGTATAAGTCTATACGTGCTTATTATAACATTTTGCAATCAGCTATTAACAGATAAAGCAGTGATAGATAAAGAACTTGGTATCTGGATATTTATCCATAATATAATACTTGGAATGACAACAATGTACAACATAATTACATATGTACTCATATAAAATATATAAGCGATAAATCATAGTTAGAAGTGTTAATTCTAAGTAAATGATTACTGCTGAGATAATTTATGCCTCAAGGATGTCAGGTACGCAAGAGTCAGTCCAGACAAGAACTGTCATAACAACCTTTGCATTACAATCTACGAGAAGGTTACATCTTGCAGTCTTGCGATACCACGGTGACTTATATATCCATTCTATTGTAATCTCGTGTCGAGCGTGAATCTTCACTGCCATGCTCACACATATCCCAAGAGGATTTCGAGGATGAAAGAAGTTCCTGATGAGTCGCGTAATCTGGATGAGAAATGTAAATTTTTTTGAACGTGAAAGATCGGCATACTCACTATTAAATCCTATCAGTTGAAATATAAATTATTGAGTCTAATATTGAAAGACGAACTATACTTTATGCAGTCATTCATTATCATTTACGCGCTAGTAATATTTCTCGGTATGTGCTCTGTAGTTCCACTGCTTACACAACTGGTATGAGGCACAGCATTGGAGCTCTCGCCATCATTGGACACTAAGACCGCACATTCTAACGTCTTTCGCTTCACATCCACAGCACTCTCAGGTAGATCCCTTCATAGCAATTATATTCAGAGGCATAAAAAAAGAAAGAACTATAAAAGTTACAATATATAGTCACACACAATATATTAGTAAACATAATACTAACTTGAAAATGCAGTATATCGTTGCTGCTGTGTAGTGTACATTAGTTTAATTTTTTTTAATAGTATGCTACATTTATAATAATTGTAACTATGTAATTGCATATTCTATATAATACTTAGAGTGTAATGTTATGTAATAATATAAAATAACTTGTATGTATGATAATACGATGAATCTGAATTCAGCTGCACCCCAAATTAGGTTAAAACAGGTATTTTTGTGCGTGCCTCAATTTCTTTGTAAACCAGTGTAATCTAAGAAGCCGCATCTGCAAGCCAATCATTCTACAATGCTACACTTCTAAAAGTGTTATTTATTTTTTTATAATCTCCAGCGACCATAACCCTCCTCCCCAAGCACCCGATCCCGATGCTTATTAAACCTTGGATTTTGGATTTTGATTGTTGAATACACAACCTGTTCGTGCCAAATCCCCTTAATTGGTTTGCCTTATGACGTCATTAAAATGCCCACTCCACCTATGACGCCCTTTACTAAAGGACACCCCATTTGTAAGAAAATTATTACCTACTCTTGAAAATGCTTGTTATTAATGTCTTTTTGTTTCTTAGATTTTATAAGTATGTGACTGTACCACCAATGACAAAAGGTATGTCCACCTTGTTGTTTATTTTTTAGCAGTAAAGCAACTAATATCAGATAAGGCGCAAAGCATTGCATAAAGTATTTTATTATATTTTATTCATTGATTTCATTTTTTTTTTTTCAAAGGCTATTACAATGCAAAAGTATTTGTTCAAGGTCTTATTAATTTTGAAGTATCTTCATCTTCAGAAAAGTTTTTTTTTCATTGACCGTCATTGGCTGACATACATGAGCGCTTAGAATCTTAAAAAAATTTCTTTTCTTTTTTTTCTTTTTTTTTTTCCTCTTTCTCTTTACCCAGAAACATAATTAACATTTCCTTTTCAATTTGAATTTTCTATAAACCATTTAATTAAGATTACAAAATGATGATCTAAGAAGCTGCATCTGCAAGCCAACCAGCTAAAATGCTACACTTCTAAAAGTGTTTTTTAAATTTTTTTATAATCTGCTAGAAGCATTACATAAAGTATTTTATTATATTTTATTCATTGATTTCATTTTTTCTTTCAAAGGCTATTACAATGCAAAAGGTCTTATTAATTTTGAAGTATCTTCATCTTCAGAGAAGTTTTTTTTTTTTCATTGACCGATCATTGGCTGACATACATTGAGTGCTTAGAATCTTTAAAAAATTTCTTTTCTTTTTTTTCTTTTTTTTTCCTCTTTCTCTTTACCCAGAAACATAATTATATTTTCTTTTCAATTTGAATTTTCTATAGACCATTTAATTACATTACAAAATGATGATCTAAGAAGCTGCATCTGCAAGCCAATCATTCTACAATGCTACACTTCTAAAAGTGTTTATTAAAATTTTTTTAATAATCTGCTTGAAGCATTGCATAAAGTATTTTATTATATTTTATTCATTGATTTCATTTTTTTTTTCAAAGGCTATTACAATGCAAAAGGTCTTATTAATTTTGAAGTATCTTCATCTTCAGAGAAGTTTTTTTTTTTTTCATTGACCGATCATTGGCTGACATACATTGAGTGCTTAGAATCTTTAAAAAATTTCTTTTCTTTTTTTTTCTTTTTTTTTCCTTTTTCTCTTTACCCAGAAACATAATTACCATTTTCTTTTCAATTTGAATTTTCTAGAGACCATTTAATTACATTACAAAATGATGATCTAAGAAGCTGCATCTGCAAGCCAATCATTCTACAATGCTACACTTCTAAAAGTGTTTTTTAAATTCTTTTATAATCTGCTTGAAGCATTACATAAAGTATTTTATTATATTTTATTCATTGATTTCATTTTTTTTTTTCATTGACCGGTCATTGGCTGACATACATTGAGTGCTTAGAATCTTTAAAAATTTTTTTTTTTTTTATTTTTTTTTTCTCTTTCTCTTTACCCAGAAACATAATTACCATTTTCTTTTCAATTTGAATTTTCTATGGACCATTTAATTACATTACAAAATGATGATCTAAGAAGCCGCATCTGCAAGCCAATCATTCTACAATGCTACACTTCTAAAAGTGTTTATTAAAATTTTTTTAATAATCTGCTTGAAGCATTACATAAAGTATTTTATTATATCTTATTCATTGATTTCATTTTTTTTTCAAAGGCTATTACAATGCAAAAGGTCTTATTAATTTTGAAGTATCTTCATCTTCAGAGAAGTTTTTTTTTTTCATTGACCGGTCACTGGCTGACATACATTGAGTGCTTAGAATCTTTAAAAAATTTCTTTTCTTTTTTCCTTTTTTTTCCCTCTTTCTCTTTACCCAGAAACATAATTACCATTTTCTTTTCAATTTGAATTTTCTAGAGACCATTTAATTACATTAGAAAATGATGATCTAAGAAGCCGTATCTGCAAGCCAATCATTCTACAATGCTACACTTCTAAAAGTGTTTTTTTAATTTTTTTATAATCTGCTAGAAGCATTACATAAAGTATTTTATTATATCTTATTCATTGATTTCATTTTTTTTTATTGACCGGTCATTGGCTGACATACATTGAGTGCCTAGAATCTTTAAAAAAAATTTTTTTTTCTTTTTTTTTCCCTCTTTCTCTTTACCCAGAAAAATAATTACCATTTTCTTTCCAATTTGAATTTTCTAGAGACCATTTAATTAAGATTACAAAATGATGATCTAAGAAGCCGCATCTGCAAGCCAACCAGCTAAAATGCTACACTTACCAAAGAAATCGGTTGAGGCATTCCAACGTTGTGATGCAAATCCTCCAAAGATATGTTTTTCCGAATCCTTGATGATGACAACAGTTGGACCACTGTCCTCAATATGGCGGACAAACCATTGAAAGCTAAAACCATCAACACTGCTACAAAACAAAGGACTCCATGTTGACATCTGAAGACGATGAGGCATTACACTGTTGATCATTAGAATTGAGGAAAAACTCAGCAGTTCTGTTCGGCAAAGTTTGCTTCCCATTTGAACATGAGGAATCAAAGATAAAATGAACCTTATATCCTCTTCTTCTTGCTGAAACGGAATTAAATTTCTATGAGAAATTAGTAACTCAATTGGCTGAAATAAAAATCATATTATTTCTCTGAATTTTTTAGATGAGGCTCTATAATTAGTATTATTATTTGGATTATTTGGACTATTGTCCTCATCTTTATTGTTATCTACACTATTTTTCTGAATTTCTGAGAAAGGCTTCATAATTTATATTATTTGGATTATTCAGACTATTGTTCTCATCTTTATTGTTATCTGCACTATTTCTCTGAATTTCTGAGAAAGGCTTGATAATTTATATTATTTAGATTATTCAGACTATTGTCCTCATCTTTATTATTATCTACACAACATTTCGACTGATGTGCCCTCCGGCCTTCTTTAGGTGTTTCTTGTTATTTTTTAGATGAGGCTTGATAATTTAGATTGTTTGGATTATTCCAAACTGAAAGTAAGTAACATCTATAGTCCAAACTAATATGTTTTATGATGGGATACTGGAATGTGTGTTTGTTTTCCTACTGTGAACTTATTGCATTTTTATGTAAACATGTCCATGAACATCTTCAGGGACAGCCTTCACATGCGACATCTGTGGTCAAGAATGTTTTTCTAACATTGGACTTTACAGTCACAGGAGGCGCTGTAATTTTAGAGGCACCAACACTTTATTCTGAGACTGAAATGCCAATATGATGTACATGAGCCTTTAATGAGTTATGTTGCACCTGAGCATTTTATGCAATAAATTTCATCATAAGAATTTGATATATCCGAGTATATAAATAGGAAAAGAATTGTTTATAAAAATTGTCTAAAAACCTTTCTACCGCTGATAACAATCTTGAACTTTACCCTATAAACTTATCCTTTAAAGCGATTTCCAATCCACTAAGCAACAAACAACTGCAAACAACCTACTGTCAAAATCAATAATAAATGTTACATAATTATTGGATCCCTAATACTTATATAAGGTATTGTAGAAACATAATGGCGATTAGTGCAGCCCACGGCCTTGAAGGATGAGTGACAACGCTTGACCTCACTCTCACCTTGCCTTCTGGGGATAAATCGTGAGAACCGGAAGGCATAGAAGACCCTGTTCTGGTTTAAGGATACTAAGTAACTCAGTCAGTTAGAAGTTAGAAGCCGAGCTCGTAACATGTAAGTCTCACTGCGCAGAATGTCTGGGTTGGGGATTGCAAATAAAGAACATCAAAGTAAATCGAAGTCTTGTGTTTATTACCTAAAAACTAACAATGACACAGGGCTTCTGATAACGAGAAATCCCCATAGAAGACCAGACCGGAATCCCCAAGTCAACACCAGATGCTAGACCAGACCAAGATGATAGACGATCAGAATAGCAAAGCCGGTCAGAAGAATAGATGTCCAAGATATAGAAGCAAGTAAGAAGTAAAGAAGTAAGAAAGGGTATACAACATTATATCGATTTGGTACTGTGAAAACCTCAGTACGTAACACAAAGATCCTTAAGAAAAAGACATAAGAATAATTATGACCATTCCTCAGAACCTACCGCTTAGCATTAAATAACCCTGGATGGGTTGACATGCTGTTAAAATCAATAAATCAATTTAATGATTTCTGAATATTGAATTCAATCACACATTATTATGTCCCTCTCTGTCTATCCCTCCCCCTTTTCTCTCTCCCTCTCTCTCTGTCTGTCTGTCTCTCTATCTATCTATCTACTCTCCCTCTCTTTCTCTCTCTCTTTTTCTCTCTTTCTCTCTCTCTCTTTATCTATCTACATATATCTCACCCTTTCTCTATCTCTCTCCCTCTCTCTCTCTCTCTTTCTCTCTCTCTCTCTCTATCTATTTATCCCCCTCTCTCTCTCTCTCTCTCTCTCTCTATCTATCTACCTATCTATCTCCCTATCTCTCACCCTTTCTCTATCTCTCTCCCACTCTCTATTTATTTATGATCTGGGGTGATATATCTGGGTTAAGGGATATATTATGAAGTTGGTAGTAAGGTATATTATCGCAGTAATATCTGGTGCATCGAGTAGCAGTACCTCTTACGAGCAGTCGTGGTGGTAGTCTGGCTAGTAGGCTAAGCGCTTGTACTCCCACAGTGTTGAATATTTTTAGAGGACACTGTCCAATCAGATTATAGTGAGGGGGTACCAAGGTATTTACATATTCATTACATCAGAATTAAATGATGTTTTGGCTTCAGTAGCCAAAACTGTTTCTTATAATATGTTAGGAGGCTTCAGAATAGTGAATATACAAAAAAAATTCCAACAAAGGAGTACATAACAAAATACAGACTTTATTGTCTGAGCACATTTAACAACAATACAAATACAAAACAGCTAAAACAAATGCCAATAATAATAACAATATACAATCATGCAAAGAGTAAATGTATGAGATATTATTCTTACGTTTTGTATTGGAAAGCAGGTACTGGCCACAAAATGGTAAATATGGAGAAGCAGAGGACTTTGTGGAAGCCAGGATTCCATATCCGCAGCCGTGAACATTTGTTTATGGAGTGGAGTCTCTTCATCTTTTCCTTCCTGTCCTTGGCAAGTTTTCTTCACTACAAATAGACAAAACGAAATAGAGAAATAAAAAAAATAAATAAATTAAAAATTTTCTTTTTTTTTTGGGGGGGGGGGAATATGTGCTTAATTGAATTTTGAAAATTAATTAATTGATAATTAATGAATTATATTCTCCCAAAAATTGTCAGCTAAAAAAAGCCATATCAAACACATTGTTTGTTTGTTTACTTCTCATATATATATTTTTTTAATTATTTATTATCTTATTTATTTATATATTTTATCTATATTTTTTATTTATTTATATTTTATATATATATATAATATATATATATATATATATATATATACAGGGTGGCGCAAAAGTAGGTATACAGTAGTGTCACATCAGTGAAATTAGTGTCATCTTATACGGAAGTGAAAGTGACATATCTTAAGTAATAAAAATGCATGCACATTTACTCGTTTCCTTTTTATTCACTTCAATCAAATTGGCAATTTAACCAAATTGATGCTGATAAAGACCTTTGTTCCAGAGTGTACATCAGTGTCTGTTCTAGAGTGTGTGTTCTTGAGTGTGTGAACTCTGAAGGCAAACAATTTGAGTACGTGAGGGATTAGAGCTTCTTACTACATGGGATTCTTATTACAAGTATATGTAACATTTGTTTGTTTGTATAATAAATACAATGAGGAATGTATGTGTTTTCCTTTTTTTTATAACTGTATACCTACTTTTGCACCACCCCTGTATATATATATATATATCTATTAACAATGGAGATTCACTTCTGGTTTTTGTCTGTAACAAAAACTATGTCACTGCTTTACGTCACATTACCCAAAATCATCATAACATAGAATAAATACACTCAACATTTGAACATGCAACATTAGACAGTCCTCATTGTTTTTTAAAAACAAGTTTTAATAAATACATGACTGGTATTATATATCTATATATAGTTTGTTTTATTTTAATACATATTTAAAATTTACATTTCTAATTGTTTTATTTTTTTAATCCTTTAATGAATTTGATGATTTTACTTACTTAGGGTACAAACTCGCTGACATTGAACTTTTTACTCCCACCTCTCAGGCAATATGTTTCAAAAATCTATTTTTACATCGTCCGGAGGGTGTTTTTTATTTTGTACTAGTATATATATATATGTATTATTTCCTAACTCTTGCTGTGTGTGAGTATGTGTGTGTGTGTATGTGTGTGCATGTGAATGTGCACGTGTGTTTTCCTACCCCTCCACACACGCAGCCCTGTCAGCTGCGGCTTTAGAATACACTGACTGCACCTCTGCAGAGGGGTAAGACCTCCTCCAATGGGACTCCGTTGGCCGTGGGTGGCCACCTGTGATGCTGTATGACAGAACCCAGGGTGCGGAGCAGAGCATAACATGCAACATTCCACTTAGGCCGTTACTTAGGCAAGAGTTGTGGTGCACCTGAGCACTGTACACATTAAATTTCATTATCATTATTATCATCCTAACCCTAAAAGTTGGCCCTCACGTTCCTGAATGGACTACAATACTTAACAAGTACAAAGGTCTGTAATATTTACAGTTAATTCTGAAAATAAACTGGTATATTTTTTTTTTAAACAAAACAAAAAAAACAAACATTTCAATCATTAAAAATGTTATATTAGTGAATTTTAAAAAATGCTGTTGTATTGTATCTATTTTCTGACCTATCATCACGTCAGAGGTGTTGAAATTCACTTTAGTCAGTGCTTGTTAAAACTAACAGACTCTACTAATAGTCGGGTCAGAAGTTATCTGCCCCTGACCCAATTTTTGTACAGGGTGAGTTACTTGCCCTTTGACCCTTTTTAGTTAGTCTGTAAATAAAAAAATACACACCTCGTGTTATTGAAAGGCAGTCCTGATGTGTGCCTTGTTAATTGATTTTCATGTGAAATATATCTAGATGAGTAACTGCGCTTGCCAGAGATAAAAAGATATGTCTCTTTTTATGTGGGATTAAGTTGATAATGGAGGCGCCTGGGCTAGTGGTTAGAGTCGTGGAAAATGGACTCGTTGATTCGAGTTCAATTCCTAGACAAGGCTGTTGGCGTTTCACATAGCGCTAATACCCTTGGGAAAGGTATGAATCCATATATTCTCCCTCCAGCGATGCGTTAAATAGTAGGGCAGACTGGGCCCTTCAGCCTTGGGTAGGTAACCAGTCTAGGAGAGGGATAACTCTGAATTCAAAATTCCCTCCAGCTATCGGTTAAATAGTAGGGCAGACTGGACCCTTCAGCCTTGGGTAGGTAACCAGTCTAGGAGAGGGATAACTCTGAATTCAAAATTCCTGAGGTCGGTCGTTGATTGGGTTCGTGGAATTCCTTGATGCACCAATTATTTCCTATTGACTGTGCCAAAAAGTGTGGATGGTCCAACACAAACATTCACCACTATAAACAAATTACTGTGTGGATGTTCATTGTATGAACACTCATACGTCGATCGACGGGAGAGTCCACCAAGTTGATAAATTCCCAATACAGGTATTTGCCTCATACCCCACTTGTATGGGCTGGGCACAAGGCCTCATTTTTACGTGGGCCCACCCACAAGCCAAAGCTCATGGGTGGGAAAGAACAAAAATTGCGTTGATCCCGTCAACATTCCCCCTCAAGGCGGGCACCTCAGGCGCTGGGCAATAAACCCAGCCCTGCCCCTTTAAATCAAGGGGGCAGGTATTGCCTGGGGGGAAAGTCCCCTGGGATCGATGCTATTAACTTGTAAAGATCCAGGGCCGACCCACGGCGTTGATAAATTCCCAATACATATTGCTATCAAATACTAATGATTTGCAAACAGATCAATTTCCTCTGTAGATAGTACCCTAACAGGTACTACCACTCCAAGTCTGAGTGGAACTGAAAGTGGTCTTCGGGCCATGTATCCGGTGGCTTTGGCGACTGGACCTTGAATTCAAATTAATGATGTGATCCCAAGAGGCCTTCCCCCAGGCAACACCTGCCCCCTTGATTTAAAGGGGCAGGGCAGGGCTGAGTTTATTACCCAGTGCCTGGGGCATCCTCTTTTTCTGTGGGATTAAGTTTATAAATTCCCAACAAGATGAACATAAAGTCCAACACACAAACCAAGGCTCATGCAGTGGCCATTCCTCTTTTGAGGCACCTCAGGCACTGGGCAATAAACCCACTGCTGCCCCTTTCAGACAAGGATACAGGTGCTAAGTATCACAGATTTCCACCCATAGTCAACAGGTGGAACCCATTGGGAGGTCTTACTCATCTGCAGAGGTGCAGTCAGCATATTCTACCCACCTAGCTAACAGGGTGGCTGGGTATCTAAGGGGTGATGATTCAAGGTTTAAAGAGTTAAAACAAACTACTACGTGAGTTTTATACAAGCTGGATTATTTTTTAATAAAAAAGAGGCAAATAATATCTTATTATAAAGGAGATACAGTGTCGGTCTGTCTGTAACTATTAGATTTGCCTCAAAATAGCCCATGTTATTGAAGGGGCTAGGTTTAGCTCAGTCGGTAGAGTGTTCAGCTAGAAACCACAAGGTTCTTGGTTCGATACCGGTCCTCGCCAACTCAGTGTATGAGTAGCACATGGACCTGTGCAGTAAAGTGAGGAGCTGATGGTAGGTGTGGCGATCCACCTCAGATGCCAAAAACAATCTCCTTGGTCTAGCACAAGTGAAAAGGGGATAAACTCCCTTGCTGATTGGCTGATACCAAATTTAGGCCACCCTGACGACTTTACTTTTATTTTATCTGAAAAATTCCAACAAATAAGAGTGCATGGTTTTAACTTTGGGTTTTTTCAAGTCAAAATGTAATAGAATATATTAAATTCAAAAATCTAACGAAATTAAATAAGAACGAATATAAAAATTACATTTTATTTTCCACCTCAGATGCCAAAAACAATCTCCTTGGTCTAGCGCAAATAAAAAGGGGATAGACTCCCTCGCTGATTGGCTGATACCGACTTTAGGACGCCCCGACGACTTTTTTCTTATTAGTACATTTAAAATCCTGTAATGTGTCTAAGAATATCACTAAGAAATAAAGGTTTACATAATATACGGTGTGGTTAATTTGCATACTGGTTTTAACAAAACTGGGTTTAATAAATAATTCCTTGGTGTTATTGATCTCTAATATTATCGTTTTATTCTTCAACGTATTAAAATCAATCTTATGAATGATTTTATATAAAAACCAATTGAAATATAATTAAATTAAGTGTAATCTTCATATATGTGTTTTTATTTTATTTCTTTAGTCTTTCTAATTTTCCAATGAGTATTTAATTTATAGTTAAAATCATTAATACATAGAAGAAATCTTATTTATAAATGATGTCGTTATGAAAATCTGAGTTATATTTGCCTCAAACCAGCCCATGTTATTAGTGCATTTAAAATCCTGCAATTTGTCTTATATATTACTAAAAAATAAAGGATTACATGATGTATTGTGTGGTTAATTTGCATACTGGTTTTAACAAAACCGGGTTTAATAAATAATTACATTGTGTTATTGATCACTAATATTATTGTTTTATTCTCCAATGTATTAAAACCAATCCTATGAATGATTTTATATAGAAACCAATTAAAATATGATTAAAATAAGTGTAATCTTTTTATATAAGTTCTTATTTAATTTGGTTAGTCTTTCTAATTTGATATGTTTCATTATATTAAAACTTAAATTGTTGGCAATTATGAAGACAAGATAAAGACAAGGATAAAGATATCAGGTAATGAAGACAACTCAAGGCTTTACAACAAAACAATGCGTTTATCAATCACAAGAACATGTAACATACAAAATACAATATGTGAGTTGAGATACAAAGTGTATGCAAGGTTTACAAAGTGTATGCAAGGTTTACAAAGTGTATTGTATAATGGTGTATAATGGTTTGCAAAATAATGCTTTTGCTAAACTTATCTGTCTCTTGTATTTGAAGTCTGACTTTTACGAAATCTACGGCTCCTCCCCTGGGCAGGTTTCAAATATGTCATTCTCAACGTCAGTAGCTGGCAGGCTTCAAAAGCACGTCTTATCTCGACCTCTGTTGCTGGGGAAAGAGGGAGATTCATGGTATCATCCCTCGAAATTGGCGGGTAATCTAGGCCTAGTAATATAGGCTCTGATTGGTTGCTGACAAAGGCCCCTAGCCAATCGCACGAAGGTTCTCAATAGTTGATTGGCAAGGGACCTACGACCTCCATATTTTGGCAATGGTCAAAGGGAGATAATTGATTAAGATAATATTTTTAATAAAATATTTACGCTCAACAGAGGGCTCATATGCTTGCTAGTCTATATAATGTTTTACCATGGAATAAAGAAGGGGGAAGAAAGAAAGAAATAATTTACCTGTGTCGTTTACTCACCTGTCTTATAAAATTCCTTCAGGAAAAGATATGCTAATTTTGGTGCATCATTTCTTTGGGTAAATTCTTCTCCCAGCTTTGGCATTCTTCAGTTTTGGAAATATACTTGAAGTAATAATTGAGGAACAGCTCAAATACCTAGGAATATAAATATATATATTTTCATAAGAATTACTACTGTAGGGTTGCACCACTTGGACTATTGTTACATATTATGTGGATAGCATAAATTGTTGACAGACCCAGTAGCAAGAATTCTAAGAGGCCATTGGTTTTCAGATCAGGGAATGGAAAAATACCAGAACTGTTGCTAACCTTGACCCCAGAGGCCTGAATCTCGCGCGTCGTGTGATTTAGTTAGTTTAAATTCTAGTTTCAACCTGAGATGGACGCAGAGCAGACGTGCCACTGCAAAGTTGATTCTCCCGTGCGGTGAATAAGAATGGGTTAAATAAATCTTGATCAAGGAAAAAAGTCTTGTGGTTTAATTAATTGCATGACTAAAAAAACTGGCCCTTAAAAGGAAGCCCTTAGTTAGAAGACTAAACAACATGAGGTCGGCCAGAGAAGAAGGAGAAGAAGAAGAAGAAGAAGAAGAAGAAGAAGAAGAAGAAGAAGAAGAAGAAGAAGAGAAGTTAGCAGAAGTAGTAAAGAAGAAATGAAGTAACAAGTAAGTCTCAATCTCTCTCTCTCTCTCTCTCTCTCTCTCTCTGTAATAAACAGGGTTAGCATGCAAGCGTATGGTGACGAGGAAGAGAAAAGACATGGATTTTGAGTTTCAAAATTGTATTGAAAAATAACATGAGAACGATGAAAAGATAGAAATGAAAATTAAAGGATAATTTTGGTGATAGAGTTGTGTCTTGAATAAAAAGTCAGTGAGTGTCCGGTGGCTGAATCAGTTGTAGTGTAGGTGGAAAGGTGGGCAGAAGAACCAGTGGTAGTGGTCAGGTGTTGGTAGGTGAATCGAGTCTTGCGTTTTTTGGTCGTCGTTAGCGGTTGTGTTCCTTGTAACAGTCGGCGTATTTATTGTTGTTGTTGTAGGCAGAATTTGTGTTTCAGTTATTCTGAAGTTGATAGCTGGTTTTATCGTGTATGATAGTTGGCGTATTGGTATCACTGAATGATGTTGAATTGTTCGTTTGTTGACTGCCGGTGATGTCGGATTTGGTTTTGGGTAGGTGAGGGTGTAATCGGCCGCCTGTGTTGTAGATTTCGTTTGCTGGTCTCGGCTATGTTGATGTGTGTGCGACTTGACGCCTGGATCTCTCTGTTCTGTCGGCTTTTGAAAGCCGATGTTTATATAGGCCTGTGTGATCCGAAATCGGCTCACAGAAGCCTTTTTTGTTTTTGGGGGGTAGAGTTTTCAATTAGTTGAAAATGTGAGTTTATTTACAAAATTATTTTCTTTTATTTTTTGGGCATTCTTGTTTACCAACTGGAACTTCAATTTGGAGCCTATGTGCAAAAACGTGTTAAATTGGTCACTTCTTTTTAGGCTACCATGGAGTAAACTTCTGGTTTGTGTCACAACTTATGTTTTGTTTGCTGTCGAGTGTGTGTATCTTTTTTATTGCGGTGCGTGCACGAATTGAATTGGTAATTAGTGAATCGAGAGATATCTATTATTGTTTATGTAACATCTCTCTCTCACTCTATCACCTGAAGTCACTCTCTCGATTATATACCCAATGTTTGCTATACAACACTATATCAAAACACCTGCAGAAAAAAGCTAGATGAATACTGTATGGTGGTTTCGTATATGTATATATTTGATATATATATATATATATATATATATATATATATATAGTTAATATAATATAATGAAATTCATTGTGTACAGTGCTCAGGTGCATAACAACTCATCAAAGTTTCATGTCTAGTATATAGAATAATGTATTAGTGTCAGGAACATGAATAGCATACAGTAATAATACACATGTATGTGTGTGTGTGCGTGCATATGTGTTTGGAAGGGGGTATCAGGTATAGTGTTAGCAGATTACAGGAAGTATGGAGGCTTTGAAAGATGCAGTGTTTCGGCAGCCTACAACGGATGCAGGCTGTTTATTCTTGTGATTGTCTGTTTACATTTCCATACACACACACACACACACACACACACACAATGTAAGAGAGTGTCTATGTCACATTATAACCGTTGTCTTAGCGTTCCTCATAATTTCAAACATCCAAAGAACGCTAGTTTTTCATTCAACATTTTTTTAAAAATAGATTGACTGACAAAACAAAAGAAAGACTCTCAGTCTTCTTATTCTCTGTGATAAATTTATTTTTCCTCAAATTAACAAAAGCCCTGATGAAGATCTATTGAAACAGATCGAAACACTGCAGCATTGGCGAAATAAACATCAGTAGCTTTATGAACTTGTGTTTTTTCAATTTTTCACTATATTACATATATATATATATATATATATATAACAAGCAGAAACTAAATGGATTCTAAAATTATAGACTCACGTGAGGGGGCTGAACCCTGACATCGGAATACTCCGTTATTATAAATTTTTTACAGACGCTGCTGCTGTCAATAACAATAGAGACAAAATATCCATTGAACAGGAACAACAGTCATTTGATAAAGGGAATCTAACGAACCCGAAAATTTATGATAAAAAATAATAATAAAAAAATAAGTGAATCCAATACTCCATAACATCGAGTTCATTCATTTATTTTTAGATGCTTCGTAGTAAACGCCCAACTTAAAAAAAACATAAAAATATATACACACATATATATATACATATAATTTCAACACAGTGCAGATTATTTTTACTCTACTGATAAACCCAATTATGAGAGTTTATCCATAATTTAAGAAAAGTTATAAACATTGTTCAGACAATTCAACTTATTTCAAAATTAAGTAACCTGTTTTTTTTGTTGTTTTTTTTGGAGGGGGGGTCCTGTTTTTTTTTCTTCTTTTTTTTCTTTATTTTCTTTTTTAATTTTATTTTGTGCTGGGAAAATCAGTTGATATGTTTATCTACTTAGCATATTTAGTTAGAAATTTTCCCACTTATTTCTGGTCTATTGTTCTTTGGAGGAACCTTTGGTGCCAACTCTGAGAATGACTTTTCTATTTATATTTTAAATACAATGTAAATCTAACTTAGTTTCTTTTCCAAAAAAAAACAAAAAACTTCATGGGAATAAAAATATATCTATATTTTGTTCACGGGTAATAACTAGATAGACTACACTACTTAATCTCTTTCTCACTATATATTTTTTAAAAAACAAAAAAATAGAAAATCATATACTTTTCAAAAAATTAAAAAAATAGATCATGAAAATAAAAATATTTCTATATTTTGTTCATGGGTAATAACTAGATAGACTACACTACTCAATCTCTTTCTCACTATATATTTTCAAAAAAAGAAAAAAGAAAGATCATGGAAAAAATATATATATATATATATATTGTTCACAGGTAATAACTAGATAGACTACACTACTAAATCTATTTTTCACTATATACTTATATACAATGAAAATACAATCTAACTTTTCAAAAAATTCAAAATATAGTTTGTGAAAATAAAAATATTTCTATATTTTGTTTATGGGTAATAACTAGATAGACTACACTACTCAATCTCTTTCTCACTATATTTTTTCAAAAAGAAAAAAAAAGAAAGATCATGGAAATAAAAAATATATATATATTGTTCACGGGTAATAACTAGATAGACTACACTACTTAATCTCTTTCTCACTATATATTTATATACAATGAAAATACAATCTAACTTTTCAAAAAATTCAAAATATAGTTTGTGAAAATAAAAATATTTCTATATTTTGTTTATGGGTAATAACTAGATAGACTACACTACTTAATCTCTTTCTCACTATATACATATGTACAATGTAAATACAATTTAATTCAGGACCCCAGAAATCTTCTGATGAAGAGATCTTTATTCCGAAATATTAAGAGAATAAATCAAAGGTAAACAAACAATATCATAGTTGCCTCATTTTTCTTTAAATTTGCATTGTAATAGCCCTCAAAACCAAATCAATTAAACTTAGTTTCTATTCCAAAAATAAGACAGTAGAGGGTTAAGACCCCCCTCCCCAAATGGGGCCACCTTTGGCTGTGATGCTTAAGGACGGAATCCTAGTGGATGAGCAGTTCATGACATGCAACACTCCATTTAGACCCTTACTAAGGCTAGATGAACAGTCGAAGAGGCCCCCCTTCGATCAATCATCAAGCCCTAGCCCCTATATGATTGCCCCAACCCTATTGCCTTTTTATCATATGGGTGCTAGAAGGCAGTGATTGAGGGTTTTCATGTCCTGGGAATGATGTTAAATTCTATCTGATTGTGAGGTTCCAGTGAAGGACGTGGAGCACCCTTCATCTCCATTACCCAGGTCCACTCTGACCCGGAGTGTTAGTACCTGTTAGCGTACTATCTATGAGTTAAATAGAAAAAAATGTTTCTCTGAATGTTTGAGATGAGGCTTGATGATTAGTATTATCTGCATTATTCGGACTATTGTCCTCATCTTCATTGTTATCTGTACAATGTTTCGGCTGATATGCCCTCCGGCCTTCTTCAGGTATTTCTTGTTGGACTCGGGAACCTTCTTTTCGAACTCGGGAACCTTCTTTTTGAACTCGGGAACTTTCTTGTCATAGTCATAAACCTTCTTGTCGTAATCGGGAGCCATCACAGAACTTTGAACCTAACCCTTTATTCAGTCCACAGGGGTATCTTGTTCTCATTCCACTAACCATAGCTGGGGTAGGAGTTGTGTTAATTATTTTTGTCAGCATTAAATGACCCACCGGGGTTGATGTGCCGTTAATACAAAAATAAGATTGTTGTAACTGAGTTTATCAATAACAAACATTGAAATATTTTAAAAATAAAAAAAAATGTCAAACCTTGAGTAGATTATGGCCGCTGACCGCCCTATCTCCAAGATTTTTACAGCTCAGTGCAATCAAAAGATGACTCTTGGCTACAATGTCACCTTTTAAGAAGCACCTAATCCAAGACGAGAATCCATCTATGGTCACTCGTTCTTCCTTTGGAGTTGCGCCCTTGACATTTGCAGGACTGCTGAAGATTCCAGTCACTGTTGTCCAAAGAGCGGTCTGTGAGTTAAAGGAACGTTCCGCTCTGTTGCTGATTGCGACTAAAATCTGGAAGATCCGTTGTATTATATGGTGTTCGGGCAAAACTGTTTCCATATAATCCTGGAAAAGAAAAAAACAAGAAAAAAATGTATTATCTGCGTTATTCGGACTATTGTCCGCATCTTCATTGTTATTTGTACGTTTCACACTCAATTGTCCAATTGGACACATGGCCTAGTGGATAAGGTAGTTAGGTTAAGACAGTTCTAAGTGACAGTTATCTCTGGATCCCGAGTTCAATCCTGAGTAGAAGCAGTAACATAGAAAAATAATTAACACAACTTCTACCTCAGCTATGGTTAGCGGAATGAGAACAGGATACCCCTGTGGACTAAATAAAGGGTTAGGTTCAAAGTTTCATGATGGCTCCCGATTACGACAAGAAAGTTCCTGAGTTCGTAAAGAAGGTTCCCGAGTCTGAGAATGTTCCCAAGTCTGAGAAGATTCCCGAATCCGACAAGAAATACCAGAAGAAGCTGGAGGGCATATCGGCCGAAATGTTGTACAAATAACAATGAAGATGAGGACAATAGTCCGAATAATGCAGATAATACTAAGAAAAGAAAAGATAAAAACAAGAAAAAAAAAGATAATTGTTGTATTATATGGTGTTTGGGCAAAACTGTTTCCATATAATCCTGGAAAAGAAAAAAACAAGAAAAGAAAAGATAAAATCCGACAGTATGAGGTGAGGTAAAAGGAAAAGTGAACAAAAATAATGACTCAAACAAGTCCAAGTAGGACAGAAATATTTTGTCCTTCTGACGCAAAGAACATCCTCAGTCTGACTTTATTCAAAGCAAATATATAAAAAATAATATTTTGTTTTGAATAAAGTCAGACTGAGGATGTTCTTCGCATCAGAAGGACAAAATATTTCTCTCCTACTTGGACTTGTTTGGGTCATTATTTTTGTTCACTTTTCCTTTTACCTCACCTCATATATATCCATATATATATATATTATATGAACAAATCTTTGGTACAGGAAAACTTATAGAGTACTAAAAGCAGAGGAATCATATGTATGTTGGGAGATCATACAAGTTACAAGATGGTAATATTTTATTACGAAAATAATATATATATATATATGTATATAGATATATAGTATTATAGAGTGTATTGAAATAATAGATGTGTAGGGGATTATCTTCCCGCTGTGTTGCCGTTTGTGGACACCAGGGGACCTCTGGTATATAAGCGGCTGATTCAAATGCTTCCCTCTGTCTTTCCGTACTGCCTCTGAACGAGCACAATGGTTAGACTTATGTCTATCCCCTTCTTGGTGGGGCTTTGCACCCCCTTACATTACTGTAAGTCTTTTATACAGCATGGACTATCCTTTAGTTCCATGTCTGTAACATTTATATTTTATGTACATTTGGGTATCTCGTTTATACCTAAATATTGTATCTTGTATTTATCATTCATGAATGTATCCTTTTATCTCTACTCTTGTATCTTATGTATCTCTGTACTTTATGTATCTTATCGTTACCATGTGCTGTATACCTATTAAATGTTTTGTCTCACAACGTATTGGAGCTGTTGTTCAATTATTAACTTTGAAGATGTGTGTGGATTGGATTAGAAATACCTGAGAAATTGCGATTTGAACTAATTAAGGTGAAAAATTGTCTATGTTCAATGATTTTCCGAAACAAGCTGGCAATGCTAAAAAGACTCATTACAATTCTGAATGAATGAAATATGTAGCTCTCCAGAGAGCCACTTCCTCTAGTACATTAAAAAAAATTGAAGGGTTGGCCTAATAATATTTTTGCAATAGAATCTTTGAAGACAGGACAATTGTCTTTACCCACACATGTTCAGGTAGGGACACATCACCGCTACGACATTAAACAGACTGTGTGTTGTCTGTGCCTTTGTGTGGAGACAGATAAATAAAATCTCCCAAAGGGTAAATTCCATGTCAAATCATCCAGGCCATTTCACCCGCCCCCTTCAATTTTTCTAAAATTTTGTACAGGTGTGGACTGTGTTAAAGTTAGACAATCCCCTAAATTTGAGCTTCCAATTCCAAGAATTGGCAGAGTTATATTGATTTTTAGTTTATATTGGTTTATAAAAGCTTTAACTTTAACACAGTTCACACCTCCACAAAATTTCAGAAAAATTGAAGGAGGTGGGTAACAATTTTACTTTTTTCTGGATGATTTGAAATGAAATTATGAGCCGGGTTAGCTCAGTCGGTAGAGCATTCGGCTAGAAATCACAAGGTTCCTAGTTCGATACTGGTCCTCGTCAACTCAGCGTTATGAGTAGCACAGGGATCTGTGCGGTAAAGTAAGGAGCTGATGGTAGATGTGGTGCTCCACCTCAGATGCAAAAACAATCTCCTTGGTCTAGCGCTAGTGAAAAGGGAATAGACTCCCTCGCTGATTGTCTGATACTGACATTAGGCCGCCCGGCGACTTACTTATATATATATATATATATTATATATATATACATATATCATATATATATATATATATATATATATATACTAAACAAAACGTGACTCATTAGGTCACCCATTGAGCTCTGGGCAGATAATTGGGATTAAGGAAAAGTGAGATTGCTAAGTGAATTACATTTTTAAAAAAATTTGATCAGAGAATTTAAAAAAAAAACAACATTAAAATCATTTTGTAAGATTTCAAAGAAAGGGAACACTTGACCTAATTTAAATTTATTGAGAGCCAAGATGTTGAAGCTACTGGCTTGCTGCTTATGAAATTTGACATACAAAAGCAATTTTTAAACGAATTAAAATATACTTTTTAAAATTATATACAAATTTAGCTGTACCAAAAATTTGTTTATGTATGTATGTATCTATGTATGTATTTGTTCAAATCTGTTCCTGTTAATTCTACATCCTTCTACAAACAACACACACACACACACACACACAATGTAGGTGTATATGTAGGTGTAATTCTTTACCTAGCCAAAACCACAAACCTGGCAAAACTTCTTCATAAAATTAAAGACAGAAAAAAAGCATTATTTATCTTTTAGAATGACCTTAATGAACTGTCTTTTCGCCCAGTGCCAACAAATCCCAAGTGAATCAATTTTTTTTTTTTATCTTGATTGTGTCAACTTTGAATTTCTTTCTCAGGACATGTCTTTATTTGACTTTTTTAATAGATTTACAAAAAACCTCATGTTTACATAAAACAAAAATTATTTTTAAATTTCAGGATTTAGATAACATGTGTTTAAAGGCCACCAAATGCGGCCATTAAGTTTAGGTAAGTCAGTAAGTAAAGTCGTCGGGGCGGCCTAATGTCGGTATCAGCCAGACAGCGAGGGGGGTCTATCCCCTTTTCACTAGCGCTAGACCAAGGAAATTATTTTTAGCGTCTGAGGTGGAGCGCCACCTACCTCATTTTACCATACACAGATCCCTGTGCTACTCATACGCTGAGTTGGCAAGGGCTGGTATCGAACCAGGAACCTTGAAGTTTCTAGCCGAATGCTCTACCGACTGAGCTTACCTGGCTGTTCATATATTAAAAGAAACTGTTATTATGGGACAGCTGTATTATAATTACAATCATCTCTTTATTTATCTTTCTTAATAGATTTACTTGAGATAAGGATATTATTTTAGTGTCTGAGGTGGAGTGCCACACCTACCATTACATAAACCTGTTATTTACATTAAAAAAAATTATTTTTGAATTTCAGGGTTTAGATACCATGTGTTTAAAGGCCACCAAATGCGGCTTATGTAAAGTCAATTTCTATTTACAGAATTTTTCTTTCCCTTTTGTTCCCCTTGTTGGCGGGGCTTAGAATATGCTGACTGTATCCCCTGCAGAGGGATAAGACACCCACCCCCCAATTGGTAACCTGGGTATGACATTAAATTACATCTGATGGTGAGGCTACAGTTCTGGAGATCTTGGGAGTGTGGATGCTTAAAAAAATTATTTTTAAATTTCAGCATTTAGATAACATGTGTTTAAAGGCCACCAAATGCAGCTATTAAGTTTATGTAAGTAAGTAAGTAAGTTTGGCTTGTTTTGTTTTACGGCATATCAACCTCAGTGGGTCATTTAATGCCGATAAAGTTTTGAAATAAAGTCATTCTTAATGGATACTCAATGTTTTTTTATAAACATATTTTTCTATTTAACCCATTGATGGCACCCTAACAGGTACTACCACTCCGGGTCAGAGTGGACCAGAGAGCAATGGTGATGAAGGGGTGCTCTACTTTTTCCAAACCTCCAAAACTGGAACCTCACCATCAGATAGAGTTTAACGTCATTCCCAGGACATGTAGACCCTCAGCCACTGCCTTCTAGCACCCATATGATAAAAAGGGTTGGTGCTTGCCATAAAGACAATAATATATGTGCCAGGGCTTGACGTGACCAGCTGATTGATCGGAGGGGGCTTCTCTGCCCGCCCGCCCGCTCGTCTAGCCGAAGAAAGGGCCAAAGTGGAGTATTGCAAGTCATGGACTGCTCATCCACCTGGGTTCTATCCTTAAGCATTACAGGTTGCCACCCACAGCCAACAGGTGGCCCCATTGAGGGAGTCTTACCCCTCTACAGAGGTGCAGTCGGTACATTCTAACGCCCCAGCCGACAGGGCGGAGTAAGTAAGTAAAGTCGCAGGGTTGGCCTAGAGTTGGTATCAGCCAGAGAGCGAGGGAGTCTATCCTCTTTTCACTAGCGCTAGACCAAGGAGATTATTTTAGCTTCTGAGGAGGAGCACCACACATACCATCAGCTCCTTACTTCCCCTTTTGTTTCCCCTTGTTGGTAGGGCTTAGAATATGCTGACTGTATCCCCTGTAGAGGGATAAGACCCCCCCCCCCTGGATTTCCTGGGACCATATGACCTTTAGGCACCCCTTTTGTGATCTCGTTTCATGAGGACATCTTTTTCATTTACACCATCAAAATCCGGTTGTTTGTTAACAGACGATTTTTAGAGTTTTTTTTTAATTATAAAACTCAACCCCTAACCCTAACCCCTAACAAACAACCGGATTTTGATGGTGTAAATGAAAGAAATGTCCTTATGAAACGAGATTGCAAAAGGGGTGCCTAAAGGGGTCATATGGTCCGTATCCTGGGTATGACATTAAATTACCTTTGATGGTGAGGCTACAGTTCTGGAGATCTTGGGAGTGTGGAGTACTCTTTCATTGCCATTACTCCCAGGTCCACTCTTACCCAAAATGTAATATCCAACATATCCAACTTCGGTCTCGACCGGGGGTCCAGTGAGCTTCAACCGCTGGACCTTACAAGTTAACATCGTTGATCCCAGGGGGCCATCTCCCCAGGCAACACCTGCCCCCTTGATTTAAACGGGCAGGGATGGGTTTATTGCCCAGTGCCTGAGATGTCCCCCTTGAGGGGTAATGCCGATGAGATCAACGCATTTTTTGTGCCAACCACCCATGTGCATTCGGCTTGTGAGTGGGCCCACATAAAAATGTCCTTGTGATTTTTCAACTTTATTCTTAGATGCTGTAGCCCAACATATCATACCATTTTGGAATCTTTTTTCCTTAAACACAACTAATGGTTAAAATTTAAGTTAAAAATAACATAAATTGTGTCCTTAGTAATAATTAAATTCATTAAAATTTATGCCCAAGCCAAATTTTTCCGTTTTAATTTTGATGACAATTTGCAATTTTAACCCACTACTGTTCTTCTACAAGGATAGCTTAGGCATTAAATAACACGATTTATGTTATCTTTAACTTAAATTTTAACCGTTAGTTGTGTTTAAGGGAAAAAAATAGATAAAATAAAACAGATGAATGATAAGACGAGTCAGAATTAATAAACATGTACAAACAATAAACGTACTTTTTATTTCAATATTACAAGCGACACATGCTTTTCTTAAGTATGGATGACCAAAAGAGTAATAATCCGTGTTTTTTATGTTAATAAATTATCCGAAAATATTTATCTCCCTTAAAAATTAGTTCTCTTTCAGCCCTCTGTAGGAAAATAACGTCCAATGAAAAACAGTTAAAAACACAACTAACGGTTAAAATTTAAGTAAAAAATAGCATAAATCGTGTCCTTAGTAATAATTAATTTCATTAAAATCTATGCCCAAGCCAAATTTTTCCGATTTGATTTTGACGACGATTTGCAATTTTAATCCACTACTGTTCTTCTACAAGGATAGCTTAGGCATTAAATAACCCCAGTTATTTGAACTCACTCACAACAGTGTCACAGTTCAGCACATTAGAAACTATGTCAGGGAAAAATAAAGAAAATGAAAACCAGAAGAAAAGAAAAAGGGAAAGGTTGATTGGTTGGCTGATTGGTTTTATGGTCTATGGTGTTTGAGTCGGGGTTACCAGTGTAAGACCGCCCTGTCGGCTGGGGCATTAGAATGCACCGACTGCACCTCTGCAGAGGGTAAGACTCCCCCAATGGCCACCTGTTGCCCGTTGGGTGGCGATCTCTCTCTTTT
>CM042176.1:25454729-25491833 GCA_023376005.1 Doryteuthis pealeii | reverse complement strand
GAGATAAAGTAAATTTTCAATATTAGAAGAAAATAACAAAAAAGAGAAACACTCTGGGTCCAAGTGGACCTGGGAGTAATGACAATGAATAAAAAGAGAAACAAACAGATAAAGAATAAGTGACAATAAAAAAACATAGTAAAAAAAAAAGATAAGATGAAAAAAGAAAAAAAGAATCAGATGAAAAGGAAAGAGAGAAGGAAGAAAGAAGTAAAAACAGTGAAAGAAAAAAAGAAAGAAAAGGAAAAAGACAGAGAGAAGGAAGAGAAAAAGAAAAAGACAAACAGAAAGAAGAAGAAAAAAGGAAGGAAAATAAAAAGATATAGGAAAAAAAGTAAGAAAAAAAACAAAGAAAGAGAGAAGGAAGAAAGAAGTAAAAACAGTGAAAGAAAAAAAGAAAGAAACGACACAGAGAAGGAAGAGAAAAAGAAAAAGACAAAAAGAAAAAAGAAAAAAAAAGAAAGAAAAGTAAAAGATATAGGAAAAAACAAAAAAAACCAACAAATTTATTAAAAAGAATAAATTTAACATAATATTCCTTTATCTAGATATTTATGTACCATCCTATCTATCCATTTTATTAGTTTTAAGGATAGTTCACTTTGGTGGTTACAGCCCATATCTCATCTTTAACAATAGGTATGGCCAAAATTTCACAATATTTTTTAACCACCCACATAAATTTAAATTCAACAAAACTCTGAAAAAAAGCATTAATGAAACTTAACAATTTTGGAGAGAAAGTATTAAAAAAGGGGGGGGGGGAGAATGTTATGAATAAAAATTTGTATTTGTCAAACTGTGCACATTTTAACGTGATTAATTTGATTGTTATAATAAAGAAATTCATAGCAAAATCTTATAAGTTTAAGTTCTGTTCTTAAGTAAAAAAAAAAAAAAAAAAAGGAAGAAAAAAAAAAAAAAAAAAAAGAAAATAAATAAAAAAGAGAGCAAAAAATTGAGAAAAGAAAAAGAACAATTTTCAATATTAAGAAGAAAAATAATGAAATAACTCTGTGTCAAGTGGACCTGGGAGTAATGACAATGAATAAAAAGGGAAAGAAACAGATAAAGAATAAATGACAATAAAAAAAGACATAGTAAAAAGAAAGATAAGATGAAAAAAGAATCAGATGAAAAGAAAAGAGAAGGAAGAAAGAAGTAAAAACAGTGAAAGAAAAAAAGAAAGAAAAGGAAGAAGAAAAATAAAAAAAGAAAGAAAAATAAAAGATATAGGAAAAAAGTGAGAGAAAAGAAAAAAGAACAATTTCAATATTAAGAAGAAAAATAACGAAAAAGAAACACTCTGGGTCAGAGTGGACCTGGAGTAATGGCAATGAATAAAAGAGAAAGAAACAGAATAAATGACAAAAAAAAACATAAAAAAGAAAGATAAGATGAAAAAAGAATGAGATGAAAGAAAAGAGAGCAGGAAGAAAGAAGTAAAAAAGTAAGAAAAAGACAAAGAAAGAAGAAAAATAAAAAAAGAAAGAAAAATAAAAGACAGGAAAAAGAGAGAAAAAAGAAATTTCAATATTGAGAAGAAAAATAATGAAAAAGAGAAACACTATGGGTCCAAGTGGACCTGGGAGTAATGACAATAAATAAAAAGGGAAAGAAGCAGATAAAGAATAAATGACAATTAAAAAACATAGTAAAAAAGAAAGATAAGATGAAATAAGAATCAGATAAAAAGAAAAGAGAAGGAAGAAAGAAGTAAAAACAGTGAAAGGAAAAAAAGAAAGAAAAGGAAAAAGACAGAGAGAAAAGAGAAAAAGAAAAAGAAAAAAGAAAAAGAAAAAAAAAAGAAAAAAAAAACAGGAAAAAAGTGAGAGAAAAGAAAAAAGAACAATTTTCAATATTAAGAAGAAAAATAACGAAAAAGAAAACACTATGGGTCAGAGTGGACCTGGGAGTAATGGCAATGAATAAAAAGGGAAAGAAACAGATAAAAATAAATGACAATAAAAAACATAGAAAAAAAGAAAGATAAGATGAAAAAAAAATGAGATGAAAAGAGAGAAGAGAAAGAAGTAAAAAGTGAAAGAAAAAAAGGAAAAAGAAGAGAGAAGGAAGAGAAAAAGAAAAAGACAAAAGAAAAAAGAAAAGAAGAAAAAAGAAAAAAAGAAAGAAAAAGAAAAGATATTCGAAAAAAGAGGAAAAAAGAAAAAGAAGAATAAAGGACAATTTTCAATATTTAGAAGAAAAATAACGAAAAAGAGAACACTATGGGTCAGAGTGGACCTGGGAGTAATGACAAAGAATAAAAAATATTAAGAATAAAAATAACAAAAAAGAGTGAAAATGAAATATGAAGTTTTGTTTAATGGCATATCAACCTCTGTGGGTCATTTAATACCAGAAATATGAAGTTTAAAGAAATAAGAACTGCACCTACTTTGAATTGCTGAAAACTAAAATTAGTCTTTCCTCGTGAAATTCTTGTATGTAGCCGATTTATATGCGCTTTTTCGGTTGGTGTCAGGGCGATGTCACATGCCCCTCTGGTCTGAGTGGCTTGTTGCTGTTGATTATTTTGATAATTTTGATAAAAGTGGAGAAATCTCGTGTTGATATGACCCATCTTGTAAACGGACACAGAGTGGACAATCAGAAATCGCTAACAGTGGATGTACTGGCCAAACTTCTCTTACAATCCCACGTCTTAAACAATGTTTTCATCAACCCACACTTTTGTTACTATTCTCTTTTCTTTACCCCCTCCCCCCCCTGTTGAATTCAAAACACCTTTATTGACATTTAGCTTAGTTTTCGTACCTATTTAATTAGCCATGAAAAAAAACACAAGATAATTAAAGAAAATTACACTTACTTATTCACTTCCCCAAAAGTCTGGGGAGAATGCAACTACAATGGAATCTAAAAAGAACTTTTTTTTATCTGAGTAGCGATATCATTGTTTTAAGTTTAAATCAAAAACTGCTATAATATTTTAGACCAGTGGTTTCCATTGTTTAAATCAAAAACTGCTTTAATATTTCAGACCCAATATTATCATTGTTTTAAGTTTAAATCAAAAAATATTTTAGACCAGTGGTGTCCAATATTATCATTGTTTTAAGTTTAAATCATTTTAGACCTTTATTATCTTTAAATCAAAAATTTTAGACCAGTGGTTTCTAATATTATCATTGTTTTAAGTTTAAATCAAAAACACCTTTAATATTTTAGACCAATGGTTCCCAACCTTTTTCTATCTCCCCCCTCTAAAAGAGTTTTGTTCTGACCCTGCACCCCTACAATTTATACTTTTGTTCAAAAATATAGAATGTGAATCCATACTACAGTTTTATCAAAAGATCATATATATTTCACTCTCTAAATAGATAATAATGAAATTTATTGTGTACAGTGCTCAGGTGCACCACAACTCATCAAAGTGTCATGTCAAGTATACAGAATAATGTATTAGTGTCAGGAACATGAACAGTTTACAGTAGTAATATGCATGTATGTGTGCGCATGTCTGCATCTAATATGATATGTAAAAAAAAATCAGATATTAATATTTGAATTACTTGTTAAAATCCTCACTCAAATTTAATATGGAACTCAAATTCCTGACACAATTAATAATTGAATAAACTTTACAAAAAATAGTTACTTGCTTAAAATATGGGACCATATTACCTTAAGGCACCCCTTTTCAATTTTGTGTCATTAGGTCATTTTTTTTCATTTTACACCATCAATATCCGGTTGTTTGTTAGGGGTTAAGGTTATGGTTAGGGTTAGAACCCCTAACCCTAACCCCTAACAAACAACTGGATTTTGACGGTGTAAATGAAAAAAAATGACCTAATGACACAATATTATCATTGTTTTAAGTCTATAAATAAATAAGAATTACGACAAATTACGATAAATAAATAAGAATTACAACAAAAAAAAGAGAAGCCTCCCCCTAAAATACATTTAACACCCTAAGTTGGTTGTTTTCTTTCAAGTAACACCATAGCTGGGGTCATTATTTTAATAGTCACCGGGTAGCAATTTATGAGGCAGGAGACCGGGACGCACTTCCTCATAAATTACCTTGTTTTATTCTCCAATGTATTATTAAAAGCAATCCTATGAATGATTTTATATTGAAACCAATTAAAATGTAATCAAAATAAGTGCAATCTTTTTGTATTCATTCTTATTTAATTTCATTAGTCTTTCTAGTGTAATATATTTCATTACATTAAAACATAAATACTTACGACCGGTGGCTGCATATTATTGCTAGTGTTAATAATGTTTCTGGGTAGAAAAATATTTGAAAGTATAAAAATATTAAAAAATAATAAAAGTATAGAATAATAAAAATAGTATAAAATAATTTTTAAAAAAGATAATAAAAATAATATAGAATGATTGAAAAAAAGATAATAAAATAATATAAAATAACTAAAAAAGATAATAAAAATAATATAAAATAATAAAAAAGATTAAAAAAATAATAAAAAAAGATAATAAAAATAATATAAAATAACTAAAAAAGATAATAAAAATAATATAAAATGATAAAAAAGATTAAAAAAATAATAAAAAAAGATAAAAAAATAATTTAAAATAATTTTTAAAATATAATAAAAGTAATATGAAATAATAAAGATTTAAAAGTATAAGAAATAATAAAATAATATAATAAAGTATAAAAAAAGTTTTTAAGTTGTTGTTGGCAGCCTTCCGTCTATTAGAGACAATGGAGTAGTGTCAAAGTGTTTTTTTTTGGGGGGGTGGATACATAGCCTAGGCGGGTTCATATGGAGGATGAGCTGTTGCCTATGCAGCAAATCCCCCCTCTCCACACTGCTGCTGTGATCCAAAGGAAAGGTAAGGAACCAATGCAGTTTGGCAACGGTAGTGTCACAGGAGTTGATGGGTAGTACTGGATTTCAGCATCACACCACCTTAGGGACTCCGGCTCCTGATTTGTTTTCGGGGTTTACTCCCCTAGCCTTTCCTTGAAAGGCGGCAGAGGTTTTGTGTCTGACTTCTCCTTGAGTTGATGGGTTGCCGACCAAGGCTAAAGAGCCCCAAGGTAGGAGTTAGACGGCTTTAGTTGTTTCTCCAGATCATTATAAAAACCCTACAATCTATTAAGAAACTTTAGTTGGGACCCATTAATTTTAAAAAGCTATCAATATCACTGCAGTATATAGATTTTTAGCAAAAGTGCACCCACATCCCGACTGAACTTAAAAAAAAAAGGTAACTAAAAAAAATAAAAATTAAAACGTATCAAAGAAAAATGAAAAAATAAAGAATAAAATATGTAAATTCCAGGTGCAAAAACAAACAGCTTTATTAAATCTTTAACAATATTTTAAAAGTATATAAATATTTTAAAGTATTAAAGGGAAGTAACTGTTTATTGTTTTAAGATACAACATATTAGTACCACTAGACCAGTATTTTTAGCAAGGTGAAACGCACAAAACTCGAAGATACATACCTTTCCTGTGTATATTGACATCGCTTTCTGTAGATGAGATATTACCACCTAGGTATCTGTAATGGTGTATTAATTTTCGGAAGTGAAAAAACTACATTTATTTTTCACATCGTGATTTTTAATATACAGACAGCGGTGACTTGACTTACGAGTTCAATTCATTTTCAATTATCTCGTATATCAAATCAATGTTTCCCATTTAAATAAACTGAAAAGCCATTAATCCGTTCCAGCCCCCGCAAAAACACCATATATTTTTACGTTTTTGTAAATTAGAAAAATAGCACTGTATTATATAAAACATATAAGGAATTATGTGCTGTAATATGCTTTAATGTTTATTTTTTATGAATATTTTTCTTTGGCGTAATAAATTTCTAAACTTAAATGTTTTTAGTGAACTTATTAACATAAGCGTATCTGAAGCTCGCTTGCACCTCAAATTTTTGCTCTCGGTTAAAATTGCAAATCGTCGTCAAAATTAAAACGGAAAAATTTGGCTTGGGTATAGATTTTAATGAATTCATAATTTAATTATTACTTATATTTATGTTATTTTTTACTTGAATTCTAACCGTTAGTTGTGTTTTTAACCGTTTTTCATTGGACGTTATTTTCCTACAGTACAGAGGGCCGCAAGAGAACTAATTTTCCGAGAATTTATTAACATAAAAAGCACGGATTATTACACTTTTGGTCATCCATACTTAAGAAAAACACGCGTCGCATGTAATATTGAAATAGAAAGTACGTTTTTTGTTTGTACATGATTATTTTTTGTGATCTCGATTCATAAGAACATTTTTTTCATTAAAACACCATCAAAATCCTGTTGTTTGTTAGGGGTTAGGGTTAGGGGTTAGGGTTAGGATCAGGGGTTAGTTTTATAATAAAAAAAAACCTCTAAAAATCGTCTGTTAACAAAAAATCGGATTTTGACGGTGTAAATGAAAAAAATGGTCCGAAATTTGTGATTAAAAAAAAGTGCGGCATGGTACTAAAATGGTTGGGAACCACCAACTTGGATTACTCTTTTTGCTCCTCCTCACTGATCGGCAACCTTAGTACGGTTGTGGCATGCATGTGACGAGACTTTTTGTTCATCATTTTTTCCCCCTGACAGGGAGCACATAGGATGCATTTCCCATCAATAATTTTAAGCAGACTCAGCTAAAATCGAATTCACCGATAATTCAGTTTTCCTTGTTTATTGTTTGGGAATCAGTCGCTATTAAAATTTCAAATTTAAATCAGTAAGTAAAAGTTTTTAAAATGAAAAATAGAACGAACAGTCAATTAAAAAAATATAATGATAACTGTAAAAAAAAAAGTGCTAGTAGGAAATTAAAGATGTTGATTTTATTTATTTATTAACAAATTATACACAAACAAGCGCACGCAAATAATTTTATTATTAACCAAACTTAAGTTATTAGTTTTAAAAAAGCAGAAGGAAAAAAAAAATCAATTAATGAAGGGGAGGAGTCAGTGGTCTTTGCACATGCGCAATGCATAACGCGGCCATTTTCGAAAGTGTAAATCATGTTGTACAGCGTGATGCTTTCTTGACGAATTGTTGACAAAAGCCGGTGTGAATTTTGTTTAAAATCATGGCGGTACCCCCAGAACAAGTCAATGAAATAAAGCAGATGATTCAACAGCATCTTTCTCAGGTAAGAATGCATAAATTTAGCCTAGAAGTGTTGTTTATTAAAATTTGTATGACTTTTTAAACGATGGAGGAAGGGGGAGACCCTTATATTTTCGGGAACATGTCTGCACATGTTTCTTTCCTTCACCAAAATTTCCCCGGGAAAAAAATTGTCAATTCTTTTAAATAATGTTTTTTGTTTTGTTTATTTTAAATTTATTTTTAAATCTAATGTATTTAAAATACTCGTTAACGTCTTTTGTAAATATTTACGGTTAATATTTATTTTTATTAACCTTTTCTTTTCTTAAAAAAAACAAATTGGTGATCTAAAAATGAAAGAAAGTTAATGTTTGCTTTTAAAACATTTTTACTATTCATTTAAAAACTTGATGTTTGATTTTTTTTTTTTTTTTGAAAATTAATCAAAATATTTTATTTATTAAAAAAAATGAATCCAGGTTTATAGTTTATTAAATTAATTTCCTTCATCTTATATGTTTTTATGTATGCAAAACTTTTTTTTTGACAATTATTTTGATTGCTACCGATTTTTAAATTAAATAAAAATAAAAACTTTATTTTTTGTTTCATCTTTAGAAATGAATATTTAAAATTTATTTGTTATATATTTTTAATGTTATTAACTGGAAGAGGCTTAAAGGAAAATGAATAAATAAAAGAAATTAATTTTTTTTTTTTTTTTTTTTTTTTTTTAAACATCTTCTAGTTACTAACATAAAAAATTATAAAATAAATAAATTTTAAAATACTCCTTGCCAAAGATAAAATAAAAAATAAAGTTTTATTTTTTAAATCGTAGCAACCAAAATCATTTTGCCAAAATAAAAAGTTGTGCACACAAAAATATATAAGACGAACATAAGATGTGTTTATTTATAAATACAAAACCTTGATTCATTTTTTTTTTTAAATTCAAAATACTCATTGATAAAGATAAAATAAAGTTTAATTTTTTAAATCGGTAGCAATCAAAATCATTTTGTCAAAAAAGAAAAAGACATTTTTTTAATAAACAAAGGTGACATTTTACTTTTCCCGGGGAAAAGTACATAAGACCATGTGCAAGTTTTGACATGATGTTGATAATAAATATATCGTTATTGTTGTTATGGCATTAAATTTGATTACAAAATAAATATTTATTTTTTTGTCGTTGTTAGGGAATAAAAAGCCAAACTTTTTGCATATTTTGAAAAACTATAAACCTCAGAGAAAGTGAAAATGTATAATACACAAATGAATAAAATAATTTTATGGCCTGATCATCTCTATTGTCATCTCTTGGCATTTGTATATATATATATATATATAAAATAACCTACTTTTATTTATTTTCTTTTTTATACTTAGGAAAACTTTCTTTTATTTATCTATTTTTTTTTTCTAAATGTAATTTCGCTGAAATGAATTATTTCTAATAAACATGGCGATTAATATTATTATTTTTTTTTTTTTTCAAAGAAAAAGATTACGAAAAAGTTATAGAAATCTTTTTTATGCATTTAAAAAAATATCTTGTAATTTTATTTTTATTTTTTTTTACTGGAAAATTAAGTTACTGTTAACGTTATTTTTTCAACGTGGATTTGAAAAATGAAAGTAATTTCATTTACAAATGAAAGGAAATAACTAAGGATTTACTAAATCCGAATTAGTCAAAACAAAAGTTTGCCTATGATGTAACAACAATTGACATAATTTTTATCTTTATTATTTATTTATTTTTTCTTTTAATATTTGGTTCGATCTTTGGCAATTCCAGTTTTATCTTTGCACCTTTCTTTCCTCATTTTGGTTTTAAAACTTTAAAAGAAATAATAGTTTAGACAGTTAAATTTTTATTTATTTTAAACTTATTTTTATCTTTATTTTTTTAAAAATCTTATTTATTTTTATCTGTAATTATTTTAAACTTTAAAGAAATAATAGTTTAGACAGAAGATATAATAGTTTAGCCATTTCAATTTTTATTTATTTATTTATTTATTTTTGTAACAAGTTTTAAGTTTTGATAGTAAATTTCTATAGTATACAAATCAAATAGTACGTTCTTTATTGTTTGTATATTTTAATGACACTGGATATAGTTTTTATTTATTTATTTATTTCTACTATCATTCTTTTTATTTTTTTTTATTTTTCTACTTTTGTAAAAATTACTTTTTTGATGCTATAAGACTTCCGGAATAAATCCATTTCCTTCATCCATCGTAAAGACGATATTTTCGTTGTCATTAAGTTATAATAATTTTTTGAATAACTTGATAATTTTTATTTTTAACTTGTAAGTTAATTATTTTTATGTTGTAAACATAAAACAAAATCTTTATTATAAGTGTTACACATACTGACTTTTGGTTTACGCAAACAAATTTTTTTTTTGTGGGTGAAAATTTCACACTAACTTGCAAAAAACAACATGTGATTTTTTTTTCTCAAAGTAGGGTGAGATATGAATATATATATATATATTTAGGTGCTTCTAGATTAATTCAAGAAAGGAATTTCCCGTTATTTCAGCAGTATATCGAGCACTTTTATATTTATTCTTAATCCCAATTTATTCGATTAATTATTAACGACTAAGTTGCGACTCGATATTTTAACTTTTCCGTTATGTCATCCCCTCTTCATACCTACACATATATATGAACTTACAATTACATTCACCACCCAGATAAAGAAATATGCAAATAACTGAAACTTGCTCAGTTTTAGTTACTTACTTATTTTTTATTTACTAGAAAAGTTACACATCTAAGTTCTCAAAATTTGGCCATCAGCGATATTAGTGGTTGGGTGAGGAAAAGACGAAAGGAATAAGGTCGCTGGATGAATTTTATCGAGTTGAAAATGCACTTTTAAGATTTAATTATTCGGTCAAACAGAAAAAAAAAATAACTTTAGCATCTAGATACATTTCTTTTATTTATTTTTTTTTTTTACTTTACCGTAGATTTTAAAAAAATTATTTATTGAACTATTCTATAAATTGCATTCAGTTTACGAGATTTTTTTTTATCACTGCGTTTAGTGTGTATTTTAGGTACCACCAATATTCCCTAGGAAATCCCCCCCCCCTATATTTAACACAATGAAACTTACATAAAGGTTAATATTATCTTGAAAATTTTTTGTCCATTTAAAGAAGAAACATTAAACAAACTCGTGATGATTTTTAAAAAAAATTTTAGCTTACGGAAATAATGAAAATTGTGAACGAAAAACAATGTTTACATTTTGCACTGTTAAATCAATTGAAATTTAACGTAGCCAAAAACAAATTATGACTAGAGGCTTTTTAAAAAAAATCTATGAAAAATCAATTAATGGTCGGATTTTCACGAAAATTTCCATAATTACTTACATTTTGATGAAAATATGTCTGAAATAGTTTTTTCCTAAAATAGGGGAATTTTTTAATTTTTTACGAAGTCTATTTTATTTTATGAAATATGAAAAAAATGAACCGACTAAAAACAATTTTTACTTTTTTTTCTATAAAGATAAGAGTCTGAATAATTATATTAGAAGATTTTTATAAGTTACAATGCGAAAGCTTTTTAGTAAAAGAACTATGAATACAGAATTCTGCTACAAAATATCAACAAAGAAATTGACCCTGTTGTAAAAAAAAAAAAAAATGGACTGTTTTACTTATTTTTCAAGATAACGGTGAGTAATTTTTCCCCAATCAGATAATTTGATCTTTGAATTAACTGTTTTTCTTTGTAACAACTCTTTATGTCCGTTATTTCTTTTTTGCGAGATTTTTAAAAAAAGTTAAAAATATTTACGTTTCTTCCTTCAATATGGCCTAAACTGATCATGTGACGTATTTTGGTGGTACCTAGTGTATTTTCACATGTTTGCATGCTGAACATTAAACTCTAGCCAGAAATGAAGAAAGGGAACTGGTCGAGAAGAGAAAGACTAGTTTGTTTGTTTTTTTACAAAACCTGAATTATATTTGTTTAATGTGGATGTATGTAAACGAAATAAAAGAAAAAGAAATAAAGGAAAAAGAAAAACAAGTAGTTTATTTTATGAATAACCAATAAAATGTAACTGAGGAATAAGATATTTAAGGTCCATCACTAGTTGTGGTCAGTTGAACCCTGAAATGTTCTTTGATGCATTTAGCATTTTGTTTTACGGCATATCAAACCTTGGTGGGTCATTTAAAGAAATATTGGAATTACTAAATTTTCTAACCGATTTCTAGGCTAAATGTTATGAAAACAAGGATTTCTGGTGCATTTTAGTAGACGATCTTTGATGTTATTTCCTCAAACAACGCTGCAAGTAAGAGATCTAGTTTTTGGTAGCAGTATTGATTATACCAACATACAACTTTCTCTGCTTGAGAGAATTTGATATATTTTTTTAAAAAAGTGAAAAATCAATCTACCCTAATGTACACATCTATAAATGAATCGAAGAATTATCTTTTTTTTAAATCAAAGTACCTAAACTAAAAATAAGTGAAAGTTCACACTATATATATGCCTCTAAGAATAAAGTTTGGTTTGTTTTGTTTTACGGCATATCAACCTTAGTGGGTCATTTAATGCTGACAAAATTTTGAAATAAATTCATTTTTGATTTGAGTAATCAACTTTTTTTTATTTAACCTATAGGTGGGATCCTAACAGGTACTACCACTTTGGCTTAAATTGAAAATTTGTTTACAAAAAAAAAAAAATTGAGTTTAAAAATTGTTCTTCCAAACTATCGCTACGAATCTTTCAAAACTTTGCTGGCATTAAATGACCCACCATGGTTGATATGCCGTAAAATAAAACAAACAAAACTTCCACTTCCAGTTTGTAAGTGATTGTAAAATTAATCGTGTTGTCCCAGGGGCTGTTCCCCTTTGTAGCACCTGCCCAATTGTTTAAAAGGGGCAGGGCCGGGTTTATTGCACAGTACCTGAGGTGCTTCTCAAAAGAGTTTTCGCACTGGCCACAGTATGAGCTTTGGTTTGTGTGTAGCTCCCCATGTTAAAAAGTCCTTGTGTCAATCTGGCCTGGTGGGAGGTCAAGAAAATAAACTTGGTTTATTACAGCTTAAGTAAATAAAGTCGTGGGGCGGCCTAATGTCGGTATGAGCCATACAGCGAGGGAGTCTATCCCCTTTTCACTAGTGCAAGAGATTGTTTTTTGGTATCTGAGATGGAGCACCACACCTACCATCAGCTCCTTACTTTACCACACAGATCCCTGTGCTACTCATACACTGAGTTGGCAAGGGCTGGTATCGACCCAGGAACCTTGAGATTTCTACCTGAACGCTCTACTGACTGAGCTAAATTGGCCTTTATCAGGAAACTACTACTATTCATCTCCAAGGATGACGTCAATTAATGAGTTATCAAAGCAGCCAATAAAAGACATGTCTGTGCTGTCAGCGCACCATCTACCACGATACTACCAACAATAGTGGGTACCTACCATGGCTGCTCTGTCGGCTGGGGCGTTAGACTGCACCTCTGCAGAGGGATAAGACTACCCCAATGGCCATGGGTGGCGACCCGTGATGCTTAAGCATAGAACCCAGGTGGATGAGCAGTCCACGACTTGCAATACTCCACTTTGGCCCTTTCTTGGGCTAGACAGCGGTCGGAAAGACCCCCTCCCATCAATCAGCTGGTCACGTCAAGCCCTAGCACCTATATGATTGCCCCAACCCTATTATCCTTATGTCAAGCCCCAATCCTTTTTTATCATATGGGCACTAGAAGGCGGTGGCTGAGGGTCTTCATGTCCTGGGAATGGCGTTAAACTCTATTTGATGGTGATGTTCCGGTTCTGGAGGTTTGGGGAATGTGCTGCACCCCTTCATCACCATTACTCCCAGGTCCACTTTTGCCCGGAGTGGTAGTACCTGTTAGGGTCCCATCTATGGGTTAAATAGAAAAATGTATTTATAAAAAAAGATTGAGTATCCATTTAAGAATGACTTTATTTCAAAACTTTATCGGCATTAAATGACCCACTGAGGTTGATATGCCACAAACCAAACCAAACCAAACCAAAAACCTACTATGGTTTGAACTGCTTTGGTCATGTGATTTGTGTGTCGCAAGTAGCACGTACCAAAATATTGCAAAACTTTTGACTCACCCAAGTAAATTAAAGACAAGGTGGCCTGCCTTATGAGCAAGAGTGTTGCCAGAGTTTGGGTTTTGAGCCAAGATTTAATATTTGGATATCAAGGCAGGCAGATTCTTTCCGCTTCAGAGATTGGCACAACACAATCTTCTTACCGAGATTTCTATCCCACTCCCCCCTCATTTGGCTTTGTGCTAAGTTCATTAAATATTAAAATTTAAGGTAGGTTTTTACAAAATTAGATAATCGTTCAGCTTTAAAGAATGCTGGTTAATTATATAGTCAGACCATTTTGAGTTAGTGCCCAAATAAATAAATGGCAACATAGCAATTAGTATAACTACTAATTGTAATATTGATGTAAAAGAAACTAAGACGGGATAAGGTACTTATTAACGCTGAACTTAAAAATTACGAGATTGTGTACCATTGTCAGGTGTGTTCCATGTTTTGATCCCATCATTTGTGATCCCATCATTTGAGAATGAAGAAATCTTCCCTAGCCATCTTTCTCTTAACATCCTATACCACCTCATTCCACCCGGCTGGAAGTCACATTCATTTTCCTAATCCAACCCAAAAGATAGCCTTTGTTTAAATGTAATATTAAACATATTTAGAAGTCTTTGATTTAAGGGAAATAACAGGTAACTTTAAATGAAAAGGACATTTTTAGCCATTTTTTGATAAATCCTTATAGAAATGGAGCTCTGAACTTGGAAAGTCTTTGTTTAAATGTAATATTAAACATATTTAGAAGTTTTTATTTTAAGGAAATAACAGGTAACTTTAAATGAAAAGGCCATTTTTAGCCATTTTTTGATAAATCCTTATAGGAATGGGCTCTGGACTTGGAAAGCCTTGTTTAAATGTAATATTAAACATATTTAGAAGTCTTTGATTTAAGGGAAATAACAGGTAACTTTAAATGAAAAGGCCATTTTTAGCCATTTTTTTGATAAATCCTTATAGAAATGGAGCTCTGAACTTGGAAAGTCTTTGTTTAAATGTAATATTAAACATATTTAGAAGTTTTTATTTTAAGGGAAATAACAGGTAACTTTAAATGAAAAGGCCATTTTTAGCCATTTTTTGATAAATCCTTATAGGAATGGGGCTCTGGACTTGGAAAGCCTTTGTTTAAATGTAATATTAAACATATTTAGAAGTCTTTGATTTAAGGGAAATAACAGATAACTTTAAATGAAAAGGTCATTTTTAGCCATTTTTTGATAAATCCTTATAGGAATGGGGCTCTGAACTTGGAAAGCCTTTGTTTAAATGTAATATTAAACATATTTAGAAGTCTTTGATTTAAGGGAAATAGCAGATAACTTTAAATGAAAAGGCCTTTTTTTTATAGATCCTTATAGGAATGGGGCTTAAATTCTCAACAGGAGTTATTTTGTAGCCTTAAAGAGCTAAAGTTCTAAGCCTCTCATATATATTACAGTCAAGTCATTCTGAAAGCTCCAGTTCTCGGTAGATCATTGAAGTTAAATATCTATGAGCCTGTTCAATACTTAATTGGGTGACCACTTAAGCAACATCAGGCACTGTAAGCAACCCAAGTCCTTTGTTTATCAAAATGACTTGATTTGGCATTAAATGACCCAAAAAGGGTTGATATGCCATAAAACCAAACAACCTACCAGCCTGAGTCCTTTGTTTATCAAAATGACTTGATTCGGTATTAAATGACCCAAAAAGGGTTGATATGCCATAAAACCAAACAACCAACCAACCTGAGTCCTTTGTTTATCAAAATGACTTGATTCGGCATTAAATGACCCAAAAAGGGTTGATATGCCATAAAACAAAACAACCAACCAACCTGAGTCCTTTGTTTATCAAAATGACTTGATTCGGCATTAAATGACCCAAAAGGGTTGATATGCATAAAACAAAACAACCTACCAACCTGAGTCCTTTGTTTATCAAAATGACTTGATTCGGCATTAAATGACCCAAAAAGGGTTGATATGCCATAAAACAAAACAACCAACCAACCTGAGTCCTTTGTTTATCAAAATGACTTGATTCGGCATTAAATGACCCAAAAAGGGTTGATATGCCATAAAACAAAACAACCAACCAACCTGAGTCCTTTGTTTATCAAAATGACTTGATTCGGCATTAAATGACCCAAAAAGGTTTGATATGCCATAAAACAAAACAACCAACCAACCTGAGTCCTTTGTTTATCAAAATGACTTGATTCGGCATTAAATGACCAAAAAGGGTTGATATGCCATAAAACAAAAACAACCAACCAACCTGAGTCCTTTGTTTATCAAAATGACTTGATTCGGCATTAAATGACCCAAAAAGGGTTGATATGGCATAAAACAAAACAACCTACCAACCTGAGTCCTTGTTTATCAAAATGACTTGATTCGGCATTAAATGACCCAAAAGGGTTGATATGCCATAAAACAAAACAACCAACCAACCTGAGTCCTTTGTTTATCAAAATGACTTGATTCGGCATTAAATGACCCAAAAAGGTTTGATATGCCATAAAACAAAACAACCAACCAACCTGAGTCCTTTGTTTATCAAAATGACTTGATTCGGCATTAAATGACCCCAAAAGGGTTGATATGCCATAAAACAAAACAACCAACCAACCTGAGTCCTTTGTTTATCAAAATGACTTGATTTGGCATTAAATGACCCAAAAAGGTTTGATATGCCATAAAACAAAACAACCAACCAACCTGAGTCCTTTGTTTATCAAAATGACTTGATTCGGCATTAAATGACCCAAAAAGGGTTGATATGCCATAAAACAAAACAACCAACCAACCAGAGTCCTTTGTTCATCAAAATGACTTGATTCGGCATTAAATGACCCAAAAAGGGTTGATATGCCATAAAACAAAACAACCAACCAACCTGAGTCTTTTGTTTATCAAAATGACTTGATTTGGCATTAAATGACCCAAAAAGGGTTGATATGCCATAAAAAGTTTTAATAATTATAACAAATTTTATTTCAATTTTTTTCACAAAATACTATAAAAATGGGAATTACCAAAAGTGGAAACGGAAAAAAACGGAATTGACTAAAAGTGGAAACGGAATTTAGAAAAACTTGAAACGGAAAATCGAAGGCCCTAATTATACCATGATAGGATACACGAAAATATCTGAGCAAATATAAAAGATTGAATATTCAGTTAGATTTCTAGAGTTGTAATTGAGATATATATTTACCCAACCCCTCCTCACAAGTAGGATGTGACACATGGGTAACTTTTAAGTTAAAAAGTTTTATTACATATAAAGAAATAGCCAATGTCTACAATTCTTTTTGAAATTGTGAAATCAAAGTCCAAAAATAAATTATATGTAAAAATAAATCTGTAACATGACTAAACAATGAAATGTTGCAGTGCACAATTATCTTTGAGGTAGAACTTTGATATATCTCAAAATGCGTATGGTTTGCAAAAGAAAAAATAGACGAGAAGATTTGGATTAATATCGTTTATTTAAAATAAACAAAAGCTGGAATTGTTGTGATGGTAATTCCTTTTCGCTGCTTGGTGAAATGAATGTACGTGTGGGGTTGAAAGTCAGTTCTGGCTCTGCGTGACGTGAGGTGTGGTGTGGGTATAGTATGGCGTGACACGGGGTGCAGTGTGGGTAGAGTATAGCGGTTCATTTATATCGGCCTGGCGTGTCTCCTCTGGCGGTCTGCCGTTTACTGACTTTTGACTTTAAAACGGCTTGTATATATAGCAAAAATTAGGCTCGAGAAAGGCCTTTGAAGGGGTTTAGCTGGAAAAATTTTTATTGGTTGAAAAACATTAAATAGAGGATATTTTTATTGTATTAATCTACAAAATTACACCAACTGCTTTTTTTTCTTAATTTTTTTATTTCTTCTTCAGAAATGTAGTAACAATATTGTAAACAAAGTTAAAGACTTAAATTTGTACCAAAGATTGTTGGGAATATATTTCACTGCAACAAACAAAATTTTGCACCGAATGAAGTTTGAAAACATACAGCAAAATTAAAAAAAAAAAGGCTATGGTCAAAAGAAATTTTATTTATAGAGATCAAGGTATTACTGCATAATTTTTAATAACTATATTTTGTTTATTTACAATGTTTTATTATTACATTTCTGTAAAATATTCTGAATAAATGATCTATTCAGACTCGTACAGACCTGATCTATAAATACTAAGGGATAGATTCTTAGAAAAAGATAAAATATTTTTGTAACAATTTATCTCTGTTTCTCTGAATTTTTCAGATGAGGTTTGATAATTAGTATTAATTGTATTATATTATTATGAGGACAATAGTCTGAATAATAAAAATAATACTAATTTATCTCTGATGTTTATTTCAACTATCAGATAAGAGAACTAATTTTTATTTCAAAGAATTTATCACTTAGGTTTGATCAAGTCTGCACAAGACAATTTTTTTGTTTTCTTTTAAGTATTAATGGGAGTTTACGATTTTTGTGGCCATCTTTAGGCTTCAAGCAAGAGCACTGTCCAGCGGAGATCTCTTGTGTTATGCAGTGAATGATCCTTAGTGAAGAAACCTTTGGTTGCTCCTTGGTGTCCCTCCGTGTTGGGTATGATCCTTTGGTTGCTCCTTGGTGTCCCTCCGCGTTGGGTATGATCCTTTGGTTGTTTCTATGGTGTCCCTCCGCGTTGGGTATGATCCTTTGGTTGTTTCTATGGTGTCCCTCCGCGTTGGGTATGATCCTTTGGTTGTTTCTATGGTGTCCCTTAGTGTTGCAAGTCTGTTCGTCAATGTTGAATAAAGTGCGAATGAACGGCTGTCAATGTCAGCGATTAAATATTTGTGCTGTTGATTGGCTGGGGTTTTAAAAAAATGAACTCTCTTTTCTGTAGTAAGGGATCTGCGAGACTAGCTTGCTAACCATTATGCAATAATGGTTGTCATTGTAATGTTTTTTTTTTTAAATAAGTATGCCACTGGAAAAAAAGTCATGCCATATAGTATATTGTATTTTTTTCTTTTAAATTTAATTTTGAATTAGGTTTTTTTTTTTGTTTTTTTAATTTAATTTTGTTTTTTTTTTTTTTTTAATTTAATTTTGAATTAAGTTTTTTTTTTTTTTTAAATTTTATTTTGAATTAGGTTTTTTTTGGGTTTTTTTTTTTTCAAAATTTAATTTTGAATTAGGGTTTTTTTTTTTTTTTTTTTTTTTTTGAATTTAATTTTGAATTAGGTTATTTTTTTAAAAATTTAATTTGAATTAGGTTTTTTTTTGGTTTTTTTTAATTTAATTTTGAATTATATTTTGGGTTTTTTTTTTTTAATATAATTTGAATTAGGTTTTTTTTTTTTTTTTTTTTTTTAAATTCAATTTTAGTTTTTTTTTTTTTTTTAAAAATTCAATTTTGAATTAGGTTTTAAATTTTGAATTAGGTTTTTTTTTTTTTTTTTTTTTAATTTAATTTTGAATTAGGTTTTTTTTTTTTTTTTTTTTTTTTATTTAATTTTGAATTAGGTTTTTTTTTTTTTTTTTTTTTTTAATTTAATTTTGAATTAGGTTTTTTTTTTTTTTTTTTTTTTATTTAATTTTGAATTAGGTTTTTTTTTTTTTGGTTTTTTTTTTTTTAATTTAATTTTGAATTAGGTTTTTTTTTTGTTTTTTTTTTTTTTAAATTCAATTTTGAATTAGTTTTTTTTGTTTTTTTAAAAATTCAATTTTGAATTAGGTTTTTTTTTTTTTTTTTTTTAAATTTAATTTTGAATTAGGTTTTTTTTTTATTTTTTTAATAAGTATGCCACAAAAAAAGTGATGACATATAGTATATTGTATTTTTTTTCCTTTTTAATTTAATTTTAAATTTATTTTTAAAAATAAGTATGCAGAAGAAAAAAGTGTATGCCACAAACAAAAAGGTCATGCCATAAAGTAATTTAATTTTAAATTTATTTTTTAAAAATAAGTATGCAGAAGAAAAAAAGTGTATGCCACAAACAAAAAAGGTCATGCCATAAAGTATATTGTATTTTTTTCCTTTTTAATTTAATTTTAAATTTATTTTTTTAAAATAAGTATGCAGAAGAAAAAAAGTGTATGCCACAAACAAAAAAGGTCATGCCATAAAGTATATTGTATTTTTTTTTTCATTTATCTTTTAAATTTAGTTTTAAATTTTTTTTTTTTAAATAAGTATGCAACAGAAAAAAAGTGTATGTCACAAACAAAAATGTGATACCATATAGTATATTGTATTTTTTTCCTTTTTTAAAAAAAATTTAATTTTAAATAAGTATGCAACAGAAAAAAAATGTGTATGCCACAGGGGAAAACAAGTGATGCTATATAATATATTGTTTGTGTGTGTGTATATATATATATATATATATATATATTGTATTTTTTTTCTTTAAATTCTGAAAATCCTCAAAGCAAACAAAATTTTCTTTAAATCTGCAGGAAACTGTTCAGAATAAACTGAAGTCGCTGTTACCTGACTTAAGGATGAATCCAGGTGCAAGGGACACAAAGGCCGCTCTAAGCCGTAGTGATTTGGTGAAACATTTAAAAGAAACTGGGGCCATTGACAGCATTATCAGTGAAATTGAACAAGCCAAGAACAATAATGGTTTTAGAAGAGACATGGTGCCGGTCCCAAATGAATGTGAGAAGAAACGGAAATTGGCCAATATGATGGACACTGCAGAATTACCAGGTAATTCCTTATTATTATATTGTAAAGACAAAAATTTCTCTGAATTTTTGAGATTTTGTATTATTTGGACTATTGTCCTCATCTTTATTGTTATCTGTACACCATTTCAGCCAATGTGCCTTCCCGTCTTTTTCATGGATTATTCAGACTATTGTCCTCATCTTTATTATCTATTTAACATTTCAGCCGATGTGCCCTCCGGCCATCTTCATTAGTGTCAGTCAAATTTAACCATTTCTCTGAATGAGATGAGGCTTGAAGATTAGTATTATCTGCGACTATTGTCCTCATCTTTATTGTTATCTGTACACCATTTCAGCCAATGTGCCTTCCCGTCTTTTTCATGGATTATTCAGACTATTGTCCTCATCTTTATTATTATCTATTTAACATTTCAGCCGATGTGCCCTCCAGCCATCTTCATTAGTGTCAGTCAAATTTTAACCATTTCTCTGAATGTTTGAGATGAGGCTTGAAGATTAGTATTATCTGCGATATTCGGACTATTGTCCCCATCTTCATTGTTATTTGTACGAGGCCGGAGGGTATATCGGCCGAAACGTTGTACAAATAACAATGAAGATGGGGACAATAGTCCAAATATTGCAGATAATACTAAATTTTACCCAATATTCATCTTTTACCTTGGAGCACTTAGATCTTGCTTCTTACATATTACTTTCTGCCAAATACAGATTATCTATTATATTATTACATATATTGCGGAATACACATTACTTATTATTAATCTTTTATCTACTTAGTACTTAGATCTTCTATCTTTCATATTACTTTCTGTTAAATACATATTAACTATTACATCATTACAGACTTGCATCATATTAGCATTCCCAGTTGATTTTTTTATATTTGAGGTTATTGTTATTTATATAGAGCTTTGTAAATGGAGTTCAGAACTGTTTGAATTATGCAAATATCCCCAGTGGTTCAAAAGTTATGAGAATTTAAAGCCCCGAAATTGGGGGTAAAAAAGTGGACATGATTTTGATTTAAAAAATCTGTCAACTCATGGACCGTTTCAGAACAAGTAATTCAGTATTTTCTTCACCATTTCTTTATTTTTGAAGCAATTTTGATAAAACTTTGCATTCTTATGTAAAATTCTATGTTCTTTCTGATTCTGGTCTTAGATTTTATGTATCTCCATGCTAGAACCCATTATTTGGGGAATAAAAAGTAGGAATGTCAAGATTTTTTTATTTATTATTATTCTATTCTCTTTCCAACCATATAAATATTTTTAAGATGGGTTAAGAAATACTCGAGAAATTGCAAATTTAACTGATTATGGTCGCAAATTTGAAAATGTCAGTGTTTTTCAGCTAAATGCTTGTAATGCTAATCATATATTGCATAATACATATTACCTATTATAAAGTAAACCAGAATCAGTTACCCAGAGTTGCCTGGGTTGTGGGGGAGGTAATAAAAAAGTTAGTTTTGCAGATCCCTTATTATGAGTTAGATCCTCGAAGGATGTCCCATTAAAATCCCTATGTAAAAAAAACCTTGCGTTGATCCAGATGCTCTGAAAAGAAAAATTCATGTCTACTATTTAAATATTAGACCCCCCCCCCCAAAAAAAATTCTATGCTGTTATCATTTAAGTTTCATTTTTTAATTATCTTCACTAACATGAATCAAACCTTCGTTTTTTTGCTCAAAAACCAAGATCTTGTGATAGTGAATGTGTATATATATTTACTTTGCCGTTAATTGTTTTATTTTCATAGTTTCCTCTGGACATACATACACACAAACTGCCCTTTGTATATGTATAGAAAACCAAGCCCTGGTGATATTTAATGTGTATATATATTTACTTTGCCATTAATTTATTTATTTTCATAGTTTCCTCTGGACATACATACACACAAACTGCCCTTATATATATATATATATATATATATATATATATATATATGTGTGTGTTTTAACTAAGAGAAACTTTATAAACAAGATTCTTTAAAGTTTTAGATGTTTCTCCAATCTTGCTTCTTTTAAGAACTTTCGGGCTTTTCCAATATGTGATCTACCGAAGGTTTGATCTACTATTGATCTACTAGGAAAAAAGAAGACAGGGTTAGTTTAATGGTAAAATAATGGGTAGTTAATGGGTAGATCACATATCGGAATGCAAACAACTTGGTAGATCACATATTGGAAGAGCACCGTTTAATGGGAAAATAATGGGTAGTTAATGGGTAGATCACATATTGGAATGTAAACAATTCAGTAGATCACATATTGGAATGTAAACAACTCAGTAGATCACATATTGGAAGAGCACCGTTTAATGGGAAAATAATGTGTAGTTAATATATTGGAATGTAAACAACACAGTAGATCACATATTGGAAGAGCACTGTTTAATGGTAAAATAATGGGTAGTTAATGGGTAGATCACATATTGGAAGAGTACCGTTTAATGGGAAAATAATGGGTAGATCACATATTGGAATGTAAACAACTTGGTAGATCACATATTGGAAGAGCATCGTTTAATGGGAAAATAATGGGTAGTTAATGGGTAGATCACATATTGGAATGTAAACAACACAGTAGATCACATATTGGAAGAGTATCGTTTAATGGGAAAATAATGGGTAGTTAATGGGTAGATCACATATTGGAATGTAAACAACTCGGTAGATCACATATTGGAAGAGCATCGTTTAATGGGAAAATAATGGGTAGTTAATGGGTAGATCACATATTGGAATGTAAACAACTTGGTAGATCACATATTGGATTAGAAACCATTCGTTAGATCACATATTGGAAGAGCACCGGACTTTCATTTGGCTACTGTCTTCACATCTACTAAGAACAACGTAGAACTGCCAAATACATCTATATATTAATACTAGTATTCCTTAAAAATATGACCAACAAAGTAAATATATATACACATTCACTATAAGCAGAGCTTGCTTTTTGTGAAAAAAATAATGAAGATTTTATTTATATCTGGAAAGATATTTAAAAATTAGGATTTGACTAGTAAGAAAAGAGAAAGTCATTGGTTGCGTTTGTGATTAAAACATAAATCAATTATGTAAGACCAAATGGATCTGCGAGACTAACTATTTATTATCCCCCTCTACCCAGGCAATGCCAGGTAGCTGCTTCTAGTCATCCATATAATATGTAGGTTTCAGTAATTTCTTTTCTTTTTCTTCTATTTTCAGTTGATTGGTCGAATCCCCGGTAGAATAGAATAAATCTTATTTATTAACGATGTCTCTAAGAAAATCTGAGTTAGATTTGCCTCAAAATAGCCTATCATCTCCAAAATTCAGAGAAATAGTGTAGATAACATTAAAGATGAGGACAATAGTCCGAATAATCCAAATAATACTAATCCTCAAGCCTCATCTAAAAAATTATCCCACCCTCTACCCAGGCAATGCCGGGTAGCTGCTTCTAGTAATATATATAACTTAAATTTAATTTTCTTTTATTTTCTTCTTTTTTCTTCTTTTTTTTTTTTTTTTTTTTTCTTTTTTCTTTTTTTTCTAGCTACTGGGAGTTCTCAACTTTGTTTTAAAGTCCGCGGCGGTCGAGCGTTTCTTGATCATCTTCAACAACAACCAATTCAGTCCACTTTTACGTTGCATATACTCTTCAATGGGCAAAGAGTAAAAAGTAAAAGAGTACCATGTACCTGTGATCCTGAATTTAATGAGGAGTTTGTTTTTGACTTGAAAAAAAACCAAGGTTAGAACCATCCACTCTTTATTTGTTGGAATTTTTTCAGATAAAGTAAAGTCTCGATTATAATGTCTATTAAAGTCTAGCTGAGTTAGATTTGCCACAAAACTACCCATATTATTAATGCATTTAAAATTATAAATCTGAAATGTGTTTGACATCTCTAAAAAATAAAGATTTAAGATATTTTAAAAAGAAATACCATAACTAGACTACTTCAGTTCCAGTGATCTTTTGAAAAAGAGATTTCATCTTGAAAATTCAAGAATAAAATACAGGTTAACACACAACACCATTGTTACCGTATTATTATTATTTTTTCTTTACACCTGCATTGTGATAGCCTTCTAAATCAACCTCCTAACCAAAGATTTATATAGTATGTGGTGGGAATAATTTGCATAATGATTTTAACAAAACTGAGTTTAATAAACAATTATTTGCTGTTACCAATTTCTAATATTATCTTGTTATTCTCAAATGTATTAAAAACAATCCTGTTTATAATTCTATATAGAAATCAATTAGAATAAATATAATTTTTATATTCGTTCTTATTTAATTTCATTAGATTTTCGAATTTAATATATTCTATTACATTTTGACTTGAAAAAAACCTAAAGTTAGAACCATGCACTCTTATTTGTTGGAATTTTTCAGATAAAATAAAAGTAAAGTCGTCAGGGTGGCCTAAAGTTGGTATCAGCCAATCAGCAAGGGAGTCTATCCCTTTTTCACTAGCGCTAGACCAAGAAGAATTTTTTTGCGTCACCTACCATCAGCTCCTTACTTTACTGCACAGGTCCCTGTGCTACTCATAAGCTGAGTTGGCGAAGGCCGGTATTGAACTAGGAACCTTGTGGTTTCTAGCCGAACGCTCTACTGACAGAGCTAACCCTGCTCTATTACCATCAGCTCCTTACTTTACTGCACAGGTCCTTGTGCTACTCATACGCTGAGTTGGCGAAGGCCGATATTGAACTAGGAACCTTGTGGTTTCTAGCCGAAAGCTCTACCGACTGAGCTATCCCATAAGGCTTCAAATTTTTCAGCCTGTTGTCCTCTTCTTTATTTTTCCATTTTTTGAATGTTATTTTTGTATATTTTCTTGGTAAGACCATGACCCACTAATATATATGGCCCCATATGTCACCTAAGCAGGCAGAATTCTAACAGGCCTATTCATTTTATAGCCAATTTATGACGGTTTCGAAAAAAAATGTTAAAAATATACAAACTTATCTTTTTTTATTTTCAGAAATGTAGTAATAAAAGATTGTAAAGAAACAAACAAAAAAAGTTAAAAAAATGATGCAGTTATAGAAAATAAACACACCAACAATTTATCTATGATTTCAGGTTATATCAGAAAAAAAAATGAAACCTTTTCAATGTGAAATGTATTCCCTGGTCATGGTCGGCAATGATAGTAATGATACTACAGAGAAAGAGTATTTCTTGAGGAGAACTTATGGTTCCATCTAGCCAAATGTTTGTGCTTTAAGATTTTTTGAAACAGACATAAATTGACTATAAAATGGAAATGGCCTGTTAGAATTCTGCAGGCTTAGGTGACATATGGGGGTATATATTAATAGGCTATGGTGAGACTAACACTAATTTTTTTCTTTTTCTTTCCAGGGTCAGAGAGTCGATTGCTAGAAGCTTCCTTGTTGTCCATTACAGATAAATTAAATCTTGTATTAACGAGGACAAATTCTTTTGGTGCAAAATTTTTGGTTTCTACACATTTATTTGAATGGCGTCAAGTATTGGCAATGGATAGACAAGTTACTTCTATAGAATTGATGGGTGCTGGTAAGTGCAGAAATTCCTTCAGACAATATCTCTGACCCCCCTCCTCCCCTCAAGCAAAGCACACACCCAATAATTATATGTAAAGTTAATTTGGTTAAATCCTACTCAATGGACATAAATTCCACCATCGTTTATCACCCTGCCGAAAGAAAAGAAATACTAAAAATCAAGGAATTAACCAAATTTAATGAAATTTTCAGTGTTGATATATTAATGAATAAAAGATATCATGCACCTGTTATTTTATTTGAAAACTCAGACCATATTACTTTTAAGCACCCCATCTGCGATCTCGATTCATAAGGACATTTTTTTTTCCTTTACACCGTCAAAATCCGGTTGTTTGTTAGGGGTTAGTTTTATAATTTAAAAAAAAAAAAACTCTAAAAATAGTCTGTTAACAAACTACCGGATTTTGACAGTTTAAATGAAAAAAATGTCCTCATGAATTGAGATCGCAGATGGGGTGCTTAAAGGTAATATGGTCTGAAAACTCTTACATTTTTTCAGATCAGTTAACTTTGAAACGCATATCTTTGAGGCGTAACACAGATTCACAAACATATGTGGTCCCAAGTTAATTGATCTGAAAAAATGTAAAAGTTTTTAAATAAAATAACTGGTGCATTATATCTTTTATTCATTAATGTATCAACACTGAAAATTTCATTAAATTCGGTTAATTCCTTGATTTTTAGTATTCTTTTTCTTTCGGCGGGGTGACGTATGGTTAATTTATGTCCATTAAGTAGGATTTAACCGGAGTCAGTCCTTTTTTAGCTAGTGCTAGACCAAGGAGATTTTGCCGAGGTGGAGTGCCACATCTATCGTCAGTTTCTCACTTCACCGCACAGATCAGATTACCCAATTTGTGCTACTCTTACACTTAGTTTGGCCATGGATAGACAAGTAACTTCTATAGAATAAGTAAGTGCAGAAAGTCTTCAGACAATATCTCTGGCCCCATCCATCATAAGTAAACGGTAATCTGAACATTAGCTACAAAAATGAGAGTAATCTCCCCTTGTTTCTTTCACTTTGAGGAAACTGTGTTTTGGTCAGCCATTTTCATTTCACCGTAAATCTACACTCAAAATACGAATTTGTTTGAATCAATACAACTGCATGTTTAACACAAAAATATCATAAAACGTGTTCTTAATTGTGCTTGCGCATTATTTGAAATGAACTTAATTGTTATTAAGAACACATTTTATGATATTTTCGTGTTAAAACATGCAGTTGTATAGATTTGCGGTGAAATGAAAATGGTTGACCTAAACACACGGCTTCCTCAAAGTGAAAGAAACGAGAGGAGTTTACTCTCATTTATGTAGCTAATGTTCAGATTACCAAGTAAACTACCCCCCCCACACACACACACACACACCAATAATTATTTGTAAAGTTAATTTTCTTCTTGACTAAAGATGTAAAAGTAAATTCTGTGGAGTGGCTTATTGACGATATCAGCCGAACAGTGAGGAGGGGGGGGTCAGTCTCCTTTTAGCTAACACTATACCAGGGAGATTTTACTGCGGTGAGGTGCTACATCTACCATCAGCTCTCAGTTTCTTCACTGCACAGATCAGATTATCTGAGCTGTGATCAATATTGAACCCAGAACCTTGTGATTCCTCGGCTGTTGCTCTACCGACTGAACTAAACTGGCTCCTGGGATTTTATTTTTAGTAAAGCATTATACAATCAAAGGTAATCAAGGACTATTTGCTCGTAAATTCCTACCATAAAATAAACTGAACCCCCATTTTATGTCCGTGTTTTTGCAATAAATGTTTTATTTTTCTTGCACCCGTTATGTTACAATGCTAAATATATTTCCTTTATTTATTTTAATATTCACTTCAATGTGTATATTCTAAAATCTTTTATTTTGTGAGAATGCTTAGTTTTAAAGTGGGGGTTCGTTTTTACACTTTTCAGCTTTTTACTCGTAAATTCCTACCATAAAATGCCCAAGCCTAATTTTATGGTAGGAATTTACGAGTAAAAAATTGAATATTACTTTTTGTTGTTGTTATTTCTTTTCTTTTCGGCTTTGGTACTCTAAAATAAAAATGTCAGATTTTAATCATCGTCGATGAAAAAACAAAATTACGGTCATAAAAGGAGGATCCAATTTATGCCTAAATTGTAAAACGAGCCCCCACTTTAAAACTAAACATTCTCACAAAATAAAATCTTTTAGAATATACACATTGAAGTGAATATTAAAATAAATAAATAAAATATATTTAGTATTGTAAAATAACGGTGCAAGAAAAATAAAACATTTAATACAAAAACACGGACATAAAATGGGGGTTCAGTTTATTTTATGGTAGGAATTTACGAGCAAATAGTCCTTTATTACCTAATCAAAATAGATATTAGGTATTATTTATTACCAAACTATAGCATTGAAACACTGTCTCTAAAAATACCCCCCCTCTATTTTATATATGTGTGTGTGTGTAATATAGTGAAAAATTTGAAAAAACACAGGTTCCTAAAACTAGTGATGTTTATTTCGCCAAAGCTGCAGTGTTTCTATCTGTTTCAATAGATCATCATCAGGGTTTTTGTTAATTTGAGGAAAAATAAATTCATCACAGAGAATAAGGAAACTGAGAGTCTTTTGTTGGTCAATCTATTTAAAAAATGTTCAATGAAAAACTAGCATTCTTTGGATATTTGAAATTATGAAAGCTAAGACAAATGGTTGTAAAGTGACATAGACGCTCTCTTATGTTGGGTGTGGGTGTGGGTGTGAAAATGGGAACAGATGATCACTTTCGCTGGATGTATAAACACCAACCAACATCCTTTTTTTTCTTTTTTTTTTTTTTCTTTTTACTTCCATAAAATTTTTTCTATTTTACTTTCATAAATTTATTTATAATAGTTTTTTTTACTTCAACTTTTTACTTTTTTAAAAGTAAAAAAACAAAATTTAAAAAAAATAAAAAAAAAGAAATAATTTTTTTTTTTAATTTAAAAAAATTTTTTTTTTTTAACTTTTTTTTTTATTTATAATTGTTTTTTAAAATTTATAATTGTTTTTTGAAATTGTTTTTTTTTTTTAAAATTTACTAGCAAATATATGCTCCCTCCGGGAGCAAGTGTTTACGTTTTAATATAATATAATATCTTATTATAATGGAGATTGTGTGTTTTTCTGTCTGTAACCGAAACTATATTCCTACTCAAGTCACAATTCTCTTAGTTATTGACATCACATTCTCCATGATTTTATTTTTATCTAAACCTCAATTATTAATAAAATTGTCTTACATTATTAACACTGTTAACTATGTCTACATACTAACAACATGCAATTATATTTATATATAAAACAAAATAGCGCTTTACAATGTGAAGGGGAAGGCTAATTTGCATATTAATATTAAAAAATCGAATTTAATAAATATGTGCTTAGTATTATTGATTTCTAACTGTTTGGTTTTATTTTAATGAATATAAGCAAAAATCTCTTCAATGAATCTTAAATGAAATCCATTAACAAGATAAAATAACTGTCATTTTATTCTTTACTTCCTCTTATAACTAGATACTTAAATTAGAAAAAATAACAATGAAAGACGAGAGTGATAGAAGAGTAAGTTTCAGTTGTTCCATTTTTTATTATACTCCCTCTGTTTCAAATCTTTTTATCTGTATTCTTATTTAGTTTCATTAGCCTTTCTAATTTAATACAATATTTTATTACATTAAAACTTAAATACTTGCACCCGGAGGGTGCATATATTTGCTAGTTATATTAAATTAGAAAGGCTAATGAAACTAAATAATGCAGACAAAAAGATTTGAAACACGGGAGTATAACTGAAAAATAGAACAAATGAAACTTACTCTTCCATCTCTCCCATCTTTCATTGTTAAATTTTCCTAATTTAACTATTTAGTTAAAATAGGAAGTAAGAATATAATTACAGTTGTTTGTTCTTATTAATCGATTTCTTTTATGATCTATCCCCCAAAACTTTTGCTCATATCTATTAAAATAAAACCAAACAATTACCAATCAATAATATTAAGCACATATTTATTAATATCAAATTTTTAATATCAATATGCAAATTAGCCTTCCCGTTCACACAATAAACCGCCATTTTGTTGTATTTATAAATACAATTGTATATTATTATGATGTAGATAAGACCAACAGTATTAATCATATAAAACAATTTTATTAATAACTGAAGTTTAAATAAAAACAATATGGAGAATGTGACATAAATACCTCAGGAAATTATGACTTGAATAGTAATATAGTTTCGGTTACAGACAGAAAAGCTCACAATCTCCATTATAAGAAGATAATTGTTTTTTACTTCCATAAAAAATTTTTTTTTTTTTTTACTTGAATAAAATTTGAGATCCTAATACCTATTGATGTTATACTGTTTATTTGAACAGGAAAGGTGCCTGTGGGTTTACTGGAAGTAGAGCTGTATATCAACCCTCGTCCTTCCAAATTGTTGACCAGGGACATCATTGAGGAACAATGCAAACAGGAACTTCGACATTTTAGGGAGAATGAACGAAGGTTTCTTCTTTATGCCAGTAATTGGTGGCAAGAATTTAAGGAAATTAAGGAAGATCTCAAAGACAGAATGGTTACCATATTTGTTCAGGTACATATTTTCCAACTTTAAAAAAAAATTTTGTTTATTTTTTATTTCTTAAAATTTTTTAATATTTTTTTTTTTTGAAGCAAGGTAATCTGGAACTTTCTAGAACAATTTTTTTTTTTTTTTTTTTTTTTTTTTTGCAAACAAATTTTCTATTTAACGGGACCCTAATAGGTCTTCTTTATGTCAGTAATTGGTGGCAAGAATTTAAGGAAATTAAGGAAGATCTCAAAGACGGCCTCTCTGACTCTGTCTAGTCTAAGTAACGGCCAAAGTGGAGTGTTGCATGCCATGGACAGCTCAGTCTTGAGGATTCCGTCCTTAAGCATAATGGGAAGTGGTGACTTAATTTTAAAAAAATCTGCCTATTTATTTATCATGCATTATTTGAAATAAACTTAATTGTTATTAAGAACAAATTTTATGATATTTTCCTGTTAAAACATGCAGTTCTATTGATTACGGTGAAATGAAAATGGCCGACCAAAACATATGGCTTCCTCAAAGTGAAATAAACAAGGGGAGGTTATTCTCATTTATGTAGCTAATGTTCAGATTACCCTTGATCTGTGTGGTGAAGTGGGGTGCTGATGTACTTTTTAATTTGCAAATGAATATAAGATATAATGCACCTAAATTCTCTTGAATGTTTTGTTTTGTTATTTCAGGATGAGAATAGTGAGAGACGTCCTGTGTGTTCGATCGTTCGTCCAATTCGAGCAAATCGTCTTCTTAATACGCCTCGGGAAGCTGCTCGATTTGTAGGTCTTATCCATGTTGGAAAATCCGAGTCGATTGGTCAAGGAATGGTCCAAGACAAATGGACATCGATGCATGCTTTCCTCTGCTGTAACAAAGGGGTCAGTTAACTTTTTAAACTTTTTTGTGTGTTGATTTTTTTATTTGTTTTTCCACAGCACTGAAAATGTATTTTTCTTCAACATGTCACTTATTTATGATCGATCTAAAAAAAACCCAAATAAAATAGAGACGGTAAAATAAGGACAACAACAAAATTAAAAATGGACCATGTCTTAAATGCAAGCAGTAACATCCAGAATTTGAACCCGGATCACTGTGTCCTTTTCCTACGGTGATAACCATTAAGCTATGAGTACCTCCCTAATACAAATACCTTCTACTGTTCCTAAAAAATCGGTCCTCGCCATAATGATGTTTCTGTTCAATGCCAAAAATAGATACCTAAAAACTGTTAGTTATTTTACTTTTTCTGAACTGAAAATTTATTTTTCTTCAACAAATCACTTGTTTACGATCGATCTACAAAACAAATAAAAATAGAGACGGTAAAATTGTTGGATATTGTACAAACGGAAATAGGAATTTCCGGTTGAATTAAAAAGAGGGGGGATGAAGAAGTGTAACAAAAGACTTCATCTGGACAAACGGGAATTTGAACAAAGAGAAAGGACTTCCGGTCAAGGAACAAAAGGATGTGTGGGCGGTCGTCAATACTTAAGCGGTCATCAGGTAGCCCAGAGGCAGACCCCAGGAGACGGCGAAGAGAGCACAAGGACTGACTGACTGACCGTCGACACGGTCGAGCGCTGCTGCGAGCAGTGAGGCTCGCCCACCACCTTCCACCACCACATAGGTAGTCGTAGTGTCATTATCTCTGCCCACCACTCACCTACCACACACCGAAGAAAATAAAGAAGAGTCATCTTTTGTATACGCGTATCTGTTGTTATTGAAGTTCAGTAGCTGACTACTACCATACATGGCTTTTGGGTTAGTGACGATATCCGCTACTAACATACACGAATTCGAAGCCCGTATACAACAAAATAAGGACAACAACAAAATCCGAAACGAACAAAGATAAGATTTAAAAATGTGATCATGTCTATTTGCCTAACATTTATGGCCGAGCAAGACGAGAAAAAATTTTCAGTATGGAGACCTGTCCATTTTCTAGAGACTGATCGGAACCGCTGGATACTTGGTAACTGGGTAAATTCGCTCTTTTTCATGCACAGCCTGCCATTCGGCATTAAATTCATTAATCCTTGTTTCCATAATGTAATACTATTTATTCGTAAAATGCGATTCTAATGATATCTCTTACGCTATTCTGCATTTGTACCATAAAGTCAAACAGGATGTTTGTGATTATAATGTGTGATACTATGGTTGAAGACGAACATGGTCAGAATCAATAAATAAATAAATAAATAAGAAAGAGAGTAGGTTAAGGTCCGGCATAAGTAAAAGGGGTGGGTGGCTGACCTTTTTACGAATCCAAAGATTAGGTCGTAAAGTTTAAAGAGACCTGTATGCCACCATGAAATGGGACCATTTGGTGATAATATCTTAGGCACCCAGGTATTAAAAGCAAAAAGGATTTTTTTAGGAGAAATTCTCTTTTGAAAAAATTAATGATCAACATATTGAAGACGGATTGTCTGGAAAAATATTTGAGTACTTTAATTTTAAGGGTTAATGGCGACTCGAAGTCTGCGATTTATTTAAGTTCTGGCCATTTGTGTGGTCCGGAGAAGATGGTTTGGGGTAGGGAAATTTGACATAAATACAACTAAACTCAGTCTTGATGTTATTACTAAAAGCTAACAATGACACAAGGCTTCTGATAAGAAATGGTCCCCAGCAGAACCAGACACGGGACCCAGATAAGAAAGACCAGACGAGACCATTACAAGATACAAGACAGAAGACTAGACGATCAGAAGACGGCCGGAAGAATAGAAGACCAGAGTAAGAAGCAGTAAGAAAGTACGTAACAAATATATCTATTAGGTACTGTGACGAACGGCTACGTAACACTCGCGGCTATGTGAACTAGATGATTCTTTCTAAGCCTGTCCAGGCTGATTTTTTATATGGAAAGGATTTTTACTATAAAAATGCATTGTAAATGATTTCCTATGAAAAATACATTGCAAATGATTTCCTATAGAAATACATTACAAATAAATTGCAATGAAAATGCATTATTATAAAACTGCATTGTAAATGAAGTACAATGAAAATACTTTGCAAATGATTTAAAATGATTTTTAGATTATTTCAAATATTTATTAAATATTGAGTTATTACTTATTTTTAAACTAGCAGTGGCTACCCGGCGTCGCCTGAGTAGAGGGGATTTTTTAAAGTTTGTCCTGCAGATCTATTATTACTGAATCGTGAGTTGAATCCTCGTGGGATGCCCAATTTAAATCCCTATGGAAAAAAAATAGACCTTGTATTGATCCAGCTACTCTGAAAAGAAATGTTAATGTCTACTATCTAAAATATTAAATAAATAAAAAATTCCATGCTGTTATCATTTCAATTTTATTTTTTAATTATCTTCACGAATATAAATCAGATCTCTCTTATTTTTGCTCAAAAACCAAGCCCTGGTGATATTTAATGTGTATATATATTTACTTTGTCGTTAATTGTTTTATTTTTGAATTTTCCTCTGGATACATGCATATATACACAACTGCCCTTTATATATGTATAGATAGATAGATAAGTATTTATTTAAGTATTTTGAAATATAAGGGGCTGGGTTAGCTCAGTCGGTAGAGTGTTTGGCTAGAAACCACAAGGTTCCTAGTTCGATACCGTTCCTCGCCAACTCAGTGTATGAGGAGCACAGGGATCTGTGCGGTAAAGTAAGGAGCTGATGGTAGGTGTGGCGCTCCACCTCAGATGCCAAAACAATCTCCTTGGTCTAGAGCTAGTGAAAAGGGAATAGACTCCTTCACTGCATGGCTGATACCAACTTTAGGCTGCCCCGACAACTTTACTTTATATATATATTAAAAAAACTCGCGTTCGTCCAGTGCCTAAATCGCATTTGTTTTTGCATGTGGGAGGACGCGGGTTTGATCACGGCAGGCAAGACAATGTCTTGCTCTTTTTCTTTTCATAGTATGCTATTTTAATCTGCTTCTTTTTTTCGGGTAATTAAATTTTTTGTTTTTCATTGGAATTCTTAAATAATTTCTTTTTACAATGAATTATTTCAGCCATTTTTCAATAAACATGTCTCAAGGAACTTTTTCTTTTTTTAACAATGAATAAACTTCATTGAAAAATGGATACGATCTTACTGCGTCCTTTTAGATTTTTTTAAGCATCAGGGATGCAGGATGCGTACCTATCAATATCTTTGATAAGCTATAAACAACTTCCAGTAATTTTCACCTTTAGTTGTTAAAATTTCTAGCATAGAATTGTGCGTGCGCATTATCTGAAATGAACTTAATTGTTATTAAGAACACATTTTATGATATTTTTGTGTTAAAGCATGCAGTTGTATTGTTTTCGAAACGATTCTAAGATTTGTATATTTCGCACGGAGACTTTCAAAATGGCTACCGTCTTGTTTCAAAGTGAAGGTCAGTTGACTAAATTCCTAGCCTAAAATTATCTGAAATGAACTTAATTGTTATTAAGAACACATTTTATGATATTTTTGTGTTAAAGCATGCAGTTGTGTTGTTTTCGAAAAAGTTTCTAAGATTTGTTTATTTTGCACAGAGACTTTCAAAATAGCTACCGGCTTAGTTCAAAGTGAAAGTCAAGGGAGGTTACTCTAATTGCCTTATTTGCTAGGAATTTTGACAACTAAAGTTGAAAATTACCCAACTTCCTGTCTGAAATAAATATCCATAAACATTGCATTCTGGGTAAAATGAATCTTCTAATCAATATAAAAACCTAACTTATGTAAACCATTTAATATAACAGAATTACTCCTGTATTTTAATATATTTATCAAACTGTTAGATCCTACTTAACGGACATAAATTCCACCATCGTATGTCACTTTGCTGAAAGAGAAAAAAAAATACTAAAAATCAAGGAATTAACCGAATTTAATGAAATTTTCAGTGTTGATATATTAATGAATAAACAATATAATGCACCAGTTATTTTATTTGAAAACTTATACATTTTTTCAGGTCAGTTAACTTTGAACCACGTATCTTTGAGGCATAACACAGATTCGTAAACATACGTGGTTCAAAGTTAACTGACCTGAAAAAAAAAAAAAATAAATAGAAACAAACCAAACCAAATCAAATCTTCTCTCTTTTTATTTTTCTTCCCTCTCGCTACTCTACTGTCTTTCTCTCTTTTCCTAAAATATGAATTGTCTTCTTAATATTCTTCTCATTTTTCTTCCCTCTCACTACTCTTCTCTTCTCTCTATCTTCTTTTCCTAAAATCTGAATTTCTCTTCTTAATGTTTTTTGTTTCTTTTGCAGGAATCCATGGATCATGCAGTGTTGTTATGCAGCTTACTTTTAGGATTTGGTTTGGATGCTTATGTATGTGTAGGAACAAAATCAAAAGGAGATTTTCATGTGTGGGTTATAACAATCAGCTGTTCAGGAGTTTTTACTTTTTGGGAAAGTCAAACTGGTGATACGTAAGTTGGAACTTTCACTTTTACTTCTACCTTTTTTTTTTGTTCTGGGTGAATTATTTCTCTTTTACTTTCATTTTCACCTTTTTTTTTTTTTTGTTCTGGGTGAATTATTTCTCTTTTACTTTCATTTTCACTTTCACTTTTTTTTTTTGTTCTGGGTGAATTATTTCTCTTTTACTTTCATTTTCACTTTCACCTTTTTTTTGTTCTGGTGAATTATTTCTCTTTACTTTCATTTTCACTTTCACCTTTTTTTTGTTCTGGGTGAATTATTTCTCTTTTACTTTCATTTTCACTTTCACCTTTTTTTTTTTGTTCTGGGTGAATTATTTCTCTTTTACTTTCATTTTCACTTTCACCTTTTTTTTGTTCTGGGTGAATTATTTCTCTTTTACTTTCATTTTCACTTTCACCTTTTTTTTGTTCTGGGTGAATTATTTCTCTTTTACTTTCATTTTCACTTTCACCTTTTTTTTGTTCTGGGTGAATTATTTCTCTTTTACTTTCATTTTCACTTTCACCTTTTTTTTGTTCTGGGTGAATTATTTCTCTTTTACTTTCATTTTCACTTTCACCTTTTTTTGTTCTGGGCAAATATCTTTGTCCCTTACAGTTATTATTGCTTGTACATCAATCCCACAATTTGAAACTTGCACCATTCACTTAAAGGAACAAAATATTTCTTTCTTTTTGTTTTGTTTCGTTTCTATGACCTTGAAATGAATCCTTTCTTGGGAAAGACCTCTCAGCTGGTGCTTTAGAATACATTGACTACACCTCTGTAGTCGTCGGGGTGGCCTAATGTCGGTATCAGCCAAACAGTGGGGGAGTCTATTCCCTTTTCACTAGCACTAGACCAAGAAGATTATTTTAGTGTCTGAGGTGGAGCGCCACACATACCATCAACTCCTTACTTTACCGATCAGATACCTGTACTACTCATATGCTGAGTTGGGGAAGGCAGGTATCGAACTAGGAACCTTGTGATTCCTAGCCGAACACTATACCGACTGAGCGAAGCTTGACCCTCCTGTTGGCTGTGGGTGGTGACCCGTGATACTGACGGATGGAACCATGGTGGCTGAGCAGTCCATGACATGCAACACTCCTAGAGCTAGATGTGTGATCTGAGATGTCCCCTCTGATTAATCGTCTGGTCACATCAAGCTCTAGCACGTATATAATTGTCCCAACCCTTTTTATCATATATGTGCTAGAAGGCATTGGATGAGGGGGTTAGTGTCCTGGGTATGTCATTAAACTCTATCTGATGGGGAGGTTCCAGTTCTGGACGTATGGGGAATGTGGATCACCCCTTCATCACCACTGCTCCAAGGTCTACTCAGAGTGGTAGTACCTGTTAAGGTCCCATCTATGAGTTAAATAGAAACAAATGTTTGGAAAAAATTGTATACCCATCAAGAATGAATAAAACAAAAACATCTTTGGCTTAAAATGACCCAATTGGTTTGACATGCCGTAAAACCCAAATGACCCACCAACTTTCTTGGAACTTTATCTCTCTTT
>CM042176.1:25435462-25454629 GCA_023376005.1 Doryteuthis pealeii | reverse complement strand
GCCGCGTAATATAAATCGTTATTTATATCTTAATATGGAATCTCTCTGCCCTTCTTCCCCCTCTCCCCCCCCCCTCTCTCCTCTCTCACACACACACACATACAATTCTCTAATGAATCTCCACTTGCAGTCCTATGTTTATCATTTTTCTTAGCAATACGCTGATTACTTCTTACATTAAATACTTATTAATCATATTTTAATATTTCGCGACTGTTGTCCCATCTTTAGTTGGTACCTCTTCCAATATGTGATGCTAACGAATGTATTTCTAAGATCCAATATGTGATCTACCGGTTGTTTACATTCCAATATGGATCTACCCATTAACTACCCATTATTTTTCCATTTAAACGGCTGCTCTTCCAATATGATCTATGAGTCTGTTTACATTACCATATGGTGATCTACCCATTAACTACCCATTATTTTCCCATTTAAACCGGTGCCCTCCCAATATGTGATCTACCAAAATGTTTTTAATCCAATATGTGATCTACTGAGTTGTTTACATTCCAATATGTGATCTTACCGATTAACCTACCATGTATTTCCCATTTTTAAACGGTGCCGTCTTCCAATATGGTGATCTTTACCGAGTTGTCTTACATTCAATTGTGATCTACCCATTAACACCATTATTTCCCATAAACGGTTGCCCTCCCAATATGTGATCTACCAAATGGTTTCTGAATCCAATATGTGAACTACCTAGTTGTTCTACCATTATTTCCCATTTGTAAATAGCCCAACCCCTAACCCCTGTCTTCTTTTTCCCTGTAGATCACATGCCATGATAGTAGCATCAATAGTAGATCAACAAACCTTCCATAGGATCACATATTGGAGAAGCACCGATCTTTATGATATAAACACAACGTTCAGAGTCACAACAACCTCGGGCTCTGTTTCAGCTGTGATTGTGTTTTTTAATTTACCTTAACAATAAGCACATCTTCAGACATCAACCTTAAATCAGTCGTGTTGTTTCGAGCTAAAACTCGTTACCACGCATTCAAGTCGGGAGCTCTAATCAGCAGTAGTGTAACCTCTTCGTTATGGGCAGGATGTGACACAGGGTCCAATTTGTTTTAACTTTTTGCTACTTTTAAGCCGCTCATAACGGCTTTCTCTCGCAACTACGATCCTTTCCGTAAGGCGCTGTAGCGCTCTTGTGCCGTGTCACTTGTTTACAGTGAAAAATCACTACCGGAACCACCCTTGGACATTTTATTGTTTTGTCTGTGTAAGTGAACAGAGAAGTGAACTTTGAACTTCCCATATACAGGGGTAAAAATATACTAAAAAATTTGGTACAGATGTGAGGAATAATTTGGTAGGCCAAAAGAGTTAAGCGGAATTTTCTTTCTCCTAGATTGGGCTCTAAATCTTTTCCTACCAAATCCCCCCCCCTCACCACAGCAGTACTAGATTTTCTTGTATTTTATTGGATTTACGATGGGATATTTCAAAGTCTCACTATCTATTACCTCAGAACTTCATTTTATTCAACATAAATCCTTCATTATTGTAATCTGGGTCCTTCTGCTCACTACTCGTAATGAACAAACCATAGTTTTTTTGTACTTTTTGCTTTGGGAAACCGCTCGTGAGCAGCTTAAGTAAGGCGAAGAGTTAACCCTTTTTAACCTTGTATGGAGATTATTTCAAGTCTTACTATCTTATACCCTCAGAATCATCTATTCAAAATAAAGTTTATCTATTATTTGGAATCGGAGCATTCTTCCTCAATTACCAAATAACAAACATCGTTGGCTTTTAAGAGGATCGCAATGGCTAGGAGAAAGGCCGCTATGCGCGGGTTTAACTCTTTGCCAACCAATTTTCCACCATAGACTGTACTAAATTTCTTAGGTATTTTTTACCTGTATGATGTACATGATTTCAAGTTCATTATCTTTTCCACCTCAGAACCATTCTATTTCAAATAAAGTCCTATATATTACTTATTACGAGTCTTCTGCTCAATTATAATGAACAAAACCATCAGTTTTCTCTACTTTGCTTTGTGGAGAACGCTCTCTGAGCAGTTTTAGAAGTATGAAGGGTTTAACCCTTTTTTTTTCCTGTATGATGAGATATTTCAAAGCATTCACTATCTATTCACCTCAGAATTCATTCTATTAAATAAAGTCCTATTATTATTGTAATTGAGTCCTTCCGCTCATAATATAATGAACTATCGTTTTTTGTACTTTGCTGGGCAGAGTCACTGCGAGCGGTTTAAGTGGGACAAAGAGTTAACAAAGGTTAATCATTTAGTCTGCTTCTTTCTTCTTCTGCAGATCCATGTCTACAGTGTTTCTTTGATTTACCATTCCTTAGACAAATCTTTTTGTCAATAATCTACCGTGAGAATTCCTCTTCCCATTTTTTTTTGAGAGGGTAGGGGTATTTTAGAAGAGAAAATATTTTGACGCACTAATACTAATATATATATTATTATATATAATATATCAGATATTCTATGTGATAATGGAGATCGTTCGGTTTTTGTCGGTAACAAAAACTACATCAGCTGCTTACGTCAATACCTAAAATCGCATAAAAGAATAGATGCATAAATTGAGCATGCAATGTTAGAAGAGCAGTCTCATTGTTTCTAAAGCATTTAATAAATAATACCTGGTATTTATCTATCTATATATAGTTTGGTTTATTTAATCTATATTTAAAGTATCAGAACTAAGTTCCCTGTCATTTTATTTTTACTCCTTACAAATTTGATGATTTACTTATTTATGATACAAAATCTCTCCTGGATATTAATTTTCTCAACTCCCATGCCACCAGCAATGTTATTTTACGTCCCAGATGGGTTAATTTTTTGAGTATATTATGATTCCAACTGTAGAGAGTTAATTAGATAATGATATATATATATTATATAATATATTATATATATTATATGCTTTATTATAATGCGGATTGTGTTTTTCTGTCTGTAACGAACTATATTCTACTCAAGTCATAATTCCTTAATTATTGACATACATTCTCCATGATTTTATTTTTATCTAAACCTCAATATTAATAAATATTGTCTTACTAATCAATATGTAATATGTTTTACATACTGACAAATGCAATTATATTTATATAACAACAAAATAGGCGGTTTACAGTGGTGAACGGGAAGGCTAATTTGCTATTAATGATTAAAAAATCGAATTTAATAAATATGTGCTTAGTATATTGATTTCTACTGTTTGGTTATTAATGATATAAGCAAAAATCTCTTAAATGAATCTAAAAATCTATAACAAGAAAAATAGACTGTCATTTTATTATTTACTTCCTCTTTTAACTAAAACTAAATTAGAAAAATAACATGAAAGAACGAGAATGATGGAAGAGTAAGTTTCCAGTGTTCAATTTTTTATTTATACTCCCTCTTTTCAAATTTTGATCTGTATTTTATTTAGTTTTCCATTAGGCCTTTCTAAATTAATACAATATTTTATTCATTAAAACTAAATACTTGCGCCCGAGGTGCATATATTTACTAGTATATATAAATGATTCAAAACTATAGAGAGTTAATTAGGATAATAAGAAATATGGAAAATTATTTCTTAGCGACATTTCTATGGTAGAACGTACATGAAACAAACAGACTCTTTCTCTTAAACCTTGTTGGCAAGTGCTTAAAATTAAAAAAAAGTAAGTAAAGTTGTCAGGCGGCCTACGCTGATTTGGTGAGGGCGGTATCGAACTAGGAACTTGTGGTTGTAAGCCGAACACTCTACGACTGAGCTAACCCGACCCCTTATACACTGACTGTATTATCAGCAGTAAGTAATACAAAAGGGGTGTCCTGAGTAATACCCCCCACCAAAAATGGGTGTCCTGAGTATGACACTAAAATGAAATCTGATGGTGAGGTTTCTGATCTGGAGAATTGGGAGCGTGGAAGTGCCCCTTCATTTTTCCCATAAATGGTATCTAACTTATTATAAGCAATGGTGATGAAGGGGTGCTCCACATTCCCCAAACCTCCAGAACTGGAACCTCACCATCAGATAGAGTTTAACGTCATACCCAGGACATGAAGATCCTCAGCCACTGCCTTCTAGCACCCATATGATTAAAAAGGTTGGGGCTTGCCATAAGGCAATAGGGTCGAGACAATCATATAGGCGCTAGGCTTAACGTGACCAGCCGATTAATCGGAGGGGCCTCTCCGACCGACTGTCTCGCTTAAGTAAAGGCCAAAGTAGAGTGTTGCTTCCAGGACTGCTCAGCCACTAGGGTTCTGTCTTAAAGCATCACGGGTCACACCCACGGCCAACAGGTGGCCCCATTGGAGGGGCCGTCGGTGTATTATAAAACTCCAACCGACAGGACATCCAGAAGTGGAGCCTCACCCAGATGTACTTAGTGTAAGGGTCACGCCCTTTTATTAATGGTGGGCGGGTCTTACGTCTCCGCAGGGAGTAGAGTCAGCGTATTCTAAGGGCTATGAGAAGAGAGAGAGAGATGAATTGTCTTATAAAAATATAACGTTGCAAAAATAACTGTCTAGGACAATAAATGAAGGATGAATTGCATAGGAAAATAACTAATAAAAAATAAAAGACAAGAAAGAATTTTTTTTAAAGAGAAAGGGGGTACGGGGGGGGGGCGAATAAATGGGTCTCGTTGGAGGATTTTTGAAGAGAATTGCACTTGGTAAAAATACCTTCACAAACAACGTCGACATCTGATCTTTCTTTATTCGCAAAGTCGTAAAATTCTCTCGAAAGAAAAATGAATGTCTAAAAATAATTCTGTTGCCGACAAAATTAAAGAGGGGTGAAAATCGGGGGTGGGGTGTAAGAGAATGAGTGAGGTAGAGAAGGAGAGAGACGAAAAGAAAGAAGAAAGAAAAAGAAAGAAAGAAAGAAAGAAAGAAAGATGAAAAAGACAAAGAGACAAAGAAAAAGAGAAAAAGAGAAAAGAGAAAGAGAGAGAAAGGAAAGAAGAGAAAAGAAAGAAGAAAGAAAGAAAGAAGAAGAGAGAAGAAAAGAGAAAGAAAGAAAGAAAAAAGAAAGAGAGAGAAAGAGAGAGAAGAGAAAGAAAAAAGAGAAAGAAAGAGGAAGAAAAGAAAAAGAAAGAACGAGAGAGGAAAGAAAGAAAGAAAGAAAGAAAGAAAGAAAAGAAAGAAAGAGAAAGAGAACCAAAGAAAAGGGAACAAGAGAGGAAAGAGAGAGGATAGAAAGAAAGAAAGAAAGAAGAAAGGACAAAGAAAGAAAGAAAGAACGAAACGAAGAAAGGAAAGAGAGAGGAAAGAGAAAGAAAGAAAGAAAGAAAGAAAAAGAAAAGAAAGAAAAGAAAGAAAGTGAGAGAGTGAAAAAAAAAAAAGAAAGAAAGCGAAAAGATAGAAAGAAATAAAGAAGAAAGAAGAGAAAAGAAAGAAAGAAAGAAAGAAAGAAAGAAGAAAGAAAGAAAGTGGCAGAAAAGAGAGAAAGGTGAGAAGCAGAGAAAGCGAGGGAGAAATAAAGAGGTAGAGAGAGGTAGTAAGAATGAAAAAAAGAGTGAAATAAAGAGAAGAGGAAAGAAAAGAAAAAAAGAGAAAGAAGGAGAAAATGGAGATACAGAAAGAGAGAGAGAGAGAGAGAGAGAGAGAGAGAGAGAGAGAGAGAGAAAAAGAGAAGAAAAAGAGAGAGAAAATAAGATGAGAAATAAAACAGATACAGAAAGAAAGAAAAAGAGAGAGATATGAGAGAGAGAGAGAAGAGAAGAGACAGAGGGAGAAAAACTGAGAGAAAGAGACAAAAGGAGCGAGAAACAGAGAAAGTAAGAGAGAAGCAGATAGAGCGTATGAAAGAGAGAGAGAGAGAGAGGGATAGAGAAAGGAAATGAGAGACAGAAAGAAAAAGTGGAAGAGAAAAAGAGAAAGAGAGAGAAGGAGAGAGAGAGAGAAGAAGAGAAAGAAAGTAGAGAGAGAAAAGTAGAGAGTAAGAGAGAAGTAGAAAGAGAGAGGGGGGAAGAAGAGAGGGGGAGAGAAAAAAAAGAATCAAAGAGAAGAGAGAGAGAAGTAGAGAAAAAGTGATAGAGAGAAAGAGAAGTAGAGAGAAAAAGTAGAGAGAGAGAGAGAGAGAGAGAAAGAGAGAGAAGTAGAGAGAGAAAAGTAGAGAGAGAGAGAGAAGTAGAAAGAGAGAGAGAATAGAGAGAGAGGGCGAGAGAGAGAGATAAAGAGAGATAAAAAGAATCAAAGAGAAAGAGAGAGAGAGAAGTAGAGAGAAAGTGATAGAGAGAAAGAGAAGTAGAGAGAGAAAAGTGAGAGAAGAGAGAGAGAGAAGAAGTAGAAAGAGAAAGAGAAGTAGAGAGAGAAAAGTAGAGAGAGAGAGAGAAGTAGAAAGAGAGAGAGAAGTAGAGAGAGATGGCGGAGAGAGAGAGAGAGAGATAAAGAGAGATAAAAAGAATCAAAGAGAAAGAGAGAGAGAGAGAAGTAGAGAGAAAGAATTAGAGAGAAGTGATAGAGAGAAAGAAAAGTAAGAGAGAAGTAGAAAGAGAGAAGTAATGAGAGAGAGAGGGGAGGTAGAGGGGGAGAGTGGGGAGGGAGGTTTATTTGAAGTAAGAACCCCAAAGGAAATGGAAGGACGTAGAGAGCCCATCCTGGACATTTTGCAAATGAAACTTTTTTTCTTTCTTTTCTTTTTTGAAAACCAATTATTTTTGACACCCCAAAAATGGGGTTGTCGAATTTGTAAAGAAAGGAATAAAATGGGACAGGAACCATTTTTTTTTTTTTAAATAAAAAGAAAAAAAAAGTCGGAATTGATGACCGCCATAAAATAAAGTCAAGTCAGAAAAAAATATCCCAGTTAAAACTGATTTGTATGATAAGAGAAAAGAAATAAAAAGAATTGACTTAAGAAAAGAAAAGAAACAACAAAAAAACGGATTGACAATGAATATAGGAGTGGAAAAAACGGAACGAAATAGGATATAAATAATAGGAAAAGGGGAAAGAAAGGAGAATGAGCAAACGAAAATGGTTGTAGGGAGGAAAGAGGTTAAATAAAAAAAAAACGAAAAACGAAAAACGAAAAGAAACAAAGAAAAAAACGGATGGACAATGAATACAGGAGTGGAAAAAACGGAACGAAATAGGATATAAATAATGGGGAAAAGAAGAGAAAGAAGAATGGGTAAACGAAAAGGGTTGTAGGGAGGAAAGAGGTTAAATAAAAAAACAAAAACGAAAAACGAAAATCGAAAAGAAACAGGAAGTATGGATGAAAGTTGAGAATCTGAATAGATTTTTAGAGAACAAGTGTCGGTTGAAAACCCACATATCTAACTCCAGTTAAGGGGTCTGGTGGCTTCGGCCCTGGACCATACAAGTTAACATCATTGATCCCCCGGGGGGGGGGCATCCCCACAGGTAAACCAGCCCCTCGATTTAAAGGGCAGGGCTGGGTTTATTGCCCAGTGCCTGGTGCGCTCCTTGAAGGTGAATGCCGACGGGATCAACGCATTTTTGCACCCGGCACCCATAAGCTTTGGTTCGTGGGTAGTCCCACATTAATAAGGCCTTGTGCCTGACCTGTACACGTGGGATACGTGGTAAATATCTAGATTAAATAGATTGACCACCAATTGATTTCTATATATCATGGCTAGAAGCCGCTACCCAGCGTCGCCTGGGCGGAGGAAATTAGTCTCTCAAATCCATTATTACTGATTCATGAGACCGGGACGCACTTCCTTATAAATTACCGAAAAATTAATTCCTACTATTTAAAATATTAAATGCACCCCCCTAAAAGAAATCCATACTGTTATCATTTGAATTTTATTTTTTATTATATATGTAAAACCTCCTCGGGAGCCGAGGCACCTGCAGACTCTTTGCTGAGCATCTTACTGCATTTCCTACAACTTCTAGTTTTTCCAACTTTACTGGCCATGATCATCCGCTACTTTCACCTAGAACTCCACTTGTGTCTGTAACACTGCCTCAGGGCTCGTCCAGGGGTGGGGTGGGGGGGTTACAATCAATTATCAAAGAGAGAATAAAGACAAGACAAAGACGAAATCAGGTGAACATCCAAAATGGTCAGACAGGTACACAACTCGCATTCATTCTTCATTTCCATCTGCTACTATTTCCACTTCTCCCATCTTTTGAGGCAGATTTGGTTGAATTCATTCTTTGGGGATCTGGAAAGACAAAGACTTAGAGATTAAAGCAAGTTCCAGTTCAATTTGTAACTGAATAATTTACACAGGTGGGTGTCCACATTCCCTTTTAACATTTTCAAATCATCCAAATCCTCAATATAAGAGATAACTATGAAATGCTAATTACAATCATTTACTTCTAAAAGCAGCAAAATCATGTTATAAAGAACCCAATGAAGATATGGGTTGACAAATAAAAAAAAACTACTTTTTAATTCTATACAATAAAAGAAAATGTATTCTAATAACCAAAGGCAAATGTAATTACATTAATAACATCCCTTTCAAAAAATTATAAAAGTTAAGCATGGTTGCATTATGCTACAATGAAATGAGTAACTATTTTCAAAAGGATTATGCTATTGTTATATAACTAGTCCCCAAAAAGTTATATTTGTTTTTAGTCCTAAATTTGACCTGTGACATTCTATTTTTTTTTTCATTTTTATAAAAGGTGTGTTTACAGTATGGTATTATTTAGACATTGACCTTGTTTTTATTCTGAGGTCATGCTATTGATTATCTGCCCTTGTTTTTACAATGTCCGTGTCCTTTATTTGCCATGAACTAATTAGCTCACTCTGGGAGGTTTTTTTTTACAAAGTTGGCAATTCTTTTTCCTTAAGGCATCATGTTCATTCAAAACAGATATGGTATTGTATTTTTTTTTAAATAATCTAATTGGTGAATATTTCAGTCCTGAGCCAAATCATAACTTTATCAGTTTGAGAAAAAAAATCTAAATCAAATCTCAAAACAAAAAAAGTTATACAAATTTCTGAACAAGTATACAGGCTTTGCAAAACTAGTTTTAGTAAGGTCTATCTTATAGAGAATAAGGAGTCTTGACAACTTAACACATTGCTACTATAAAGAGATGAGAGGGGGCAAAATGCCCCCTCTTGTTCTTTTAAGGACTTCTGCTAATGTTGTAGTCTCTGCTCCCAAAACTCAACTCTTCGGTTCCCAGCAACTAACTTAAAACTCCAAACTCAACTCGACTGCAACTAAAACTCAACTCTCTCTTTAGCTGGGACTGTCTGTATATATATATATATATATTTATAATTCCACTCCCACCATCTCCTTCCTGACTAACCTTGCTGGACACTCAATCTCATCTCCAGATGTTTTTGTTTTTTTGGTTTGAAATACTAAAACTAGAACAATAATAATTCTGACACAACAGACAAACTAATGTCCATATAATCAATTAAAACAATTGAACAATTAGGACCAAAATAAACATTAGTCTCTTGGTTTTGAGACATTTGTCTCGGTTGGATATCAAATATCTTCCTATCACTCCTTTTTTATTTAATTATTCGTTCCTTAGTCATATTCACTCATGTATACACACATGATTCACTATCTCCCATCCAAACACATAGATACTCATGTGTAAGCACATATGTATCCATAATCTTACATACTATATATTCACATAACTAATTATTACACACACACACACACACACACATATATATATATATATATATATATATATATATATATATATATATATATATATATATACACTTGCATGCCTCCAAATACATTCTGCACTTGATGCAATGCGTAGTATCACATATATAAATCAAATCTTCATTATTTTTGCTCAAAAATCCAGATCTAGTGAAAATGAATGTGTATATATGTATATATTTTGTGATTAAATGTTTTATTTTCATAGTTTCCTCTGGACATACGCCCATACATACGTATATACATACCAACTGCCTTTTATATATATATATATATATATATATATATGTATATATATATATATATATATATATATATATATATGATAGATAGATAGATAATAGGGATATGAAAACGTACAATATTCTTAAAATGAAAATATTTTATATCATATTCATAGCTAATATTGAACAATTATTTCGATTTATAACAATCATCATCAAAGCTTGTTTTTAATTCGGACTCATCGAGAGAGAAGCAGACAATAATTTAAATTCAAACGGAAGCATTGTTGTTCCAAAAATTGCTTCGTTATTTGTACATCCGTTGAGTGTTTTTCCGCTAACGTCATGAACATGTTGCTACATTGTATTTCTTCAGTGTAACAGTTTTCGAAAGAAAAAGAAATACTTCAAATTCAAAAAAAGAAAAATTCTTTTTTTCAAAAAAGAAGAGTTTTAACCCGTTCATGGTCGGTTAGTAACGGATTTCTTTTCAGAAAAGAAATGTTTATTTAATTATCTAAAAATTACTTTTTATGTAAAATATGAATGGTGTAAGGATTTATTGAGATAATGTGAAATTTAAATTTGTTAGGATGTGTAAGTCGAAAATGGTTATGTGAAGATGATTTTATGATTTCTGAGTACAAGTGACGCTAAATAAGGGGATATATTAAAAAAAAAGCCTTGTATTTGGGGGATGGTTTGATGTGTGAGAATAACGCAAGATTCCATAATTCTACGTAGTGTTCTATTGTGTATGTGAGTTTATATTTTGGCACCTTTAAAATCAAAGGATGGTTAGTGTCTATAATATGTTTAGCTAGGACGTTGTTTAGAAAACCTCGTTTAATATGATATCTATGTTCAGAGACCCGTTTAGTCAAAGATTTTGAATAGATAGATAGATAGATAGATAGTTAGATAAAGATAACAACGGTCCGAAAAATCAAAATAATAGATTTTATTTGTCTGAAATTTTTAGATAGAGCTTCATAAGGTTTCAGTTCGAAGTTCCGTGAAAGCTCCCGATTATGACAAGAAGGTTCCCGCCGCCCTGTCGGCTGGGGCGTTAGAATGCACCGACTGCACCTCTGCAGAGGGGTAAAACTCCCCCAATGGGGCCACCTGTTGGTCGTGGGTGGCGACCCATGATGCTTAAGGATAGAACCCAGGTGGCTGAGCAGTCTATGACTTGCAATATTCCACTTTAGGCTTTTCGTGGGCTTGACGTGGCCAGCCGTTTGGCCACGTCAAACCCTAGCACCTATATGATTTTCCCAACACTATTGCCCTTATGGCAAGCCCCAACCCTTTTTATCATATGTGTGCTAGAAGGCGGTGGCTGAGGCTCTAAATGTCCTGGGAATGACGTTAAACTATCTGATGGTGAGGTTCCAGTTCTGGAGGTATGGGGAATGTGGAGCACCCCGTCATCACCATTACTCCCTTGTCCACTCTGACCCGGAGTGGTAGTACATGTTAGGGTCCCATCTATGGGTTGAATAGAAAAACATGAGTTTATAAACAAAGTTGTATTATGCATTAAGAATGAATTTATTTCACAACTTTGTCGGCATTAAATGACCCACCGAGGTTGATATGCCGTAAAACAAACCAAACCAAACCTGGTTAACAATGAGACCTGCCAAATCGTCCAAGATAGAATGCAAAAATGTAAATCTTTATAATTATTTGCTATTACTGATTTCTAATAGATTTTTGAAACATATTGCCTGAGGGGTGGGAGTAAAAAATTCAATGTCAGCGAGTTTGTACCCTAAGTAAGTAAAATCATCAAATTCATTAAAGGATTAAAAAATAAAACAATTTGAAATGTAAACTTTAAATATGCATTAAAATAAAACAAACTATATATAATGAGAACTGTCTAAAGACGATTTTGGGTAATGTGACGTAATCAGTGACGTAATTTTTGTTACAGACAAAAACCGGAAGCGAATCTTATTAATAGAAAGATATGTAGAAATTAAGGGTATTTGCCTGCTCATCCCACTTATGAGGGCTGGACACAAGGTCTCGTTTTTACGTGGGCACATAAAAATTGCAAGGATCTGGGGGATGGCCCCCTGGATCGATGCATTAACTGTACTTCACCGGTCCAGAGGCCGAAGCACACTGGACCCCAGCCGAGGCCGGGTATAGAAGGTAAGGGTATTTGCCTGCTCATCCCACTTATGAGGGCTGGACACAAGGTCTCGTTTTTACGTGGGCACATAAAAATTGCGTCGATCCAGGGGACGGTCCCCCGGAACGATGCATTAATTGTACTCTACCGGTCCAGAGGCCGAAGCACACTGGACCCCCAGCCGAGGCCGGGTATAGAAGGTAAGGGTATTTGCCTGCTCATCCACTTATGAGGGCTGGACACAAGGTCTCGTTTTTACGTGGGCACATAAAAATTGCATCGATCTGGGGGGATGCTCCCCCTGGATCGATGCCATTAACTGTACTTCACCGGTCCAAAGGCCGAAGCACACCGGACCCCCAGCCGAGGCCGGGTATAGAAGGTAAGTCTCAAAGCATAGAATCTGGAACAGATACTACACTTTGATCCTCCCTTTATGCCAGGTAAGTATATGTAGAAATTAAGATACACATAGAAAATATGATAATTTATCAGCATTAAATGACCCACCGAGGTTGATATGCCGTAAAACAAACCAAACTAACGAAGATTCCCGAGTTCGACAAGAAATACCCGAAAAACACCGGAAGTGCCTTCAGGTGTTTTTCGGGTATTTCTTGTTGTGCCATTGGTCGAAGCGTTGTGTTTGTAGTAAAAAGAGAACCAGTGTTTCAGACTTTAGCAAAGCTTTATTTTTACTTTACTCTGACTACGATCTGACATAGTCAGAGGGTTGCTTTTATACAGACAGATATTCAAGGGGAGGTAATTACGTTGGATTTATTATTACACAGTGTTGATAACAATGAAGATTAGAACAACAGTCCGAAAAATCTAAATCTAAATAGATTTTGTTTTTAGTTCAGGTTAGGGAATCGCATTCCTTGTACTTTCATAGTTACATTTTTCGTCTTAAGATTTTTTTAAATTTTTAAACAATATAGATTTCCATGGATTTATTAGATCAAACGGTCATTTATTTTATCTGTTCTCTAGATATATTCGCATTAAGAGGAAATATTTAGGATGGGGTGGATTTGCCCCTCTGCAGAAGGGGTGGGGAGTACAATGAATTTCTAAGCCCCGCTGTTAGGGCGATCTTTTAATTTTAGTTGTCACGAATAAAACGGTTGGGATTTGGCAATAACAGGATTTGATTCTTTTTTCGGGTTAAATAAATAGATTTTGTTTTGACTTCAGAGTTAGGTTAATTAGTGAGAGAGGGGGACAGAGGGGGAGGGGAGACAGAGGGGGGAGACTGAGAGAGAGAGAGAAATAGAGAGAGGAGACATAGAGAAAGAGAAGAGAGACAGAGACTCGGTGGGTGGAGACAGAGATGGTGAGATTAAGAGAGAGAGAAGAGAGAGAGAGGGACAGAGAGGAGACAGAGAGGGAGAGATTAAGAGAGAGTGAGAGAGAAAGGGAGGGGGGAGACACAGAGAGACAGAAATTAAGAGAGAGGGAGAGAGAAAGAGAGAGAGAGAGAGAGAAGAGACACACACAATAAGAGAGAGAGAGAGAGAGAGAGAGAGAGAGAGAGAGAGAGAGAGAGAGAGAGAGAAGAAAACAATTAGAAATTAAAAGAAAATGAAAAGAAACCGGAAGAGAGAAAAAGAAAAAAAAGAAACCGGAAACGAAAAAGAAAAAAGAAAAAAAAGAAAAAAGAAGATCAATACGGATGCGCATAAAAACAAAATTAAAAATGAAGTAAAACAAAAAGGTCAGAATGGAATGGTAACAAAAAAAAGTATGGGACGGGGGTGAGTAACAGAAGGAATAATTCTTTTAAAAAAGAGAAAGAAAAAAAACGAAAAAGAAAAGAAAAAGGAAGGAAAATAAATAATGGATTCTTTTTACTGGAATTGATTGGTATTTTGACAATTTAACATAAAACACTGAACAAATAAATATTACTGATAAGATGAAAAAATATTGACCATATATATATATATATATATATATATATATATATATATATATATACTAGCAAATATATGCACCCTCCGGGTGCAAGTATTTAAGTTTTAATGTAATAAAATATTGTATTAAATTAGAAAGGCTAACGAAACTAAATAAGAATACAGATAAAAAGATTTGAAACAGAGGGGGGTATAATAAAAGATTTGAAACAGAGGGAGTATAATAAAAAATGGAACAACTGAAACTTACTCTTCCATCACTCTCGTCTTTCATTGTTATTTTTTCTAATTTAAGTATTTAGTTATAAGAGGAAGTAAAGAATAAAATGACAGTTATTTTATCTTGTTAATGGATTTCATTTAAGATACATTGAAGAGATTTTTGATTATATTCATTAAAATAAAACCAAACAGTTAGAAATCAATAATACTAAGCACATATTTATTAAATTCGATTTTTTAATATTAATATGCAAATTAGCCTTCCCGTTCACACTGTAAACCACTATTTTGTTGTATATATAAATATAATTGCATGTTATTAGTATGTAGTTATAGTTAACAGTATTGATAATGTAAGACAATTTTATTAATAATTGAGGTTTAGATAAAAAATAAAATCATCGAGAATGTGATGTCAATTACTAAGAGAATTGTGACTTGAGTAGGAAAATAGTTTTGGTTACAGACAGAAAAACACACAATCTCCATTATAATAAGATATATATATATAAATATATAAAAGCAATTGCTTGAAGCATTATTAAGTATGTTATAATATATTAATATTTTGAAGGTCAATACCATGCGTATGAAAAATAAAAACAAAAAAAAACAAAAAAAAAAAAAACAAAAGGATGTTATTTTTGTCTAAAATAAATAATATCTTTTTGTTTTTATTTTTCATACGCATTGTATTGGCCTTCAAAATATTATATATATATATATATATATATATATATATATATATATATATATATATATATATATATATATTGTGCTTAATTGGAGTCGTACCTAATTTTGAAAATTAATTAATTAATAATGAATTAGGCGGGAATGCCTATTTAAATGTATGGCTAAACAAATCGAGAAAAATCAATCTCTGTATGTACATTTCGGTCTATTAGGCCTCATCAGCAGAGCTATAGATTTCAGTCCGGTTTCAAATCACGCACAGGGCGGTCTTCCTATCTATAGCTCTGCTGATGAGGCCTAATAGGCCGAAATGTACATACAGAGATTGATTTTTCTCGATTTGTTTAGCCATATATTTAAATAGGCATTCCCGCCTAATTCATTATTAATTAATTAATTTTCAAAATTAGGTACGACTCCAATTAAGCACATATTTTCCAAAATTGTCGGCAAAAAAGCCATTCCAAACATACCGTTTTACACTTATTATATATATATATATATATATATATATATATATATGTAAAAATTTGAGTAAAAAAAGAAAATAGAACTCAATTAGTCATTTTACATTTTTAATTTGTGTTTTAGTTTTAAAATAGAATTTGTAAATTCCCCGTCAGCAAATCTTTTTTTGTTAAATCTGTGTGTGTTTTGGGGGGCACACCTATCTATATAAATAAAGTAGTCTTAAAATCTATCTGAAGTCGCTTATCATTAACAACTTTTAAGGCTGTTATACTTTTTAACATGTTTAAAGATCTTTTTTTTTAAATACTTTGAAATATAGTAGAACTTAGTTTGTGGGTTCTAGGGACTTGAAAACACAACAGACACAGTTAACAGCTGTTGGAAGAAAAATGCTCTAAAGAAAATTTGTAGCGTTTCGAAGATTAGAAGTTAAATATGAAAACATTTTACAAACAGACGAGACCTAAACCATTTTTAGGCGGGAATAGAAATTTATGGAAGAACATCTGTAAGGAATTTGTTGAAAGGAAAACGGGGTTGATGTAATATATTTACTTACAGTCAAGTCACGCCTAAAGCACCGGTTCCTGTTAGATCACCCAAGTTAAGCAGTGGTGAGCCTATTCAGTACTTAGATGGTGACCACTAAATAGTTATGGGGCATAAGGCCAGAAGTATTGGACACCCAGTGAAAATTAAACTCAGACAATGGTCAGCCATTGCACCACGTGAGGTGACCTTTTTACTAAGCTAGATGTGGTACAAGGTCAGAAATACGGGGCGCCCAGTGAGAATCGAACTCACTGACAATGGTCTGCTAACCCAGCTTGCTGACCATTGCACCACAGGAGGTTCCCTTTTTTACTTAGCTTAGAAGGCCAGAAACCCAGTGAGAATCGAACTCACTGACAATGGTCTGCTAATCAGCTTGCTGACCATTGCACCACAGTAGGTTCCATTTTTTACTTAGCTTAGAAGGCCAGTAATAGGGGCGCCCAGTGAGAATCGAACTCACTAACAATGGTCTGCTAACTAGCTAGCTAACCATTACACCACAGGAGGTGCCCGAGTTATTTACTAAACTTAGCTTAGATGTGGCACAAGGCCAGAAGTATGGAGCGCCATTGAGAATCGAACGCACTAACAATGGTCTGCGAATCTAGCTTGCTGACCATTACACCCGTGAAGTGCCCTGGGGGACCACTTAATAGTTATTTATTAAACTTAGCTTAGATGTGCTACAAGACCAGAATTATGAGGCACCCAGTGAGAATCGAACTCACTAACAATGGTCTGCTAACCCAACTTGCTAACCATTACACTACGGGAGTGCCCCCCTTTTTTTTACTAATCTTAGCTTAGACGTGGTACAAGGCCAGAAGTATCGGGAACATAGTGAGAATCGAACTCAGTAACAATGGCCGGTCAATCTAGCTTGCTAGCCATTAGACCCCGCGAGGAGCCCTTTTTTACTTAGCTTAGCTTAGATGTGGCACAAGGCCAGAAGTACTTGGCACTCTGTGAGAATCGAACTCACTAACAATGGTCTGCTAATCTTGCTTGCAGACCATTACACCACGTAAGGTGCCTAGGGTGACCACTAAATAGTTATTTACTAAAGCTTAGCTTAGATGTGGTACAAGGCCAGAATTATGAGGCAGTGAGAATCGAACTCACAAACAATGGTTTTGCTAACCCAGCTTGATAACCATTACACCACGGGGAGGGGGCTTCTTTTTCTTTTTTTTTACTAAGCTTAGCTTAGATGTGCCAGAAGTATTAAACACCCAGTGAGAATCGAACTCACCAACAATGGTCTGCAAATCTAGCTTGCTAACCATTACACCGGGAGGTGCCCAAGTTATTTACTAAGCTTAGTTTAGATGTGGCACAAGGCCAGAAGGATGGGGCACCCAGTGAGAATCGAACTCAGTAACAATGGTCTATTAATCTAACTTGCATACCATTACACCACGTGAGGTGCCCTTTTTTTTTACTAAGCTTAGCTGTAGCACACGAGCAGAAGTTTGGGGCGCCCGGTGAGAATCGAACTCACTAACAATGGTGTACTAATCTAGCTTGCTAACCATTACACCACATGAGGTGCCTTTTGTTTTACTAAGCTTAGGTTAGTTGTGACACAAAGCCAGAAGTTTCAGACACCCAGTGAGAATCGAACTCACTAACAATGGTGACTATGATATTTTCCCGCATCCCACCATGCAGGTCAGACTCAATGGTCCATTTTTGGTGCGGACCAACCACGAACTGAAGCCCATGAGATGACAGCATAAAAATGCGTGGATCACCCTGTACATTCCCCTATTGGGAACCTCAGGAACTGGGCAATAAACCTAGCCCTACCCCTTTAAATCAAGGGGCAGCTGTCGCCTGGCGGGATGCCCCCCCCGGGATTATGACGTTAATTTAATTCATCCCCGTCAGTGACTGAAGCCACCAGATACATGCCCCGAAAGGCGGGGGGGGGTCTTAGACCCGTGACTATTAGATAACCCGAAAAAAGTTACATGCCGTAAAACAAAACAAAACAACCAAAACCAACCAACCTGAGTCCTTTGTTTATCAAAATGATTTGATTCAGCATTAAATGACCCAAAAAGGGTTGATATGCCGTAAAACAAAACAACCAACCAGCCGACCAATAAAATTCCAATGTAATATTATGCACATTGGAATAGTCGATTAAATCAATGGAACAACCCATTAAGGGGTGATGGCTTTGATAGATTAACTCTTACCCACCCTAAATAGATGTTCTGTACAATGTCATACATTTCTGAAAATAATTTGAGATATCGAAGGAAAGACCCATTTCAGATCGTATTCTAACACCGGAAAACGTAAATAATCCTGTCTGGTCTAACGTGTTTCCTAAAGGTAGATATTTCTGATTGTAAGTAATGTTTATTAACTAATATATGACCCAGCTCTATATTCTTACATACCGTAATTAGTTGCGTATAACGTATTAATGTACAGAGTGGTCCGAAAGTCTCGTCACCTCTACATATTGTTTTAGCTTTCATTATTTTTTGGTTTAATAATATGATATACAGGGTGGTCCGAAAGTCTTGTCACCTCTACATCTTGTTTTATTTTTCATTTTTTGGTTTAGTATATGAATGTTATACAATTATTTTACACTAAAAATATTATAGGGTGACAAGACTTTCGGACCAGCCTATATAATACGCACACCGTACTTATGGCTTAGAAACTCTGGAAAAAAATCTCTCGTTCATAATAGGCATTGACTTTTGAGGGTTTTTTTAACGGCATATCAACCTCTGTGGGTCATTTAATACCAGAATGGTTAAATAGAATTTACTTTTCATATGGGTTTTATGGTGGTGTTTGGTCAGTTTTTGTGAAAGAATCGATTTGGTTAGATCTTGTTGAAAAGTTTTTGGTTAAAGCCTACTTAACGGGCATAAATTCCACCATCGTATGTCATACCGCCAAAAGAAAAAAAATACTAAAAATCAGGGAATTAACCGAATTTAATGACATTTTCAGTATTGATACATTAATGAATAAGAGATATAATGCATCAGTTATTTCATTTAAAAACTTTTACATTTTTTTCAGGTCTATTAACTTTGAACCACGTATGTTTGTGAATCTCTGTTACACCTCAAAGATACGAGGTTCAAAGTTAACTGACCTGAAAAAACTTAGAGTTTTCAAATAAAATAACTGATGCATTAAATGTTTATTTATTAATATATCATAGGTACCACCAATTTGACCCTGTGAAATTTACCCCCCACTATATTTAACCAAGAAACTT
>CM042176.1:25395260-25435362 GCA_023376005.1 Doryteuthis pealeii | reverse complement strand
CACGATAAAAGTTTTGGAAAGATTTGTAGCGATAGTTTGGAAGAAAAATTTTTAAACTCAAATTTTTTTTGTAAATAAATTTTCTATTTACCAGGTTTGGTTTGGTTTGGTTTGTTTTACGGCATATCATCCTCAGTGGGTCATTTAATGCCAACAAAGTTTTGAAATAAAGTCATTCTTAAATGGATACTCAATTTTTTTATAAATACATTTTTCTATTTAACCCATAGATGGGACCCTAACAGGTACTACCACTCCAGATCAGGGTGGACCAGGGAGCAATGGTGATGAAGAGGTGCTCCACATTCCCAGACCTCCAAAACTGGAACATCACCATCAGATAGAGTTTAACGTCATTCCCAGGACATGAAGACCCTCAGTCACCGCCTTCTAGCACCCATATGATAAAAAGGGGTTGGGGCTTGCCATAAGGGCAAGAGGATCGGGACAATCATATAGTTGCTAGTCGATTGATCGGAGGGGGCATCTCCAATTGCCTATCTAGCCTAAGTCCAAAGTGGGGTGTGTATGATATATGAAGAAGCTAGTCTATAGCAGACCATTGCTAGTGAGTTTGATTCTCACTGGGTGCTCTGTAAAACTGCCCTTGTGCCTGACTTAGTAAATGACTATATTCTTAGAGTAAATTTAAAAAATGGCCATGAGAATAATGATAGTGTCTTGTTATTTTTGACAAAACTCTTGGAATTTAGGTTCAGTCTGTTGAGTGACCGCCCAGGAACCAAAAGGTTCCTGGTTCGTTACCAGCTCTCGCCAATTCAGCATATGAGTAGCACAGGGATCTATGTGGTAAAATAAGAAGCTGATGGTAGGTTTGGTGCACCACCTTAAACACTAAAAAACAATCTCCTTGGTCTAGCACTAGTGAAAAAGGAGTAGACTCCCTCACGGTCTGGTTGAGTGACCGCCCAGGAACCACAAGGTTCCTGGTTCGATACCGGCCCTCGCCAACTCAGCATATGAGTAGCACAGAGATCTGTGCGGTAAAATATGGAGCTGATGGTAGGTGTGATGTTCCACCTTAGACACTAAAAAACAATTTCCTTGGTCTAGCACTAGTGAAAAAGGAGTAGACTCCCTCGTGGTCCGGCTGATACCAACCTGCCACCCTGCCACCTTTACTTATTCAGGGATGGTTTATCTCAGTCGGTAGAGTGTCCGTCTCGGAAGCACAAGGTTTCTGGTTCGATACCGGCCCTCGCCAACTCAGCGTATGAGTAGCACAGGGATCTGTGTGAATGAAAAGGGGATAGACTCCTTTGCTGTCTGTTAGGCCACCCCACCAACTTTTAGTAAACAGCCTGTAGATATTTTTTTCAAAGTCTCGCTGACAGGGCGAATTTAAACTAGAGAACTAGGGTATTCTTTGATATCTAAAAAAAAAAAACTAATTTCTGTGGTCCCATTTCAAATATGACCTTTTTGACCTTGTGACTAAGAAGAGCAAAGTGGATTTATTTTCTATTTTTTTCTACTTAATATGACACCAAAATTCTAATCCTCTATGTATTTTATTAATATGTATTATATATTGAAACTGATATGGGCACTAGGGTAGGTCGATTTTGGAACCTAGAAAGTTGCAAATTAACATAAAGAATTTCCGGTGCTCTTCATGACATGTGAACATATAGGAAGAGCACCGAATTTCCACACAAAATATTTTTCTTCAAAACTTTGCCTTCGTTTGAGGAAATAGATTTCAATATTTTAAAATGTTATCTCTGTTACAGCTTAATTATTAGGTAAAAAGCAGAATATTGGATGCGTCAGTGGTGATGGGGGGCATATTTTCAATTTGATTTGGTTTGTTTTACGGCATATCAACCTCAGTGGGTCATTTAATGCCAGCAAAAATTGAAATAAATTTAATTAATGGATAATCAATTTTGTTTATGAACTCATGTTTTTCTATTTAACCCATAGATGGGACCCTAACAGGTACTACCACTCTGGGTCTGAATGGACCAGGGAGCAATAGTAATGAAGGGGTGCTCCACATTCCCCAAAACTGGAACCTCACCATCAGATAGAGTTTAATGTCATTCTCAGGACATGTAGACCCTCAGCCATTGCCTTCTAGCACCCATGTGATAAAAAGGGTTGGGGCTTGCCTTAATGGCAATAGGGCTAGGGCTTGACGTGACCAGCCGATTGATCAGAGGGGGCCTCTCCGACTGCCTGTTTAGCCTAAGTAAGGGTCTAAGTGGAGTGTTGCAGGTCATGGATAGCTCATCCACCAAGACTCCATCCTTAAGCATCACGAGCTGCCATCCACAGCCAAAAGGTGCCCCATTTTAAGGAGTCTTACCTCCACATTTCCAGAACTGGAACATCACCATCAGAGGACATGTAGACCCTCAGTCACCGCAGAGGTGCAGTCAGTGCATTCTAACGCCCCACTGACAGGGCGGTTTTCAATTTGAATTCTAGTTATAAGATCTTATTTATTTCGTTTAAAATGACAATCTTTTCTGTTTTAAATATTAAAATTGCTGAATTTTCTAACCAATTTCTAGGAGATTGTTGTGAAAACACGGATTTTTTGTATATTTTAGTATTCGATCTTTGATGCTATTTCCTCAAACAACAGTGCCAGAGATCTAGTTTTTGGTATCATATTCATTATACCAACAGACATCTTTCGCTGTTTGAGAGAATCTGATATTTTTTAAAACTCAACCTACTCTAATAGGCACCTCACGTGGTGTAATGGTTAGCATGCTAGAATAGCAGACCATTGTTAGGAGTTTGATTCTCACTGGGTGTCCCATACTTCTGGCTTTGTGCCACAACTAAGTCAATCTTAGTAAATAACTATAATGAGCTGATAACAGATACTACTACTACTACTACATACATGTGGCTATACCACCACTGGGTTTTGTACTCATACTACTACCCAAGCAAAGTACAAAAAACTGATGGTTAGTTCATTATAATTGAACAGAAGGACTCAAATTACAATAATAATAGGACTTTATTTGCATAGAATGAATTCTGAGGTGAATAGAGAGTGAACTTTGAAATATTCCATCATATAGGTAAAATATACCAGGGAAATTTGGTAGGGGTTAGGGTTTAATTTTGTAGATAAATGTGTTTTAATTCGAAAGGGTTTCTTTCTTTGTTTTAATGGCATACCAACATTTGTGGGTTATTTAATGCTAAAGATATCCTTTTAGAAGAACTTTATTTGAATGAAATGAGTTCTGAGGTGAATAGATAGTGAACTTTGAAATATCCCATCATATAGGTAAAATATGCCATAGGGGAAAGATTTGGTAAGCAATGAGTTACTTGTTTGCCTACTTTAAACTGCTCACAGCAACTCTCCCAAAAAAAGTACAAAAACTAATGTGTTTGGTGCACTAGTGTTTGTGGAAATTGAGGTGTGTGGTGTTATCGTAGGAAGGTCTTCCGTCTTTTCTGTGTGGTGGGGGTCGTATATGCCTGGAGTTGTGTTTGTGTCAAAACTCTTAGTCTTTTGGAGGTGGTGCCTATTCCATCTAAAGATATTGCCATCCTGTGATTCGACTATGACGTAGATGTTGTTTCTGACATGACCAGGCTTCCATATTTTGTGTGACGGAGAACGAGAAAGGAAAGGGAGCAAGACATTGTCTTGCCTGCCGGGATCGAACTCACGTCCTCCCGCATGCAAAAAACAAATGCGATTTGGGCACTGGACAGACGCGAGGTTAGACTGATGTGCCCGGATGTTTGGGTAAATATGTCCATAAATGACAAGTGAGTCGAGCGCTGGAGTCAGCAGCAGCAGAAGCAGTCGACGACGATGAAGCGCTTTGCGAACGATCCAGTAAAAAAGTGGATTTTGGTCCAACAGAAACAAAACTAAATAGGAATTGTGATTTTGAACTGTTAAAGATTATTTCGACTACGACGACGGATTTTCCAGCTACTAGACGAAGACAAAGAATGTGTTGACCAAAAAAAGTCTGGCTTGTGAGAAGACGGTGAACTCGCTTGTTTTTGGACCCCCCTCAGCAGGAACTTTTGATTCGAATATCTATTTTCCCCCCCATATATTTCCTATAATATAATAAGACTTTATTTGAATAGAATGAATTCTGAAGTGAATAGATAGTGAACTTTGTAATATCCCATTATACAGGTCAAATGATAACAAGGAAATTTGGTAGGCAAAGAGTTAAACTATTTTAAAAGACACAAATTACAAAAATACACTAATTACTCATACAGATATATAGATACCTTTATTTAACTCTTGGCCTACTTTAAGCCACTCACAGCACCAATCACACACAGGACAAAAACTGATGGTTAGTTCATTGTAATTGAACCGAAGGACTCTGATTACAATAATGATTGGACTTTATTTGAAGAGAATGATTTCTGATGTGAATAGATAGTGAACTTTGAAATATTCCATCATATAGGTAAAATATACCAGGGAAATTTGGTAGGGGTTAGGGTTTAATTTTGTAGATAAATGTTTTTAATTCGAAAGGGTTTCTTTCTTTGTTTTAATGGCATACCAACATTTGTGGGTTATTTAATGCTAAAGATATCCTTTTAGAAGGATAGTAATGGGGTGCGATTCGCAGAATTGCGTCCCGGCTTCCTACCTAAAAAGACAATAGGTAGTGATAGCCGAAAAAACAACCCGCTCTACGAATGAAGTCCCTAGCTGAAGTGGTGCCTGCTGAAAAAAACAACCAGCGCTTAAGGCGTTTTTCCTGAAAAGTTAAGGCAATATTTCGACAAGTAAATGTAGATATTTTAACCCTCCCCTTCTTTAAAATATTTTAAGGGGACGGGGGCTAAATATTTACATTTACTGGTTGTTTTTTTTCAGCAGGCACCGTTTCAGCTAGGGACTTCATTCATAGAGTAGGTTGTTTTTTCAGCTATCACCGCCTAGCGTTTTTTAAAGACAGGAGGCCAGGACACGAGTCTGCGAATAGTACCAGTGTACCAGAATGATGTATGTCACATAGGCCAACTGAAGTTGTAGTAGTAATAGACGTTAGTTCAGAAATAACACACGCAGGTTGTATAGTTACAGGGGATGTTTATTTCTTCCACGCTCGTGGGTTCTTTTTCAGAGAGAAGGAAAGACAGAGAAACAGGGAGAGAGAATATAGTCAAATTACTCTGTCGTAAATTATGTTCGCTACTACTATCTCGAACCCATAGGGGGAACGGGGAAGCTTCCCATGAGGCCTGGCTGAAAAGAGAAAGATTTTACTCCTCTTCCGTTTCTCGTCCCGGCATAACATCTGTTTTCAGTCAAAACTCGGAACTTCCGTTTTTATTTTTAAATCTATTTCCGGGGTTAATTCGTTGGTCAAATTACTGGCACCCGCTTAGTGTTTACTCTTCCAAATTTTAACCATTGTTTGCTCTTATTTCTTTTTCCTCTCTTTCTCCTTCAATCCCCAAATTCTCTGTAGACCATAATAATTATGCTACACCAGTAGTGGTACTATTTAACCCATAGCTGGGGGAATTCGAAAGGGATTTGTTGAGTAAAAACACTTTTGGTTTAAGATTTGTTTTTTAACCGGATTCAAAAATCTCAATCTGTAGGCAAAGAAGAAAAAAAAAGACTTGCAAACGTGTAAACTTTGTATTATCAACAAAAAGGGTGAATTGTCATTGTAATTTCTTGGGTAGACTGTGAATTGAGGGGCGTAAATTTTTAGCATAGTCTACTGGACAGATGTTAGTGGAATATGGAATATGAAATGAAGTCCAATGTATATATTTTTAATTTCACAACTGGGTTTAATACTTTTAATAAAAATGAAACTAAGAAAAACATAACTTAATATGTTAATTCATTTATAAATTAAAAAAATTAAACGACAGCATTAATTGATGTTGTAGATCTAAAGTTGTTGCATAGTGATTCAGTTATACACTTTTTTGAACTGCAAAATTGACTGTTTTAAGTTTTTTTTAATAAAAAACTTAAAACAGTCAATTTTGCAGTTCAAAAAAGTGTATAACTGAATCACTCTGAATGTTTGAGATGAGGCTTGAAGATTAGTATTATCTGCGTTATTCGGACTATTGTCCCTATACCTGAAGAAGGCCAGAGGGCATATTGGCCGAAAGGTTGTACAAATAACAATGAAGATGGGGACAATAGTCCGAATAATGCAGATAATACTATTTTTTTAATATTATTATTCTGAAATAGAAATACCATTAAATACTCGGCAAAATTACCGGTGAATAGTAATTTTCAGTTTATTTCAGTATTGGACTTGATAAGTTTATAATTTCAGTACTAATGCAGAATAGCGTGCAAGAGATAATATCATTAGAAAAAAAGCATTACATTTCGAATCTAATACTATTTATACGTAAAATGCGGTTCTAATGATATTACCTCTTGCGCGCTATTCTGCATTTGTATCATAATTTCAATTTCCTTAAAATAAACGCCATGGTAAAAATTTACGCACCTGAGTTCACAGTCTACCGTTTCTTGTAGACATAAGTTAATTATTGAAGAATATTTGGTAAAATATAGATACTTACTGATTGTGTGAATATCTGGCTAAGACGTCTGTCGAAATTTCCCACATAACTGGTGAAATAAAGCCAAAATCCGGCCGACGTGTAATAAACACATTGCATACAAATAATTTGAGCTATTATTAAAACCGGGTCCCAAACACTGCTGCGGAATTGACCGTGCATGTTGGTTAATTTACGTCGGACCAAACCAAGCATCACAATTTTAAAAACTTAAAGGACACTAAAATTACCCAACACAAAAACAGGAGGACGCACAATTAACTTTATTTTATCTTATTTTTTGTTGATTTATTTTTATCTATTTATTTTATTTATTTATTTTCTATTTATTTATTCTATTTATTTATTTTCAATTCCTTAAATATTAATTTGCCAGGAAATAAATAGTTTTCAACTTTCCTCTTTTTAAAAGTTGGAGGCGGGTCTTTTAATTATTGAAAAAGAAATAGTGAACGCAATTAAGTGTTTAAAATTTAAAATATAAAAAAAAACAAAACAAATTAATTCAAATTCTTGTTTTTTTTAAACCTTTTTTTCTTCAATACAAATAAATGAAAAAGTTTTGTTTTTTTTAAGTTGAAATTAAATGGAAATAAAGTAATCACAGAGTTTATAAATGTTTGTTTTGTTTTTTAGTAGTACGTAAATAAAAATATTTTTTTTTTTAAACAATTGATTTCAAATATTTTTAAGGTTGTATAGAAGTGTTAAAACACTATTTACTATCAATCTTTAATATCTTGACTGTAAAGGACAAAGTTTGTAATTTTATAAACAAAACAAAGAAATTATGGAGCAAATATCTGGTTTCAGATAATAATAATAAAAAAGAAACTATAAAGAAAATACCATTAAACTTTGAAAGGACAGAAAAAATGGTATAATGATTAAGAATTTAAATTTGAGGCAGTATTTCCGTTTTCAACTTAATATTTTTGTTAACAGGGTTTATAAAAGGGTTGGTTTTAAAAAAGGAAGTAAATTTGACTAACTTGATAAATAAAATACTAAATAAATCTAATTATTACTGGTTTTTATTCTTGCTTCTTTTTTTTTAATTCTAAAAGAAAACCTTCATTTAGAAATTAAGTTTTAAAAAAGGGAGACCAATTAACTTTTTTTGTTTAGTTCAAGATAACATAAGAATAAATTGGACTGGGTTGGTTCGTAAATAAATACAATAGAATAAAAATATATAAGACAAAAGTAATTGATAATAGAATATTAGTTAGAAATCTTTAGGTCTTTTTTTTATGTATTTATATATATATATATAAATTATTTTGAACCTCCTCGGCTACAGATCCAATATTTTGGCACTCCAGATGGACAAGGATTGTGGCCGGGTGGGTCAATGGTCCGTATAGGTCAACATTTTAAGGGTTTTACGAATAAAACGACAACCAGAAAGAGAATTTGTATAGTGGACAACGACCATAACATCCAGATTCATTTAAAATAACCATTTTAAAACAGTAAATTCACCCTAAACTCAAATTATTCAACGACCAAAAAAAGAAAAAAATATACACACTCAAAATTTAAACAATATCGAATATCTGATGACTACTTGAAGTAAAAAGATTTTTAAAATAAAATAAATAAGAAATAAAACGGTCCTTTTTTCTTTCTTGGTAAGGTTTAAATATGGACTTTTTCACGGTTCAACGGTTTTAAGGGTCTAAAATTAGACAATGTTCAAGGTTTTTCCATAAAATAAATCCAATCATTTTTGTTTGCTTAAAAAAGTGAAATGTGTCTCGTGTTTTCTTCTTGTAGATGTGGACCAACAAAATTTGTCAGAAACTAATTTGCACCGTGGAACTTACGACACATAAAAATGTGCGTAAATAAACAAAAGTAACATCAATTATATTTAATCTAATTTTATATTTTCAATATATAATAATTAATTCTCTAAAGATGCTTAAAATAAGTCCCTAAATTTCACTGTTTATAATTATTATTATTTACGACAAGAATCACCTAACGGAAGTGATGGTCGATTTACGGCATCCCCTAGTGACGGAAGTGATAGCATGTAGCATGTTAATGTTTCTTGCACGTAAATACACGAAATTGTCAATTATGAGATTTCGAAACTAAATTTTGATCAGATTTAAATTGTAAAATTTTGATATGCTTTTAGATTATTTAGATATATAATGAGTATTTTGTACGTCTGTTTGGTTTTTAAAAAAAGAAAAAAAAAAGCTACAACCTGCTAGATAAATAATAAAGAAAAAAAATGTTTGTACAAGTGAACATAGGTTATTAAAGAACTGTCAAAAAAATGTCAATCTATGACCTTTGGATACACACACGTACACAGATAAACATCTCATTTACATGCATAACACACACATGAATACATATATGCATACACAATGTATGTGTATACATACATATATGTATACACTCTATATATGTAAATAAATATGTAAATACATATATATATATATGTGTGTGGATATATATATATATGTATATATATATATATATATATATATATATATGTATATATATATATATATATATATATATATGTATATATATATATATATATATATATATATATATATATATATGTATATATTATAATGTATACATTATATATATATATATATATGTATACATATATACATATATATATATATATATATATATATATATAATGTATACATATATACATTATATATATATATGTGTATACATATATATATATATATATATATATGTGTGTGTGGATATATGTATACATCATATATATATATATGTGGATATATGTATACATTATATATATAAATATATATATATATATATGTGGATATATGTATACATTATATATATATATATATATATATATATATATATATATATATATATATATATATATATATATACATATACATATATATATATATATAATATATATATATACATATATATATATAAATATATATATACAATATATATATACATATATATATATATATATATATAAATATATATATACAAATATATATATACATATATATATATACAAATATAATATATACATACACACAACACACATATATATATATAATATATATATATATATATATATATGTATGTATACTTTTGAAGAGAGAATGACTTAACAGAGAAAACAAACAGTTGAGCAAGTAACAAATTTGACTGTCAATAAAAAGAAGTAACTGAATAAGTCAGAATTATGAATGAATATAAATGTACTCAAAGTGTTCATTATATATATATATATATATATATATATATATATATATATTGGTTAGGAGGTTGATTTAGAAGGCCATCACAATGCAGTTTGGAATAAATAAAAAATAATAATACGGTAACAATGGTGTTGTGTGTTGACCTGTATTTTTTTATTATTAATAAAAAAATATATAATAATAAAAAAATACAGGTCAACACACAACACCATTGTTACCGTATTATTATTTTTTATTTATTCCAAACTGCATTGTGATGGCCTTCTAAATCAACCTCCTAACCAATACATACACAATGCTTCAAGCAAATTATGAAACTCTCATATATTATATATATATATATATATATATATATATATATATATAATGGAGGATGAATGAGAAAAGTATTGGAATATAAAGGTGCTCAATGCTAAAATAGCAGAGCAGTTTTACAATCAAATATTAGATATTATGGATTTAATATCCCGTAACTATTAGTTTCATGCTTACATGAATATATTTATATATATATATATTTATATATAGGCCCCAATTTTGGTCGAAATAAATTTATTATGGAATTACGGTGTTTAGTTTTTCCTTCCTTTCTAATATATATATATATAGGCCGAAATATAATAGGCCGAAATGTACATACAGAGATTGATTTTTCTCGATTTGTTTAGCCTTAAATTTAATAGGTAATCCCGCCTAATTAATTAATTAATTATTAATTAATTAACTTTCATAAAATTAGGTTCGACTTCAATTAAGCACATATTCTCCCAAATATTGTCGGCTGAAAATAGCCATATCACAAACATCGTCTGTTTGTTTACTTCTCGTAAGTTCGTGTAGAGGTCACTTAAGAGGAATATAAATACCTACTACTTAACAAAACGAAGAAATCTGCTAAGTCCGTTTGGTGTGGTGGTAAAGACGCTTGACAGTCAGCTTGACAATCAGGTCGGGGGCGGTCTTTGTATCTATAGCTCTGCTGATGAGGCCTAATAGGCCGAAATGTACATACAGAGATTGATTTTTCTCGATTTGTTTAGCCTTAAATTTAATAGGTAATCCCGCCTAATTAATTAATTAATTATTAATTAATTAACTTTCATAAAATTAGGTTCGACTTCAATTAAGCACATATATTCTATATATATATATATATATATATATATATATATATGGGTGTGTGTGTGTAACAAATCATTAATTCTATTATAAATAAAGTAAGTAAAGTAAAGTTGTCGGGGTGGCCTAAAGTCAGTATCAGCCAATCAGCGAGGGAGTCTATCCACTTTACACTAGCGCTAGACCAAGGAGATTGTTTTTGGCATCTGAGGTGGAGCGCCACACCTACCATCAGCTCCTTACTTTACCGCACAGATCCCTGTGCTACTTATACGCTGAGTTGGTGAGGACCGGAATCGAACTAGAGGCTAATTCAGGATGTTTCCTGCTGACTTCGTGTTGCATCCTGCTCATGCAGAGTGGTTTGTATATATATATATATATATATGTATACTTCCACTTCTCAGTCAGATTCGATATGTGAAAAATGTCAACAAAGTCTCACCTTCAGATCAAGTTTAGTGTCATACTCAGGACACCCTTTTTTATGGGGGTGGGGGGCTCTTACTCCGATAATCTAAACAATAGCTACATAAATGAGAGTAACCTCCCCTTGTTTATTTCCCTTTGAGGAAGCCATATGTTTTGGTCGGCCATTTTCATTTCACCGTAAATCTACACTGAAAATACGAATTTGTTCAAATCAATACAACTGAATGTTTTAACACGAAAATATCATAAAATGTGTTCTTAATTGTGCTTGTGCATTATTTGAAATGAACTTAATTGTTATTAAGAACACATTTTATGATATTTTCATGTTAAAACATGCAGTTGTATTGATTTACAGTGAAATGAAAATGGCCGACCAAAACACACGGCTTCCTCAAAGTGAAATAAACAAAGGGAGGTTACTCTCATTTATGTAGCTAATGTTCAGGTTACTCCTTTGTAGTGGATATACTCAATGTATTATAAGCTCCTCAATAGGGCATACTGTGCTACAAGACTGAACCTACAAGTAATTCATTAATTATAGCAGTATATGACCATAAAGAGACTTATAACATAGAAATGACATAGAGACATGCAACCAAATGAATACCCTCCATCAGGCATCCGCCATATTCTGAACGTCTTACTGCCCTGGGAATGGATTCGTTGAAACTCCAGTGTCTGAATCTGGTCAAAATCCGGTTGTTTGTTAGGAGTTAGAGTTAGGGGTTAGGGTCAGGGTTTAGTTTTATAATTAAAAAAAAAAACTCTAAAAACCGTCTGTTAACAATTAACCGGATTTTGACAGTGTAAATGGAAAAAATGTCCTCAAGAATCAAGATCGCAAAAGGGGTGCCTAAAGGTCATATGGTCCAACTTTTCTTATGGAAAATGGGGGCTACAAAGTTGTTGGTTTTTTTTTTTAACCCTCTCTCGGTCAAAATAAGGGTGGATTTTATTGAACTTTGATCTTTGCTGGTCTCCACCAATTTTCCTTTATTTTTTTAAATTTAAAAAATTTTTTTTTGATAATGAAATTTATTGTGTACAGTGCTCATGTGCACCATAACTCATCAAAGTCTCATGTCTAGTACACAGAATTCTAGACATGAGACTTTGATGGGTTGTGGTGCATCTGAGCACTGTACACAATAAATTTTATTATAAAAATAAAAATTAAAAAAAAATAAAAATAAAAGGATATATGCTTAGTCGTTGTACAAAAAAAACATACATACAGACAGACAGACAGAATCTTATTTTTATATAGATTAAAGAAATTGTTATTTAGTAACTATTTTTAAGAGGGACTAAAAAAAATTATTCAATGAAACAAAATACGTTTAAAAAGGGGAAGTAACTCCATCGACAGATAGTCTCCCTTTGTAGCCATCAATTATTTCCTTAAAATTATTTCTTGGCCATGTAGAAAGTCACGTATACAATCGCTTATGCTTGCGACCTTGTATCACATCCTACCCGTGGTGAAGGGGTTGGGTAACACAACCGGATTTAGACCTTTGGGGGGGGGGCACTTCTGGTTAGAGGGCCCAGCAACCGCCTAAGAATCTCAGGGTTCCGGGTTCGATACCTGCCCTCGTCAACTCAGCGCATGAGTAGCAGAGGGATCTGTGCGGTCAAGTGTGGAGCTGATGGTAGGTGTGGGTCTCCACTTCCGACGCAAACACAATCTCCTTAGTCTAAAGCTAAAAAGAGGAAAGGCTCCCTCGCTGTCTGGCTGATACCGACATTAGGCCAACCGGACGACTTTACTTACCATTTTTTACATGAGAAATTTAAAAAAATGAGAGACCTCTTGCGGTCTAATTTCGAACCACTCTGCTTGGGTTTAGAAGTGGGGTTCTATCCCACTCGAAGGGTCCGTTTTTCCCTACATTATTTCTTATACATGCTTATTTTTACAATTAGTAAAAAAAATAAAAAAAAAAAAAATAAAAAAAAAAAAAAAAAATAGACAAAACGTGACACGTTGAGTCACCCATTCAGCTCTGTGTAGATAATTGAGATTAGGGAAAAGGGAGTTAGTAAAGCGAATAACATTTTTCTTTTAAATAAACACGGCCGGACGAAACCTTAAAATCATTTTGGAATGTCTGACCTCATTAAAGCTACGGGTTGCTGGTTGTGAAATTTAACATAGAAATACATTTCAAATTCTCCCGGCTCTCTCTACTCTCCAGAGAAACTAATAGTATATAACGAGGAGGTAGTCAAGAGATACATAGAGAGGAAGAAAGTGATACACAGAGAGTAAAGTAAGAGAGTGGTCGGTTTTTTACTTAATTGCAAATTACGACCAATTAAAACAATTTATTTTCAAACATAATTCAATTTTAAAAGTAAGGAATAATTTAGTATAATTTTTGTGTCATTAAACTAAACAGTAAAAAAGCCTTTAGGAAGCAAAAGTTGATTAACTCAGCTTTAGTATAATAATAGAGATAAAATCGATGGAGTGCCCTATTGTCGGTATCAGCCAGACATTGAAGGAGTCGATTCCCTTTTCACTAGCACTAGGTTAGAGAGTATAATTCTTCTACAAGGATGGCTTTGGCATTAAATAACCCACAAAGGTTAATATGCCATTAATTAAAGAAACCAAACCAACCAAAAATTAAGGGTAATCTGAACATTAGCTACTTAAATGAGAGTAACCTCCCCTTGTTTTTTTTCACTTTGAGGAAGCTGTGTGTTTTGTTTCGTAAAAATACATATTTTGACAAATTAGGTATACCTATACTTTCCTAATATACAGGTACTCTCATAGAAATATTAACATCTTTATTTTTAAACCACCTGTGGGTGATTCTAAGCATATGTTGACAGGGATGGTGAACATGTGGAAACTGTTTGAAAATATATTAAAGGTATTCCTATAATGGTGTTAAAATCTTTAGATCAATTTAAAAAAAAAAGAAATGTTAATATTTCTATGAAAGTACCTGTGTATTAGAAAAGTATAGGTATACCCAATTGGTCGAAAAATCCGTGTTTTTACAAAACAAAACACACGTCTTCCTCAAACTGAAAGAAACAAGGGGAGGTTACTAGGCAGTGTTTGTTGAAAGAAAACAACCAACTTAGGGCGTTAAATGTATTTTAGAGGTGGGGGGGGGCTTCTCTTTTTTGTTGTAATTCTTATTTATTTATCGTAATTTGTCGTAATTCTTGTTCATTTATCGTAATTCTTGTTTAGATATGAAGATGGATATATAGTTTGGAATAGACTGAGATAGATAGATAAACAAAATAATATAGATAGATATGAACAAATGGAGACGACATAGCTGGGGACGTTATTTTAATAGTCACCGTGTAGCAATTTCGGAGGCAGGAGACCGGGACGCACTTCCTCATAAATTACCAATAAATGAAATAAAACAATTACTAACCTGACTTACCAAACAAAAAAACAAAAAAAGAAAAATGTCAAGTATATTGATGGGATCTATTTTGCCTCTTGGTTTATTGGGTTTGCTTTTCCGCCACAGTCTAGAGGTTCCACTGTTTCATCTGACCCGAATCCCCGTGTTGGCCGCGGGAGGACATCACACTCAGCAGGAAGGTATGACCTACGAAGTATCTAATACATAGTCTGCAAACAGGCCAACACGCAGTGACACTAAAACGAGAAGCCCCGTCATTTTTTTCAGCCATCGTGATTGTATTAGACCAGAAAAAGAAACGACACCACCCAAGACAACGGAGGAGTATCATCTTAACACAATCCACTCAAGTACCACACCACATTTGAAATTGGAAGCGATTTGTGCCTTATAGTATAGTCTTTTTTGCTGGGCACCATATATTTTCCCACATTAACAGATAGGAAATTAAATATGGATGAAGACTCAATAAAACAAATGAAAATACAAACAAATTCATAAAATAAGATTTTTGGATGTTTGTTTATTTTAGAAGCATTGTTGAATAAAGTATATATTAATATTTATATTTTTGCTTGAAGGCAATTACAATGCGCATATCGCATAAAATTCGATAATTATAGAAGATAATAATGACAAGTGAATTTTGCAAAGAATTACTCGGTGTGTAGAACGTCGTACAGACTGTTTCTATAATTATCGAATTTTATGCGGTATGCGCATTGTAATTGCCTTCAAGCAAAAATATAAATATTAATATAAAATACATAAAAGTACAATTTTCAAACTTAATGGCGTTTGAGGCCAGACTTATCTGCTAAGTTCTATTTAGTTCTAGCAGAGACTGGATTTAGATGTCTTGCTGTCGTGATACTCAACACAAGTGACACTAGACAATGATTCAATTTGGGCGCCAATCTACGGTATTGGCTGATACGCCCCCTGATACCAAGGGCAGATAATTCATCCCTAATTTTTCCAATAAAATCGAACAGCGTTTATATCAAAAACAGATCATTTGCGACGATTGGTTATTACAAAACAGTTTTTAGGATATTTATGTCTACTCACTCACTTAAAACTCTGGGGGAGTACCTCATCCTTATGGTCTTTTTTTGCTGAGCACAATATATTTTCCCACATTAACAGATAGAAAATTAAATTCGGATGAAGAAAACTCAAATGAAGATACAAACATATATTCATAAAAATACAATCTTCAAACTTAATGGCATTTGCGGGTAGACTTATCTTCTGAGTTCCATTTAGTTCTGGTTTGGTTTGGTTTGTTTTGTTTTACGGAATATCAACCTCAGTGGGTCATTTAATACCGATAAAGTTTTGAAATAAATCAATTCTTAATGGATAATACAATTTTTTTTATAAATACATTTTTCTATTTAACCCATAGATGGGACCCTAACAGGTACTACCACTCCGGGTCAGAGTGGACCAGAGAGCAATGGTGATGAATGGGGTGCTCCACATTCCCCAAACCGGGAACCTCACCATCAGATAGAGTTTAACGTCATTCCCAGGACATGTAGACCCGCAGCCACCGCCTTCTAGCACCCATATGATAAAAAGGGTTGGGGCTAGCCATAAGGGCAATAGAGTTGGGAAAATCATATAGGTGCTAGGGCTTGACGTGACCAGCTGATTGATCGGAGGGGGCCTCTCCGACCGACCGTCTAGCCCAAGATAGGGCCAAAGTGGAGTATTGCATGTCATGAACTGCTCATCCACCTGGGCTCTATCCTTAAGCATCACGGGTCGCCACCCACGGCCAACAGGTGGCCCCATTGGAGGAGTCTTACCCCTCTGCAGAGGTGCAGTCGGTACATTCTAACGCCCCCACCGACAGGGCGGTCATTTAGTTCTGGGTTAGTTACTGGATGTACACGTCTTGCTGCCGTGATCCTCAACAGTACAAGTAACCCTAGACAGGTAATCAATTCAGGCGCCAATCTACGTATTACCTGATTGGCCCCCTGGTGCCAAAGGCAGATAATTAATCCCTAATTTTTCCAATAATAGCAAGGATAGCAATTTTAGACTGGGAGCATGAATCATTTGCATGCGCACTTCCCAGCACAAGTGACGATAGTGACCACCACATCCTGGTTTATACAGATAGGAACCCAAACCCATTTCGGGGTGTCTGAAATCCAGGACTTCCTTAACTCTTAACATCCTATACCACCTCATTCCACCCAGCCAGAAGTCATTTGTATTCCTAATCCACCCCAAATGATAGTCTTTGTTTAAATGTAATATTAAACATATTTAGAAGTCTTTGATTTAAGGGAAATAACAGGTAACTTTAAATGAAAAGGCAATTTTTAGCCATTTTTTTAATAATAGGAATGGGTCTCTTCTCAACAGGATATTAAGAGTTAAGTGCCCGGATGAGTACGGATATGACCAAAATTTTGTTATAACACTTACTCTTTCTTTAAACTTTTATTAAAAATAAATAAATAAAATAAAATGTAATTTTTTCTCCTTAAGTACTGAGCCTAAACTAAGTCTTTTTTCTGTGAATTTCTTAATTATAACAATGAAATAAATCACGTAAAAAAACAAAAAAAAAAAAAAAAAAAAAAAACACAAAGCAAATACGTGGCATTTTAAGATACAGACTTTAATTGGTAAATTTTTCCTGTTTTACAGACAAATATTTTTAATGTGATTTTGGTGCTTTTCCAACATGTGATCCACCGAAGGTTTGTTATCTACTAGGAAAACAGAGTTAGGGTTAGTTTAATGGGAAAATAATGGGTAGATCACATATTGGAATGTAAACAACTCGGTAGATCACACATTGGATTAGAAACCATTCGGCAGATCATATATTGGAAGAGCACTCTTTAATTGGTATTTTTTTCCGTTTTACAGACAAGCATTTTTTAATGTGATTTTTCATTAAAGCATCCTCTTAATATCCCGGAAAAATTAACTTTAAGTTCCATTTTTTCTGTTTTGTTGAATTTTAATTTGATACAAGACATGAAATAAATGACCAGTCTTCAAATGTTAAAAAAAAAAAAAAAAAAAAAAAAAAAAAGACAATAAATGCCCGAATTTGACCGATACAGATTTTAATTCATAATCTCCCGTTTTAAAGACCGCAATACAATTTTCACATGCTAGTTTTCTTTAAAAAAAAAATTATATCTACCGTAAATCCTCGAGTATAATCCGCACTTTTTTCCTCGAATTTAAAGGTCAAAATCCCTAGTGCGTACTATATACTAGGTTAAAAATGAAAAATATTTTCTAAGCAATGTCCGGGTCTATTTGCTGTCCAGCAATGTTTATTCAGAGGTACAACCCCCTAAAAATCCCCTGCGTATTATACTCACGGGCGGACTATACTCGAGGATTTACGGTATGCATGCATCTGGTTGAAAGGAAGTTGGAGTGGCGGCTAGCTAATCCAAAAAAATCGAAGCCGAGTCCTACGCATAACCGGAATTTATGCCATCTTTTTTTAAATCTATAGGTGAAGTTATATAAAGATTTTTTGTACAGACTTTCAAGTTGACAGAAAGTGATGGTTTATCTTTGATACTCGAATAAACTGATCAAAACCGTTACGAGACCAATCATCTCGTATTTTATTACACCTAAACCACTGGAATATATTTTGTTGATAGACCCATATCAACCCTTGTTTTGTTATCACTATAATCAACTTTCAAACTATGACAAATCAGCTGGGGTGGTCACTACTAAAATATGTTCAGTCCTAAATAGTGATCATCCTCCACACATTAATATAGCAACGAACATTACGTTTGTTTTTGTAATGTGTGACATTGTTTATATTGAGTAATGTGTGAAAAGAAACAATTGTCTTGTCTCCGTTCCCCCCCCCCATTCCCTCAAGGTTGGAGGGTTTTTTGACAATTTCTAAAAAGGTAGGTGTTTACGCGTATGGTCTTCCGTAGTGAAAATATTTGCGGAAACTTTAATGTAAAATTACCTTGGATTCTTTTTAGTGGTGCGGCCCATCTTATTATGAGCCATGTTTCTATTATCCCGCTTCTCGAAAAAGCTCGCCCATTAGGGTGGGTTGATTCACGGCCCACTAATATATACGGCCCCATATGTCACCTAAGCAGACAGAGGCCTATTCATTTTATAGTCAATTTATGTCTGTTTCAAAAAATCTTAAAGCACAAACATTTGGCTAGATGGAACCATAAGTTCTCCTCGAGAAATACTGTTTCTCTGTAGTATCATTACTACCATTGCCTACCATGACCAGGGAATACATTTCACATTAAAAAGGTTTCATTTTTTTCTGATATAACCTGAAATCATAGATAAATTGTTGGTGTGTTTGTTTTCTATAACTACATAATTTAAAAAAAAACAACCTATTTTTGTTTGTTTACAATCTTTTATTATTACATTTCTGAAAAAAAAAAAAAAAAAAAAAAAAAGAAAAAAAAAGACAAGTTTGTATATCTTTCACATTTTTTTCTATAACAGTCATAAATTGACTATAAAAAAAAATAGACCTGTTAGAATTCTGCCAGCTTAGGTGACATATGGGGCCGTATATATTAGTTGGGCGTGGTTGATTTTTTAAATAAAAAAAAAATTAAAAAAAAAAAAAAAAAATTCTCCCAAACAGTAAAAGTAGTGTGTTGGTTTAATAAAAACTGATACCAAAAGCTAGTTCTCTTACTTGCACCATTGAGGAAATAGTATCAAAGATAGTCTACTAAAATGTACCAAAAATCCTCGATTTTGCAAAATTTAGTCAAAAATTGGTTTGAAAATATAGCAATTTCAATATTTAAAACTGGAAATAGTCATTTTAAACGAAACGAATAGAATATAACTAGAATTCAAATTAAAAACATACCCCTCCCATCACCACATCCAACCTGCTGCTTTTTACCTAATAATTAAGCTGTAACAGTAATAACATTTTAAAAGATTAAAATTTATTTCCTCAAACGAAGGCAAAGTTTAAAAGAAAAATATTTTGTGTGATAATTTTGTATGTTAATTTGCAACTTTCACCACATGGGAGACATTACAGTTCTAAAATCGACCTATCCTATTGCCCATGCCTGATTAGGTTGAGAAATTGTAGCCGTATGAATTTTAAAACCAGATCCAAGTTTCGTATAATTAACTACAAGAGTTAATTAAAATTTATTAAAATAGAAAAATAAATTGATTACAGTTAAAAATTGTCCAAACTAAAAATTAAAATATGAAAAAGCATAATCTGGGATTTACCAAAATTAACATTGGTAATACAGAATCCTTATTCAACTTACTACTTTAAGCCGCTCACATTATAATTGAGCAGAAGGAGTCAGGTTACAATAATAGGACTTTATTTGAATAGAATGAGTTATGAGGTGAAGAGATAGTGAACTCTGAAATATCCCATCATACAGATAAACATACCAAGAAAATTTGGTACAGTCATTTGGTTGGCAAAGGGTTAACTTTTTGCCTAATTTATGCCGCTCACAGCGGTTCTCCAAAGCAAAGTACAAAAAGTGATGGTTTGTTCATTATAATTGAGCAGGAAGACCCAGATTACAATAATGATAGGACTTTATTTGAATAGAATGAGTTTCTGAGGTGAATAGATAGTGAACTCTGAAATATCCCGTCATACAGGTAAAAAAAAAATAGTAAGAAAATTTGGTACAGCCATTGGGGAAGTTTGATAGGTAAAGCGTTAAAGATGTACGGTCACCGGAAAAATAAAATGGATACTTTAGCCGTTAACAACTTCAGTTGTAATTCATTAGCATCAAATGGGGACAAAGTTTATATTTGATGCCGATATATAAAATTTATTTTATTATCTTTGACAACGCCAAAAATAAATGATAGACATCTCAAATTCTTAAACGCTCCAGCAAGACATAAACATGGAAGTTGGATAAGTCACCCCCACCAAAGCGGAAATAATAGATTTGGGTAAAATGCAACAAGATGTGATTAAAAAATCGGATAAAACACAAACAACTATCAATTGATATTTCGCCTCGGTGTGTTAACAAGGCTTCGTCAGAAGTTTATTTGAGACAAGAACTACCGTGTTTATATATTGAAAAGGTGGAGGGATGGAGAGAAGAGGAGGGGGAGGGCGGATGGGTCGGAAGGTATAAGGCAGGAGATCGAGAAGGGATGTGGAAGGGGAAGTATATAAACTTCTTGTCACAAATAAATTCTGACGAAGCCTCATTTACATACCGAGGCGAAATATTAATTGAATGAAGTTGTTTGTGTTTTATTCGTTATTCCTCAATTTTAATCACACACAATTATATATATATATATATATATATATATATATATATATATATATATATATAAGGACATAGTGATCTGGCGGTAAGAAAGTCTTAGCTTCATTAGGTCACGGAACGAAGCGTTTCTTTTCTATCTCCTTCAGCTGGAGAGTTCATATACTCAGCAGAAATCTTTCAGTTTCTAAACAGTGTAGATCTTAACCGAAATCATTATTTAACTTTTCATTCAAGTTAAGATTTTGTATGAACTTGAAGATCCATTTGTTTTTAATAACGTTTGGCTAAATATAAAAATAATCTTTTTGAAATTATATATATCTGACAAAAATTGAGCCGACTGATTATATTGATAAATTATAATTAACATGTCCATAGTTTGTCAGTTCATCTAAGGCGATTTTTTCACAATCCCTTTTAACAGTTGTTAGCAACAAAAATAATATACCTCGTTCATAAAGCTTAGCAAATGTCAACAGGCACGGGGAACCCAGAAAGAATTGAACATTGAGTTCCTAGGCGCTCTACTGCGGGAGAGACATGAGGATATGCCACAAACATGCAGATAGATGTAGAAAATTGAGCGACCTGGGGCCTCAATGTTAAACAAGGTACGAAGAGCGAGGCGGAGAGTAGAGTAGCTTACACAACAAAGAAAGCCAGAAGATAGGAGAGAAAACAGCAGCCCGAGCAAGAACCACTGTTTGTGTATAGTCAGTGCACCAAAGACCGTCACTCAAGAGTTAGCCTGCTCAGGCACTTGCGCAGATGCAGATATTTTTTTGGACCCTACACCATCGTCTTTAGTGGACGGAAAGGTACTAACCAAGCTAGGCTATTACACCAGGTGAGGTGAGATTTAAGATAATGTTGAGTATACAGTATCAGTGGTTTGAACAGAGTCTCCGAGGAGACACATTTCAAACGAGTCTTTAGGATAATTGTCCGTTTTATTCAGAAACTCACCAGAATCATGGGGTTCGCGGTGGCTTAGAGACACTGGTTCGTCCAAAGAAAATCCAAACAATGGAGAATCCCTATCATCGAAGGACAATACATTGCCGATATTAAAGGGTCCTTCAAGAAAATCGGTCCCTGTGTCTATTGGAATTATGGCGCTGTTAATTCTTGGATAGTAGTCTTTTGTTTTATGGTCATTATTTGTTCCAGCAAAACTGCAAAGTAGTGCAGAATAATTCGAGATTGACGAATTGGTAATACCCTTCACAGAATATTGACCCAACTGTCCGTTTGTTTTGGATAAATCCGGATTTGGAGGTAAAGACAATGGATTGAGTTCGGTCAGATTTTGGGAATTTGGTGAGTTAGAACTTGGAAAGTCATGATTCCTTGATTCTATTAAAGAGCTGTTAGATTTTGGGGATGTTCGTTGGCAAGGCATCAAAGACAAAGAAGAAAGAAATCGTTCTTGATGATGACTTTCAGAAGTTTGCGGTACCCGAAGATCTTGATTCGATGGTGGACAATTTGAAGATTCTATCAAAGAGCTGTTAGATTTTTGGGATATTGGTTGACAAGAACTCGAAGACAAAGAAGAAAGAAAGCTTACTGGATGGCTCCTTTCGTAAGTTTGGGTTACCCGAGGATCTCGATTCGATGGTGAATAATTGGAGTTCTGATTTGAAGACTGGCATTGGATCAAATTCGATGACCAAAAGTTAAACCCGGAAGTATTAAGCTCTGAAGAATTTGCGGAATTATCGTTAATCTCACTAACATAAGCGGATTCACCATTGCTACCCATGATCTGATCCCCGTCGCCATCTTCAGATGATAGATCAACCTCAACAGTATTTAATTCCAGAAAAGTATCGACACCCACATCTCCAGTGGAATTATTGGCTTCTCCCCCATTCTGAATTTGATTGTCGTCTCTGCAGTCGGGATTTGAGAAAACCATGACTGCCGAGTCCGTAAACAGATAACATTGTTGTCGGTCAGAGAGATATCCCGGGAATAAGTAGGTACGGTGATATTCCAAAGCGCTTTTATATAGCATTTCTAGTTTATAGTCTATATCGAGTCGATGACAAAAACGGTGAGGTTTCTTAACTCTCCATAACCCTGTTGAGGTTACATATTCCCTTTTCTTGTCTATTGTTGCTAGAATCAGCAAACAGACATCTGTATTTTCTTCCTGAAAGTAACGAAAAAAAAAATAAAAATAAAAACTAAAAAAAAAAAACATGTCACCAAGGCGGACTAATAGTTGCAGATACCCAACATGATATCTTATTATAATGGAGAGAGAAAAAGAAAAAGAGAGAGAAAAAGAAAAAGAAAAAGGAGAAAAAAAGAAAAAGAAAAAGAAAAAGAGAGAGAAAAAGAGAGAAAGAGAGAGTCACCGAAACTACGTTACCACCAACGTCACAATCCCCTTAGCTATTTACGTTATATATCTCAATGGTTATTTGTGGAGATTAAAAAAAACGAAAATAGAAATAATATAAAATAAAATGAACAAAAACAACAAACTCCCATGGGGCTTTTCACCGGAAGAACCCTCTGCGCATGTCCGGCAAAAAGGACAGACTCCCTACCCCCAAAAGAATATTTCGGCCATTTCGAACTGAGACCTGAACTGAGTGTAGTCGCTTCATGGCCAGGGGATACCCCCTTGCTACAGGCAACTATGAGCCGCTCAATAAAGCCCGAGCTGTAAAACTACCTCCTGTCTCTTTCCTTTCTTGTTCTTTGAATGCCTTCTGTTCAGCACGCCCACCAAAATGAAATGGGGTTAAAAGAAAACCTGAGGAACACGCACCAAGAATATTCAGATACCTACATTTAACCTTAAAACACCCAAAGCCACTTATACCCCATAATTCATTAAATCCCATAGGTATGACAAGAATGTTTTAGGACAAGCTGTTGTATTTCGGGGTGAAAATTTATTTAAGCCCTGTCTTATTTTCGGCTAAACATGGTAGTAGCAATAATCCCTGAAACACTAGTACCAACCCAAAAGATACTTCTAACAAATGAGGAGGGAATAAATAGTTTCTGACGTAGTGGAAGCACTAAGTTTTGTTGTACGACATATCAACCCTTTTCAAACCATTAAATGCAGAATAAAGTCATTTTTGATAAACAATGGACTCGGGTTGCTTAGAGTACATGTTGTTGCTTAAGTTCTCATCCAATTAAGAGGAGAACTAAATGTTCTTTAAATGCCTTCTGTTCAGCGCGCCCACCAAAAAAAGAGGAGGTTAAAAGAACCCCTGAGGAACACGCACCAAGAATATTCAGATACCTACATTTAACCGTAAAACACCCCAAAACCCACTTATACCCCATACATATATACAAATTTCTAAAATCTGAGCAAAAATCTCCGGGATAAATCTTAAAAGAAATCCATAAACAAGACGAAAGAACTGTAATTTTATTAAATACTTCATTATCTAACTAAATAGATAAATTAGGAAAAATGAAAGACGGGAGTGATGAAAAATGATGGAAGAGTTAGATTTAAAGCTGTTCTATCTTTCGATTATACCCCCTCAGTTTATCATTTTCTAAATAGTTGGTAATTTGATACAATATTTTATTACATCAAAACCTAAATACTTGCACCCGAAGGGTGCATATATTGGCTAGTAAATATAATGAATACAATTCCACTTAACTGAGTTCTTGTAGAGTTTATGGTAAGTTGTACTTACAATGGCCCTTTTCCTATCTCTGCTGAATATGGGTGCATCGGAATGTCCCTCGCTACAGGCGACTATGCCCCATTCAATAAAGCCTAAGTCATAAAACTACCTCTTGCCTTTACCTCTTTCCTTTCTTGTTCTTTGAATGCCTTCTTTTCAACATGCCCACCAAAAAGAGATGAGGTTAAAAGAAAACCTGAGGAACACGTACCAAGAATATTCAGATATCTACATTTAACCTTAACAACATCCAAAACCACTTATATACCATAATATAAAAAAAGGGGTTTCTTAAGTTTGACACTAAACCGGATCTGGTGGTGAAGCTCCAGTCCTGGGGAGTGTGACTGAAAAATCGTTTTGTAAGGGATCATTTGAATTTTCAACCACGGTAATCACTTTCCCGCCTGCAAAATTCCACTGTCAAAGTCTTTCCACCTGCAACAATATTACAGCAGTCTTCAATCAATCCGCCAAAGTTTACTCATTTCTTGTCTAATGCATGTCTGTGTTCTCGCTAGCAAGTTCAAACACAACTGCCCTCGGTGTGGGAAGGCAGGCCTTAAATAATAATTAACTGCCCTAAGTCACAAAACTATCTCTTGCCTTTGTCTCTTTCTTTTCTCGTTCTTTGAGTGCCTTCTTTTCAGCGCACCCACCAAAAATTGATGGGGTTAAAAGAAAACCTGAGGAACACGCACCAAGAATATTCAGATACCTACATTTAACCTTAACAACACCCAAAACCACTTATACCCCATAATTACATAAACCCCATATATTAAATAATCATTATTTAATCTTAATTTAGAATCTTATTAACAATGTCTATTAAGGTCTAGCTAAGATAGATTTGCCTCAAAACAGCCCATATTATCAATGTTTAAAATCCTGCGATATGTTATGATATCAAGGTTTTCATAGGATATGGTGTAAATAATTTGCATACCGGTTTTAACAAAATCGTGTTTAATAAATTACTTGGTTTTATTGATTTCTAATATTATTGTTTTAAGAAATTGCGTTTATATTTCAGGGGGACGGTCTTATCGAATACGACACATTGGATGGTGTTATATACACTAATATAGATATCTCTCGATCCACTAAATTCAACAATTCAATTCGCACACATACCGCAATAAAGAGATACATACACTCGCCAACAAAACAAAACATAAGTTGCTGACGCCAAACGGAAGTTAACTCAACGGTAGCTTAAAACGAAGTGAACAAAATAACATGGTTCTACGCATAGGCTCCAGCAGAACTTCCGGCTCGAAAACAAGAATTCATAAACAATAAGAAATGATATTATAAATAAAATTCGCATTTTCATCCAATCCAAATCATTCCCACCTTTAATAGCAAAAGGGTTGAGTTGATCAGATTTCGGATCACGACAGCCTATATAAGTCAGCTTTGAAAAGTCGACAAGCAGAGATACCGCGGCGACAGCACCGAGAGCATCAACAGGGGCCGACCTCGCAAAATGAAACATACATCACAAGGTGGCGGACTTACATCTATCACCTACACCCTACCCTGACCGACCGGCAAGTTAAAGGGGCAAACATCTGACAACAACAAGACTACGCCAACTATGATACACGATACCAACCCGCTATCGGCTACTAAAACACAAGACGCTGCCCACCTAATCAACATCTAACCAATACCACTGGTTCATCTACCCACATCCTCACCTACACTACAACGGATTCGTCAACCGGACGTTCACTGACTTTATTATTCATGTCACAACTATCACCAACATCTCCTTTAAATTCACTTCTAGCCTTTCCGCGCCTTTCATGTTCCTTTTTAACAATACAATTGTTGAAACTTAAAATCTGTGTTTTCCTTGCCACCACACGCTTCATACTAACCCTGTTTATTACAATGGGAACCTAGAAGGTACTACCACTCCAGGTCAGTGGACCTGAGAATTACGGCAATACACCCCAGAGCTGGAGCCTCATCATCATATGCAGTCTAGGGTTATGTAAAGGGCCCCCACCATTTTTACAAAACTGAACGTACTCCTCGCTGGCCATAGAATGATCGTAAAATAATCTGGGTCTAATATATATATATATATATATATATATATATATATACCAACCACACGAGCAGGATGTGACAAGGTCAATTTCTTAAGCGAAGTTTAACAGGTTTGAATTCAGAGTTTTCCTTCTCCTAGACTGGTTACCTAGTCATGGTTAAAGAACCCAGTCTGCCCTACTATTTACCAATAACTGGAGGGAGAATTGGATTCATACCTTTCCCAAAGGTATTAGCGACATGTGAAATTCAAACAGCTTCGTCCAGGAATTGAACTCGGGTCGACGAGACCATTTCCCACGACTCTAAACATCAGACCACGCGCCCCCATCTGGGGGTCAATATAGATTTCTAACTGACATTCATTTTGTTTAAATATGTCCGCACACTGGAGGGGGGTATTCAGGATAGGTGTGGTCTTAGCCCTCTGATACAGTCTGTGTATTCTGAAGCCCGTCGACAGGGCTGCTTAATTTTGGTTGACACGAATATATATTGTTCGCACTGGTAGGTTTAATGTTTTAGAGTTTGTAATTAATAAGTGTATTACAATGATTTGCCATTTTTTTAATGGATAATTCCATGTCAAATCACCCATGCCCTTAAAAAAAAAAAAAAAAAAAACTATCAAAAACGTCTGAAAATCAACCTGGCAATTATCAATTATTTCTGATCAACTTTTAACTAATGATAGGTTTAATATTTTGGAGTTTGTTATTAATGAGAGCATTTCCAATGATTTTGCCATTTTTTAATCGGAATTTTTTTCACAACTGTTTTATAATCAGTATATGGTATTTTTGTTTTTGTTATTCTGTCTTTCATAACTTTCTTTGCTTCTGAATGTGCCCTGTCATTTCTAGGTATGCCAATGTGGCTTGGGATCCAACAAAAAATTAAGCAAATAATTTGAAAAAAAAAAACTTCACGAAAATAAGACCATCCAGGATTTTACATTTCCTAAAAGAAGTGGGATTGTACTGAACAATTAAACAATAGTTAAAATCTATACATATATACATTTGTTTTCTACCAAGCTACCGCTATCAACACAAAACTTATTAAATGACCCACAGAGGTTGATATGCCGTAAACCAAGCCAAACACGAATAAAACGGCTGAGATTGGTAATAACTGGATTAGATAGATTTTATTTTGACTTGAGAAAGAAAAAAAAAAGAGAGAGTGAAAGAGAAAATAATGAGAAATGAAAAGAAAACGAAAGAGAAGGAAAAATGGGAAAAAAACAAAAACAAAAAAACGCAAAACGAAAAAGATCAATATGGATGCGCATAAAAGCAAAACAAAAAAGTCAGAATGGAATGGTAACAAAGAAGGAGAAAGAAAGAAAAGAAAAAAAGAAAAAAAAAAAGCCGGTGTGAAAAATAAAACTTACGGAATAGGCAATTAGCATTTCGGTTCTTGAAAACGGAAAAATTCTTAATACTGAAAATAGAAATAAAATGGCAGATCAAATGTTAAATTCGGTCAGAGGATTAAGGATTTGATCTCATCAATAGCATTCATTCTTTTTGTAGCGAGTGGTGAAGTGAGTTACCTCGCGAGGCTACAGAGACTGAACTCACAACCACCAGATTGTGAGTGGTGGCTCGTTCTGTCACCCCTTCTGGTTGGAGTGGTTCAGTCAGTGAGGAGTTATACAAGCAGAGGCGGTTTCTTTCGTGGGGGGGGGTACTGTTTTTAGTTGTGAGAACCGGTTGTCTGTGTGTCAGTGACGAATTAAACCAGAAAGATTTTTTTTTTTAAATTCCGCATCACGGCAAAATTTCAGGAATAGGAATAAAAATTAAAATGATCAAAAAATATAAATAAATATAAATATATATATATATATATATATATATATATATATAAGTCGTCGGGTGGCCTAAAGTCGGTATCAGCCAGTCAACGAGGAAGTCTACCCCCTTTTCAATAGCGCTAAACCAAGGAGATTGTATTGGCGTCTGAGATGGAGCGCCACACCTACCATCAGCTCCTTGTTTTACTGTACAGATCCCTGTGCTACTCATACGCTGAGTTAGCGGGGGCCGGTATCGAACTAGAAACCTTTTGATTTCTAGCAGAACGCTCTACCGACTGAGCTATCTATCTATATATATCTATAGCTATAACCCCCCCCCCCAAAAAAAAAAATGTTATTTCAACTCAACCAGCACACTGCAAAACTGAACGACCTTATCGATGACCCTAGAATAATGGTCAGATTGATTGATTTTAACGGCATGCCAACCCATCAAGGCTTATTTTATGCCAAGCGGTAGGTTGTGAGGGATGGTCAAATTTATTGTTATGTCTTTAAGGATTTCTTAGAATTATTTTAACAGTAGGTTGTTTGAAGATGTTTGTTGCTAAGTGGATTAGAAATCACTTTAAGGGATAAATTTATAGGGTAAAGTTCAAGTTTGTTATATTTTTGGTAGCAATTTGAGGATCTGTGTTACGCCTCATTTGATATAAAACCAGGGATGCTCCACTTAATCCCTCTAAAATCCTGATGTCCCCTGCCGTGATATATAATTCTTGAACACTCACAAGAAATAATAATTCGGCTGATAAGCAACAACAGATAATCAGGATTTGCATTTCATCTTCGATAATTTGTACTGTCTCATTTTTAACCAGAGAGTGTTGCAAGAAGATAACGTAATATTCGGACTATTGTCCTCATCTTCATTGTTATCTGTACAACGTTTTGGTCGATGTGCCCTCTGGCCCTTTTCAGGTATTTTTTCTTGGACTAGGGAACTTTCTTGTCATAATCAGGAGCCATCCCGGAACTTTGAACCTAACCCTTTATTCAGTCCACGGGGATATCCTGTTTTCATTCCGCTAACCATCGCTGGGGTACAGGTGTTAAGCTGTGTTAATTATTATTCTATGTTACTGAAACGTTGTACAGATAACAATGAAGATGAGGACAATAGTCCAAATAATACTAATTATCAAGCCTCATCTAAAAGATTCAGAAAAATAAGATGATAACGGTTGTACAATTAAGGAACACGAGTATTAATATATAGATTTTTGTATATTATTGATAATTAAATTATAATTACGAATGTTGTTTTACTTACCCAATATATTATACTAGCAGCCTGGGTAGAGGGGGGTTTACATTATATATATATATATATATATATATATATATATATATATATATATATATATATATATATATATATATATATGCTATGCGTGGAGACGGTGTCAAAGTTATTGCAAGGTTCGGTCTAGAAACAGTCTGCCCTAGTGTTTACCGCCCTGTCGGCCAGGGCGTTAAAATGCACCGACTGCACCTCTGCAGAGGGGTAAGACTCTCCCAATGGAGCCACCTGTTGGCCGTGAGTGGCGACCCGTGATGCTTAAGGATAGAACCCAGGTGGTTGAGCAGTCCATGACTTGCGATACTCCACTTTGGCTCTTTCTTGGGCTAGACGGGCTGTCGGAGAGGCCCCCTCCGATCAATCGGCTGGTCACGTCAAGCCCTAGCACCTATATGATTGCCCCAACCCTATTGCCCTTATGACAAGCCCCAATCCTTTTTATCATATGGATGCTAGAAGGTGGTGGCTGAGGGTCTATATGTGCTGGGAATGACGTGATGTTTGGTGAATGTGGAGCACACCTTCATCACCATTGCCCCATGGTCCACTCTGACCCGGAGTGATAGTACCTGTTAGGGTCCCATCTATGGGTTAAATAGAAAAAATTGAGTATCCATTAGGAATAACTTTATTTCAAAACTTAATCGGCCTTCTAGTACCCATATGATAAAAAGGGGTTGGGGCTTGCCATAAGGGCAATAGGGTTTAGGCAATATATAGGCATATAGATGCTCGGGTTTGTCGTGACCAGCCGATTGATCGGAGGAAGCCTCTCTGACCGCCCGTCTAGCCCAAGAAAGGGCCAACGTGGAGTATTGCAAGTCATGGACTGCTCAACCACCTGGGTTCTAATATGACGAAAATTTTCCTTTTGAATTTCTGAAATTTAGCCTAATATTAGAGAGCATTCACACTATATGCAAATTACAAACAAGGTTTTGCGTTGGCCAACTATTTACACATTTGGGGGGGGGTCGACGTTTCAAAAACATCTCGTGTAACAAATGACCCCTTTTTTTTTTGGGGGGGGGTCATAGCATTGTATTTACCTCGTACCCACTTGTACGGGTTAGGCACAAGGCCCTATTAACGTGGGACCGCCCACAAACCGAAGCTCATGGGTGGCAGGTGAAAAATTGCGTCGATCCCGTCGGCATTCCCCCTCAAGGGGGCGCCTCAGGCACTGGGCAATAAACCCAGCCCTGCCCCTTTAAATCAAGGGGGGCAGGTATTGCCTGGGGGGATAGCCCCCTGGGATCGACGCTATTAACTTGTAAAGATCCAGGGCCGAAGCCACTGGACCCCCACCCTGTTGGGGGGGGGAGGTCATAGCATATCGTTCATTAAACGAGCACATGCGGTTATAAATACTGTCAGTCCTACCTGTATTGAAAAGTGATTTTGAAGAGGTAATGCAATTAACTCTTTACCTACCAAATTCCCCGCACACCTGTATAATGGAATATTTCACAGTTGACTAATCACCTCAAAACTCATTCTATTTGAATAAGTAAAAGTAAAGTCGTCCGGGTGGCCTAAATGTCGGTATCAGTGAGGGAGTCTATTCCCTTTTCACTAGCGTTTTTAACTTCAATTATTTTTGGCGTTTGAAGTGGAGTGCCACACCTACCATCAGCTCCTTACTTTACCGTACAGATTCATGTGATACTCGTACGCTGAGTTGGCGAGGGCCGGCATCGAACACAGAACCTTGTGGTTCTTAGTCGAACGCTCTACCGACTGAACTAAGACAGAATACCCAATATACACTACATACCAAGAGAGAGAGAGATTTACAGTGAAACATATACTGCTAGAGTGTGTAGACTTTTCACATAGGCCACACCTACACCACCCATCATCATTTACTAGAGGGCACAGAATCCCCAATATGCACTACATGCCAAGAGAGATTTACAGTGAAACATACTGCTAGAGAGTATAGACTTTGATCTAATGCGAACAAAACCCCACCAAGCAAGTAATTGGAAAACTTTTCACGAAAATAAGACCATATAGGATTTTACAAAAAAAATATGAGTAATTGAACAATAGTATTTATATTAGGATACCCAAAATGAGACTAAATTGCATTTTTGACAAAATGACAGAGAAAATTTACAAAAAAAAAAAAAAAAAAAAAAAATCAGGGAATTATCGGATTTTAATGAAATTTTCAGTGATTATCACTGAATGATCTTTATTTTATTTAAAAACTTTCATTTTTTTTCAGGTCACTCCTTATGTTGGGGGCGTAACATTTTTGCGAGTTGGTCATTTTCGATACTAATTACAGTATAAATAATGAGATAAAAGTTATGAATAAAAAAAAAATTAATGGTTGCTTTTCTATGAGAAAATAAGTACTGAAAATCGAAAACTAAAATGTAAAAAAAAAAAAAAAAAATTTGGAGATTTTCTTTACTCATTTCGATAATATTTAATTGGCTATTATCTTATAAAAGAAAAAAATTATGCATCGATATTTTTTCTGCTTAAAAAGGGAGGGGGTTTTTTCAATCGAGTTTTTCTTCACCATATACAGAAAAAAAAAGGAAGTTATATCTAATAGTCCAAACTGGTATATAGGAAACACTTGTTTTATACAGAAATATCTCCGAAAATGCGTGTTTCTATTGTGAACTTATTTTCCCCGAAAGTTTATTACATTTTTGCGTGAACATTTCATTGCCTTAGCCCTAAATACCGTGTTGGTTTGGTTTGGGGCATATCAACCTCAGTGGGTCATTTAATGCCGGTAAAGTTTTGAAATAAATTCATTCTTAATGGATACTCATTTTATAAACTCATGTTTTTCTATTTAACCCATAAATGGGACCCTAACAGGTACTACCACCCCGGGTCAGGGTGGACCTGGAAGCAATGGTGATGAAGGGGTGCTCCACATTCCCCAAACCTGGAACCTCAGCATCAGATAGTTTAACGTCATTCCCAAGACATGAAGACCCTCACCCACCGCCTTCTAGCACCCATATGATAAAAAGAGCTGGGTCTGGCCATAAGGGTAATAGGATCAGGACAATCATATAGGTGCTACGGCTTGACGTGACCAGCCGATTGATCGGAGGGAACCTCTCCGACCACCCGAAGTAAGGGTCCAAGTGGAGTGTTGCATGTCATGGACTGCTCAGCCACCAAGTCTCTATCCTTAAGCATAACCGGTCGCCATCCACGGTCAACAGGTGGACCCATTTGGGTGACTCTTACCCCTCTGCAGAGGTGCAGTCGGTGTATTCTAACGTCCCAGTCGACAGGGCGGTAAATACCGTGTAAAATTTTAGAAATTAGGAAATTCTTATTTTTAGTCAATACAAACCGGATAAAAAGTTGAAAACTTAAATTTAGCTACAAAGGTAATTTATGAGGAAGTGCATCCCGGTCTCCTGCCTCAAGAGTTGCTGCCCGGTGACTTAAAATAGAACCCAGCTCAGTCTATTCAAAACTAGACATCTTCATATCTATCTATCTCAATTTGTTCATATTTATCTATATTACTTTAAATACCAAGATTTTCTTTTATTCATGTTTGTTTAATGTCTTGTTTTTAGTTTAAATAAACAAGAATTACGACAAAAAAAGAAGCGACCCCCCCAATACATTTACTTGTCGAAAATCTATCTCCATTATTTTGTTTATCTATCTATCTCAGTCTATTCAAAACTATATATCCATCTTCATATCTAAACAAGAATTACGACAAATTACGATAAATAAACTAGAATTACGACGAGCTGGGGTTGTTATTTTGATAGTCACCGGGTAGCGGTTTTTGAGGCGGGAGATCGGGACGAACTTCCTCATAAATTACCGCTACAAATTTCCAAAAATGTCAAGAGAGTCTCTCAAGTTATTTATCCGGGAATATTTAGTGCGGGTTTTTTTTGTGGAGACTGGGGGTATTTGCCATGCATCGCACTTATTCAGGTGTGACACAAGGACATTTTTATGTAGGCCTACCCACAAGCCGAAGCTCATGGGTGGTAGGCACAAAAAATGCGTTGATCCTGTCGGCATTCCCCCTCAAGAAGGCACCTCAGGTACTGGACAATAAACCCAGCCCTGTCCCTTTAAATCAAGGGGGCAGGTATTGTCTGGGGGATAGCCCCTTGGGATTAACGCTCTTAATTACTTTATCGGTACCAGCGGCCAAAACTGACTGGACCCCCGGATAAACCGGGTTTGTCTGAGACTGTTGCAATTCTCCTAAACTGCAAGTCTTAGATAAACCTGCACCAAATATTACTGGACAAACAACTTAAGAGACCTCTTCAAAAATATCAAACCGGAAGACATCTTGAATTTTCTAACAAAATCCTACTTAACGGATATAAATTCAACCATCGTAGGTCACCCCGCCGAAAGAAAAAAAAATTTCTAAAAATCAATGAATTAACCGAATTTAATGAAATTTCCCAATGTTGATATATTAGGTACCACCAAACCGTTTAGGCCATCTTGAATAATACGGAAATAGATATTTCCAAACTTTGTTTATAAAAAATCTCGTAAAAAAAAAAAAAAAAAAAAAAAAAAAATCGTACAGGGTTGTTACAAAAAAAAAAAATATATAGTTAATTCAAAGATCAAAATATCCGATTGGGAAAAATTACATCGTTATCTTAAAAAATAAACATGTGGAAATTTTCGTGAAAATCAGATTATTAATTGATTTTTCATAGAATTTTTAAAAAAATCCTCTTATCATAACTTGTTTTTAGCTACGTTAAATTTCAGTTGATTTAACAGTGCAAAAATGAAAACATTGTTTTTCAATCATAATTTATTATTTTCGTAAGCTGAAAATTTAAAAAAATTAAAAAAAAAAAGTTTATTTTATGTTTTTTCTTTAGAATGGTAAAATAAATTTAAGAAAATATTAAATTTTCTGTAAGTTTCATTGTGTTAAATATAGGTGGGGGGTAAATTTCACAGGGTCAAATTGGTGGTACCTATGATATATTAATAAATAAACAATTTAATGCATCAGTTATTTTATTTGAAAACTCTAAGTTTTTTCAGGTCAGTTAACTTTGAACCTCGTATCTTTGAGGCGTAACAGAGATTCACAAACATACGTGGTTCAAAGTTAATAGACCTGAAAAAAATGTAAAAGTTTTTAAATGAAATAACTGATGCATTATATCTCTTATTCATTAATGTATCAATACTGAAAATTCATTAAATTCGGTTAATTCCCTGATTTTTAGTATTTTTTTTCTTTGGCGGTATGACATACGATGGTGGAATTTATGCCCGTTAAGTAGGCTTTAACCAAAAACTTTTCAACAAGATCTAACCAAATCGATTCTTTCACAAAAACTGACCAAACACCACCATAAAACCCATATGAAAAGTAAATTCTATTTAACCATTCCTGGTATTAAATGACCCACAGAGGTTGATATGCCGTTAAAAAAACCCTCAAAAGTCAATGCCTATTATGAACGAGAGATTTTTTTCCAGAGTTTCTAAGCCATAAGTACGGTGTGCGTATTATATAGGCTGGTCCGAAAGTCTTGTCACCCTATATATATTTTTAGTGGTAAAATAATTGTATAACATTCATATACTAAACCAAAAATGAAAAATAAAACAAGATGTAGAGGTGACAAGACTTTCGGACCACCCTGTATATCATATTATTAAACCAAAAAATAATGAAAGCTAAAACAATATGTAGAGGTGACGAGACTTTCGGACCACTCTGTACATTAATACGTTATACGCAACTAATTACGGTATGTAAGAATATAGAGCTGGGGTCATATATTAGTTAATAAACATTACTTACAATCAGAAATATCTACCTTTAGGAAACACGTTAGACCAGACAGGATTATTTACGTTTTCCGGTGTTAGAATACGATCTGAAATGGGTCTTTCCTTCGATATCTCAAATTATTTTCAGAAATGTATGACATTGTACAGAACATCTATTTAGGGTGGGTAAGAGTTAATCTATCAAAGCCATCACCCCCTTAATGGGTTGTTCCATTTGATTTAATCGACTATTCCAATGTGCATAATATTACATTGGAATTTTATTGGTCGGCTGGTTGGTTGTTTTGTTTTACGGCATATCAACCCTTTTTGGGTCATTTAATGCTGAATCAAATCATTTTGATAAACAAAGGACTCAGGTTGGTTGGTTGGTTGGTTGTTTGTTTTGTTTTACGGCATGTCAACTTTTTTCGGGTTATCTAATAGTCACGGGTCTAAGACCCCCCCCCCGCCTTTCGGGGCATGTATCTGGTGGCTTCAGTCACTGGACCGGGGATGAATTAAATTAACGTCATAATCCCGGGGGGGGGCATCCCGCCAGGCGACAGCTGCCCCTTGATTTAAAGGGGTAGGGCTAGGTTTATTGCCCAGTTCCTGAGGTTCCCCAATAGGGGAATGTACAGGGTGATCCACGCATTTTTTATGCTGTCATCTCATGGGCTTCAGTTCGTGGTTGGTCCGCACCAAAATGGACCATTGAGTCTGACCTGCATGGTGGGATGCGGGAAAATATCATAGTCACCATTGTTAGTGAGTTCGATTCTCACTGGGTGTCTGAAACTTCTGGCTTTGTGTCACAACTAACCTAAGCTTAGTAAAACAAAAGGCACCTCATGTGGTGTAATGGTTAGCAAGCTAGATTAGTACACCATTGTTAGTGAGTTCGATTCTCACCGGGCGCCCCAAACTTCTGCTCGTGTGCTACAGCTAAGCTTAGTAAAAAAAAAGGGCACCTCACGTGGTGTAATGGTATGCAAGTTAGATTAATAGACCATTGTTACTGAGTTCGATTCTCACTGGGTGCCCCATCCTTCTGGCCTTGTGCCACATCTAAACTAAGCTTAGTAAATAACTTGGGCACCTCCCGTGGTGTAATGGTTAGCAAGCTAGATTTGCAGACCATTGTTGGTGAGTTCGATTCTCACTGGGTGTTTAATACTTCTGGCACATCTAAGCTAAGCTTAGTAAAAAAAAAAAAAAAAAAAAGAAGCCCCCCCCCCCCGTGTTTGTAATGGTTATCAAGCTGGGTTAGCAGAAACCATTGTTTGTGAGTTCGATTCTCACTGCCTCATAATTCTTGCCTTGTACCACATCTAAGCTAAGCTTAGTAAATAACTATTTAGTGGTCACCCTAGGCACCTCACGTGGTGTAATGGTCAGCAAGCAAGATTAGCAGACCATTGTTTGTGAGTTCGATTCTCACAGAGTGCCCAGTACTTATGGCCTTGTGCCACATCTAAGCTAAGCTAAGTAAAAAAGGGCTCCTCGCGGGGTCTAATGGCTAGCAAGCTAGATTGACCGGCCATTGTTACTGAGTTCGATTCTCACTATGTTCCCGATACTTCTGGCCTTGTACCACGTCTAAGCTAAGATTAGTAAAAAAAAAGGGGGGCACTCCCGTAGTGTAATGGTTAGCAAGTTGGGTTAGCAGACCATTGTTAGTGAGTTCGATTCTCACTGGGTGCCTCATAATTCTGGTCTTGTAGCACATCTAAGCTAAGTTTAATAAATAACTATTAAGTGGTCCCCCAGGCACTTCACGTGGTGTAATGGTCAGCAAGCTAGATTCGCAGACCATTGTTAGTGCGTTCGATTCTCAATGGGCGCTCCATACTTCTGGCCTTGTGCCACATCTAAGCTAAGTTTAGTAAATAACTCGGGCACCTCCTGTGGTGTAATGGTTAGCTAGCTAGGTTAGCAGACCATTGTTAGTGAGTTCGATTCTCACTGGGCGCCCCGTATTACTGGCCTTCTAAGCTAAGTAAAAAATGGAACCTACTGTGGTGCAATGGTCAGCAAGCTTGATTTAGCAGACCATTGTCAGTGAGTTCGATTCTCACTGGGTATTTCTGGCCTTCTAAGCTAAGTAAAAAAGGGAACCTCCTGTGGTGCAATGGTCAGCAAGCTGGGTTAGCAGACCATTGTCAGTGAGTTCGATTCTCACTGGGCGCCCCGTATTTCTGACCTTGTACCACATCTAGGCTTAGTAAAAAGGTCACCTCACGTGGTGCAATGGCTGACCATTGTCTGAGTTTAATTTTCACTGGGTGTCCAATACTTCTGGCCTTATGCCCCATAACTATTTAGTGGTCACCCATCTAAGTACTGAATAGGCTCACCACTGCTTAACTTGGGTGATCTAACAGGAACCGGTGCTTTAGGCGTGACTTGACTGTAAGTAAATATATTACATCAACCCCGTTTTCCTTTCAACAAATTCCTTACAGATGTTCTTCCATAAATTTCTATTCCCGCCTAAAAATGGTTTAGGTCTCGTCTGTTTGTAAAATGTTTTCATATTTAACTTCTAATCTTCGAAACGCTACAAATTTTCTTTAGAGCATTTTTCTTCCAACAGCTGTTAACTGTGTCTGTTGTGTTTTCAAGTCCCTAGAACCCACAAACTAAGTTCTACTATATTTCAAAGTATTTAAAAAAAAAGATCTTTAAACATGTTAAAAAGTATAACAGCCTTAAAAGTTGTTAATGATAAGCGACTTCAGATAGATTTTAAGACTACTTTATTTATATAGATAGGTGTGCCCCCCAAAACACACACAGATTTAACAAAAAAAGATTTGCTGACGGGGAATTTACAAATTCTATTTTAAAACTAAACACAAATTAAAATGTAAAATGACTAATTGAGTTCTATTTTCTTTTTTTTACTCAAATTTTTACATATATAAATATATATATATATATATTTATTATATATATGATAAGTTGTAAACACGGTATGTTTGGAATGGCTTTTTTGCCGACAATTTTGGGAAATATGTGCTTAATTGGAGTCGTACCTAATTTTGAAAATTAATTAATTAAAATGAATTAGGCGGGAATGCCTATTTAAATATATGGCTAAACAAATCGAGAAAATCAATCTCTGTATGTACATTTCGGCCTATTAGCCTCATCAGCAGAGCTATAGATAGGAAGACCGCCCTGTGCGTGATTGAAACCGGACTGAAATTATAGCTCTGCTGATGAGGCCTAATAGACCGAAATGTACATACAGAGATTGATTTTTCTCGATTTGTTTAGCCATACATTTAAATAGGCATTCCGCCTAATTCATTATTAATTAATTAATTTTCAAAAATTAGGTACGACTCCAATTAAGCACAATATATATATATATATAATATATATATATATATATATATATATATATATATATATCATAATATATTAATATTTTGAAGGCCAATACAATGCGTATGAAAAATAAAAACAAAAAGATATTATTTATTTTAGACAAAAATAACATCCTTTTGTTTTTTTTTTTTTGTTTTTTTTGTTTTTATTTTCATACGCATGGTATTGACCTTCAAAATATTAATATATTATAACATACTTAATAATGCTTCAAGCAATTGCTTTATATATTTATATATATATATCTTATTATAATGGAGATTGTGTGTTTTTCTGTCTGTAACCAAAACTATTTTCCTACTCAAGTCACAATTCTCTTAGTAATTGACATCACATTCTCGATGATTTTATTTTTTATCTAAACCTCAATTATTAATAAAATTGTCTTACATTATCAATACTGTTAACTATAACTACATACTAATAACATGCAATTATATTTATATATACAACAAAATAGTGGTTTACAGTGTGAACGGGAAGGCTAATTTGCATATTAATATTAAAAATCGAATTTAATAAATATGTGCTTAGTATTATTGATTTCTAACTGTTTGGTTTTATTTTAATGAATATAATCAAAAATCTCTTCAATGTATCTTAAATGAAATCCATTAACAAGATAAAATAACTGTCATTTTATTCTTTAACTTCCTCTTATAACTAAATACTTAAATTAGAAAAAATAACAATGAAAGACGAGAGTGATGGAAGAGTAAGTTTCAGTTGTTCCATTTTTTATTATACTCCCTCTGTTTCAAATCTTTTATTAACCCCCTCTGTTTCAAATCTTTATCTGTATTCTTATTAGTTTCGTTAGCCTTTCTAATTTAATACAATATTTAATTACATTAAAACTTAAATACTTGCACCCGGAGGGTGCATATATTTGCTAGTATATATATATATATATATATATTATATATATATATATATATATAGGTCAATATTTTTTCATCTTATCAGTAATATTTATTTGTTCAGTTGTTTTATGTTATCTCTCTCTTT
>CM042176.1:25366794-25395160 GCA_023376005.1 Doryteuthis pealeii | reverse complement strand
ACGTTGTTTATATTTGATAATTATCCGATCTTTTTCTATGTATAGATTTTTATATGATCACTTAACTTCTTTTATTATAGGTGTTGACCCTATTTTTCTTTTACCAACATTACATCAACACAATAGTTTCCTCACCCTATAGCCTTTTCGTCTCTATCCGATGTGCTTTCTCCTCTTAAGATTTAACAAAAAAAAGATTTGCTGACGGGGAATTTCAAAAATTATTTTAAAACAAAAACACAAATTAAAAATGTAAATGACTAATTGAGTTCTATTTCTTTCTTTTTTACTCAAATTTTTACCCCAAATTTTCACACACACACACACATATATATATATATATATATATATATATTATATATATATATATATATATTATTTGAAGGCCAATACAATGCGTATGAAAAATAAAAACAAAAAGATATTATTTATTTTAGACAAAAATAACATCTTTTTGTTTTTTGTTTTTGTTTTTATTTTTCATACGCATTGTATTGACCTTCAAAATATTAATATATTATAACCTACTTAATAATGCTTCAAGCAATTGCTTTTATATATTTATATATATATATCTTATTATAATGGAGATTGTGTGTTTTTCTGTCTGTAACCGAAACTATATTCCTACTCAAGTCACAATTCTCTTAGTTATTGACATCACATTCTCGATGATTTTATTTTTTTTATCTAAACCTCAATTATTAATAAAATTGTCTTACATTATCAATACTGTTAACTATATCTACATACTAATAACATGCAATTGTATTTATATATACAACAAAATAGTGGTTTACAATGTGAACGGGAAGGCTAATTTGCATATTGATATTAAAAAATCAAATTTAATAAATATGTGCTTAGTATTATTGATTTCTAACTGTTTGGTTTTATTTTAATGAATATAAGCAACAATCTCTTCAATGAATCTTAAATGAAATCCATTAACAAGATGAAATAACTGTCATTTTATTCTTTACTTCCTCTTATAACTAAATACTTAAATTAGAAAAAATAACAATGAAAGACGGGAGTGATGGAAGAGTAAGTTTCAGTTGTTCTATTTTTTATTATACTCCCTCTATTTCAAATCTTTTTATCTGTATTCTTATTTAGTTTCATTAGCCTTTCTAATTTAATACAATATTTTATTACATTAAAACTTAAATACTTGCACCCGGAGGGTGCATATATTTGCTAGTTTATATATATATATAATATATATATATATATATATATATATATATATGGTCAATATTTTTCATCTTATCAGTAATATTTATTTGTTCAGTGTTTTATGTTAAATTGTCAAAATACCAATCAATTCCAGTAAAAAGAATCCATCAGTTTATTTATTTTCCTTCCATTTTCTTTTCTTTTCGTTTTTTTTTTCTTTCTCTTTTTTAAAAGAATTATTCCTTCTGTTACTCACCCACCGTCCCATACTTTTTTTTGTTACCATTCCATTCTGACCTTTTTGTTTTCCTTCATTTTTAATTTTGTTTTTATGCGCATCCGTATTGATCTTCTTTTTTCTTTTTTTTCTTTTTTATTTTTCGTTTCCGGTTTCTTTTTTTTCTTTTTCTCTCTTCCGGTTTTCTTTTCATTTTCTTTTAATTTCTAATTGTTTGTCTTCTCTCTCTCTCTCTCTCTCTCTCTCTCTCTCTCTCTCTCTCTCTCTCTCTCTGTATTTGTGTGTGTGTCTCCTTCTCTCTCTCTCTTTCTCTCTCCCTCTCTCTTAATTTCTGTCTCTCTGTGTCTCTCTTCTCCCCCCTCCCTTTCTCTCTCACTCTCTCTTAATCTCTCCCTCTCTGTCTCACTCTCTGTCCCTCTCTCTCTCTTTCTCTCTCTCTTAATCTCACCATCTCTGTCTCCCCCCCCCGAGTCTCTGTCTCTCTTTCTCTTTCTCTGTGTCTCCCTCTCTATTTCTCTCTCTCTCTCTCAGTCTCCCCCTCTCTGTCTCCCCCTATGTCCCCTCTCTCTCACTAATTAACCTAACTCTGAAGTCAAAACAAAATCTATTTATTTAACCCGAAAAAAAAATCAAATCCTGTTATTGCCAAATCCCAACCGTTTTATTCGTGACAACTAAAATTAAAAGATCGCCCTAACGGCGGGGCTTAGAAATTCATTGTACCCCCCCCCCTTCTGCAGAGGGGCAAATCCACCCCCATCCTAAATATTTCCTCTTAATGCGAATATATCTAGAGAACAGATAAAAGGAATGACCGTTTGATCTAATAAATCCATGGAAATCTATATTGTTTAAAAATTTTAAAAAAATCTTAAGACGGAAAATGTAACTATGAAAGTACAAGGAATGCGATTCCCTAACCTGAACTAAAAACAAAATCTATTTAGATTTAGATTTTTCGGACTGTTGTTCTAATCTTCATTGTTATCTAATAAATCCAACGTAATTACCTCCCCTTGAATATCTGTCTGTATAAAAGCAACCGTCTGACTATGTCAGATCGTAGTCAGAGTAAAGTAAAATAAAGCTTTCTAAAGTCTGAAACACTGGTTCTCTTTTTACTACAAACACAACGCTTCGACCAATGGCGCAACAAGAAATACCCGAAAAACACCTGAAGGCACTTCCAGTGTTTTTCGGGTATTTCTTGTCGAACTCGGGAATCTTCGTAAGTTTGGTTTGTTTTACGGCATATCAACCTCGGTGGGTCATTTAATGCTGATAAATTATCATATTTTATATGTGTATCTTAATTTCTACATATCTTTCTATTAATAATAGAGATTCGCTTCCGGTTTTTGTCTGTAACAAAAATTACGTCACTGATTACTTCACGTTACCCAAAATCGTCATTAGACAGTTCTCATTATATATAGTTTGTTTTATTTTAATACATATTTAAAGTTTACATTTCAAATTGTTTTATTTTTTAATCCTTTAATGAATTTGATGATTTTACTTACTTAGGGTTTGTACCCTAAGTAAGTAAAATCATCAAATTCATTAAAGGATTAAAAAATAAAACAATTTGAAATGTAAACTTTAAATATGTATTAAAATAAAACAAACTATATATAATGAGAACTGTCTAATGACGATTTTGGGTAACGTGACGTAATCAGTGACGTAATTTTCGCTGATATTGAATTTTTTACTCCCACCCCTCAGGCAATATGTCTCAAAAATCTATTAGAAATCAGTAATAGCAAATAATTATAAAGATTTACATTTTTGCATTCTATCTTGGACGATTTGGCAGGTCTCATTGTTAACCAGGTTTGGTTTGGTTTGGTTTACGGCATATCAACCTCGGTGGGTCATTTAATGCCGACAAAGTTGTGAAATAAATTCATTCTTAATGCATAATACAATTTTGTTTGTAAACTCATGTTTTTCTATTCAACCCATAGACACTAACAGGTACTACCACTCCAGGTCAGAGTGGACAAGGGAGTAATGGTGATGACGGGGTGCTTCACATTCCCCAAACCTCCAGAACTGGAACCTCACCATCAGATAGAGTTTAATGTCATTCCCAGGAAATGTAGAGCCTCAGCCACCGCCTTCTTGCACCCATATGATAAAAAGGGTTAGGGCTTACCATAAGGGCAATAGGGTTGGGCAATCATATAGGTGCTAGGGTTTGACGTGGCCAAACGGCTGGCCACGTCAAGCCCAAGAAAAGCCTAAAGTGGAATATTGCAAGTCATAGACTGCTCAACCACCTGGGTTCTATCCTTAAGCATCACGGGTCCCCACCCACGGCCAACAGGTGGCCCCATTGGGGGAGTTTTACCCCTCTGCAGAGGTGCAGTCGGTGCATTCTAACGCCCCAGCCGACAGGGTGGCGGGAACCTTCTTGTCATAATCGGGAGCCTTCACAGAACTTCGAACTGAAAGCTTATGAAGCTCTATCTAAAAAATTCAGACAAATAAAATCTATTATTTTGATTTTTTGGACCGTTGTTATCTTTATCTATCTATTCATCTATCTATTTCTCTATTCTAGATCTTTGACTAAACGACTCTCTGAACATAGATATCATATTAAACGATGTTTTCTAAACAACGCCCTAGCTAAACATATTTTAGACCATAACCATACCTTTGATTTTAAAGGTGCCAAAATATTAACCCACATACACAATAGAACACTACGTAGAATTATGGAATCTTGTGATTATTCTCACCTATCAATCCACCCTCCAAAGACAAGGCTTTTTTAAATATATCCCATTATTTAGCGACACTTGTACTCAGAAATCATAAAATCCCCTTCACATAACCATTTTAGACATACACTTCCTAACAAATTTAAATTTCACATTATCCCAATAAACCCTTACACCATTCATATTTTACATAAAAAGTAATTTTTAAATAATTAAATAAACATTTCTTTTCTGAAAAAAATCCGTTACTAACCGACCATGAACGGGTTAAAACTCTTCTTTTTTGAAAAAAAGAATTTTTCTATTTTTGAATTTGAAGTATGTCTTTTTCTTTCAAAAACTGTTGCACTGAAGAAATACAATGTAGCAACATGTTCATGACGTTAGCAGAAAAACTCGCAGCAGATGTACAAATGACAAAGCGATCGCATAGATTACACGATTTTTGGAACAACAATGCTTCCAGTTTGAATTTAAATTATTTTCTGCTTCTCTCTCGATGAGTCCGGATTAAAAACAAGCTTTGACGATGATTTTTTACAAATCGAAATATTGTTCAATATTAGCTTTGAATATGATATAAAATATTTTCATTTTAAGAATATTGTGTGTTTTCATATCCCTATTATCTATCTCTATCTCTCTCTCTCTCTCTCTCTCTCTCTCTATATATATATATATATATATATATATATATATATAATATATAAAAGGCAGTTGGTATGTATATACGAATGTATGGGCGTATGTCCAGAGGAAACTATAAAAATATAAAAAATTACAAAATATATACATATATACACATTCACTTTCACCAGATCTTGATTTTTGAGCAAAAATAATGAAGATTTGATTTATATTCGTGTAGATATATGTAATACTACGCATTGCATCAAGTGCAGAATGCATTTGGAGGCATGCAAGTATATATATATATATATATATATATATATATATATATATATATATATATATAGGTGTAATAATTAGTTATGTGAATATATAGTATGTAAGATTATGGATACATATGTGTTTACACATGAGTGTCTGTGTGTTTGGAGGGGAGATAGTGAATCATGTGTGTATACATGAGTAAATATGACTAAGGAACGAATAATTAAATTAAAAAGGAGTGATAGGAAGATATTTTATATCCAACCGAGACAAATGTCTCAAAACCAAGAGACAAATGTTTATTTTGGCCTAATTTTTCAATTGTTTTAATTGATTATGTGGACATTTGTTTGTCTGTTGTGCCAGTATTATTATTGTTCTAGTTTTAGTATTTCAAACCAAAAAAAACAAAAACATCTGGAGATGAGATTGAGTGTCCAGCAAGGTTAGTCAGGAAGGAGATGGTGGGAGTGGAATTATATATATATATATATATATATATATATATATATATATATATATACAGACAGTCCTAGCTAAAGAGAGAGTTGAGTTTTAGTTGCAGTCGAGTTGAGTTTGGAGTTTTAAGTTAGTTGCTGGGAACCGAAGATTTGAGTTTTGGGAGCAGAGACTACAACATTAGCAGAAGTCCTTAAAAGAACATTTCTTTATAGTAGCAATGTCAAGACTCCTTATTCTCTATAAGATAGACCTTACTAAAACTAGTTTTGCAAAGCCTGTATACTTGTTCAGAAATTTGTATAACTTTTTTTGTTTTGAGATTTGATTTAGATTTTTTTTCTCAAACTGATAAAGTTATGATTTGGCTCAGGACTGAAATATTCACCAATTAGATTATTTAAAAAAAAATACAATACCATATCTGTTTTGAATGAACATGATGCCTTAAGGAAAAAGAATTGCCAACTTTGTAAAAAAAAACCTCCCAGAGTGAGCTAATTAGTTCATGGCAAATAAAGGACACGGACATTGTAAAAACAAGGGCAGATAATCAATAGCATGACCTCAGAATAAAAACAAGGTCAATGTCTAAATAATACCATACTGTAAACACACCTTTTATAAAAATGAAAAAAAATAATAGAATGTCACAGGTCAAATTTAGGACTAAAAACAAATATAACTTTTTGGGGACTTGCAAAATTCTAGTTATATAACAATAGCATAATCCTTTTGAAAATAGTTACTCATTTCATTGTAGCATAATGCAACCATGCTTAACTTTTATAATTTTTTGAAAGGGATGTTATTAATGTAATTACATTTGCCTTTGGTTATTAGAATACATTTTCTTTTATTGTATAGAATTAAAAAGTAGTTTTTTTTTATTTGTCAACCCATATCTTCATTGGGTTCTTTATAACATGATTTTGCTGCTTTTAGAAGTAAATGATTGTAATTATCATTTCATAGTTATCTCTTATATTGAGAATTTGGATGATTTTAAAATGTTAAAAGGGAATGTGGACACCCACCTGTGTAAATTATTCAGTTACAAATTGAACTGGAACTTGCTTTAATCTCTAAGTCTTTGTCTTTCCAGATCCCCAAGAATGAATTCAACCAAATCTGCCTCAAAAGATGGGAGAAGTGGAAATAGTAGCAGATGGAAATGAAGAATGAATGCGAGTTGTGTACCTGTCTGACCATTTTGGATGTTCACCTGATTTCGTCTTTGTCTTGTCTTTATTCTCTCTTTGATAATTGATAGTACCCCCCCCCTGGATGAGCCCTGGGGCAGTGTTACAGACACAAGTGGAAGTCCTAGGTGAAAGTAGCGGATGATCATGGCCAGTAAAGTTGGAAAAACTAGAAGTTGTAGGAAATGCAGTAAGATGCTCAGCAAAGAGTCTGCAGGTGCCCTCGGCTCCCGAGGGAGGTTTTACATATATAATAAAAAATAAAATTCAAATGATAACAGTATGGATTTCTTTTAGGGGGGGGTGCATTTAATATTTTAAATAGTAGGAATTAATTTTTCGGTAATTTATAAGGAAGTGCGTCCCGGTCTCACGAATCAGTAATAATGGATTTGAGAGACTAATTTCCTCCGCCCAGGCGACGCTGGGTAGCGGCTTCTAGCCATGATATATAGAAATCAATTGGTGGTCAATCTATTTAATCTAGATATTTACCACGTACCCCACGTGTAAAGGTCAGGCACAAGGCCCTATTAATGTGGGACTACCCACGAACCAAAGCTTATGGGTGCCGGGTGCAAAAATGCGTTGATCCCGTCGGCATTCACCTTCAAGGGAGCGCACCAGGCACTGGGCAATAAACCAGCCCTGCCCCTTTAAATCGAGGGGCTGGTGTTACCTGTGGGGATGCCCCCCCCCCCCCGGGGGATCAATGATGTTAACTTGTATGGTCCAGGGCCGAAGCCACCAGACCCCCTAACTGGAGTTAGATATGTGGGTTTTCAACCGACACTTGTTCTCTAAAAATCTATTCAGATTCTCAACTTTCATCCATACTTCCTGTTTCTTTTCGATTTTCGTTTTTCGTTTTTGTTTTTTTATTTAACCTCTTTCCTCCCTACAACCCTTTTCGTTTACCCATTCTCTTTCCTCTTCTTTTTCCCCATTATTTATATCCTATTTCGTTCCGTTTTTTCCACTCCTGTATTCATTGTCCATCCGTTTTTTTCTTTGTTTCTTTTGTTTTTCGTTTTTCGTTTTTTTTTATTTAACCTCTTTCCTCCCTACAACCATTTTCGTTTGCTCATTCTCCTTTCTTTCCCCTTTTCCTATTATTTATATCCTATTTCGTTCCGTTTTTTTCATTCCTATATTCATTGTCAATCCGTTTTTTTGTTGTTTCTTTTCTTTTCTTAAGTCAATTCTTTTTATTTCTTTTCTCTTATCATACAAATCAGTTTTAACTGGAATATTTTTTTCTGAGTTGACTTTATTTTATGGCGGTCATCAATTCCGACTTTTTTTTCTTTTTATTTAAAAAAAAAAAAATGGTTCCTGTCCCATTTTATTCCTTTCTTTACAAATTCGACAACCCCATTTTTGGGGTGTCAAAATAATTGGTTTTCAAAAAAGAAAAGAAAGAAAAAAAGTTTCATTTGCAAAATGTCCAGGATGGGCTCTCTACGTCCTTCCATTCCTTTGGGGTTCTTACTTCAAATAAACCTCCCTCCCCACTCTCCCCCTCTACCTCCCCCCTCTCTCTCTCATTACTTCTCTCTTTTCTACTTCTCTCTTACTTTTCTTTCTCTCTATCACTTTCTCTCTAATTCTTTCTCTCTACTTCTCTCTCTCTCTCTTTCTCTTTGATTCTTTATCTCTCTTATCTCTCTCTATCTCTCTCTCTCTCTCTCTCTCTCTACTTCTCTTCTCTTCTCTTTCTCTTCTACTTCTCTCTCTCTCTCTCTCTCTCTCTACTTTTCTCTCTCTACTTCTCTTTCTCTCTATCACTTTCTCTCTACTTCTCTCTCTCTTTCTCTTTGATTCTTTTTTCTCTCTCTCTCTTCTCTCTCTCTCTCTCTCTCTCTTTCTACTTCTCTCTCTCTCTCTCTCTCTCTACTTTCTCCTCTTCTTTCTACTTCTCTCTCTCTCTCTCTACTTTTCTCTCTCTACTTCTCTTTCTCTCTATCACTTTTTCTCTACTTCTCTCTCTCTTTCTCTTTGATTCTTTTTTCTCTTCCCCCCTCTCTCTCTTCTCTCTCTTTCTACTTCTCTCTTACTCTCTACTTTTCTCTCTCTACTTTTCTTCTCTCTACTTCTCTCTCTCTCCTTTCTCTCTTTCTCTTTTTCTCTTTCCACTTTTTCTTTCTGTCTCTCATTTCCTTTCTCCCTCTCTCTCTCTCTCTTTCATACGCTCTATCTGCTTCTCTTTCTCTTGTTTCTCGCCTTTTGTCTCTTTTCTCATTTTTCTCCCTCTGTCTCTTTCTCTTCTCTCTCTCTTCCTTCTTTCTTTTTCTTCTTTCTGTATCTGTTTTATTTCTCTATTTCACTCTCTCCCTTTTCTCTCTCTCTTTTTCTTTCTCTCTCTCTTACTCTCTCTCTCTCTCTCTCTCTCTCTCTCTCTCTCTCTCTCTCTTCTCTCGTATCTCCTTTCTCCTTCTTTCTCTTTTTCTTTTCTTTCCTTTCTCTTTATTTCACTCTTTTTCCATTCTTACTACCTCTCTCTACCTCTTTATTTCTCCCTCTCTTTCTCTGCTTCTCACCTTTTCTCTCTTTTCTGCCACTTTCTTTCTTTTCTTTCTTTCTTTCTCTTTCTTCTTTCTTTCTCTTCTTTCTTTCTTTCTTTTTTCTTTCTTCTTTTTTCGCTTTCTTTTCTTTTTTCTTTTTCACTCTCTCACTTTCTTTCTTCCTTTTTTTCTTTCTTTCTTTCTTTCTTTCTTTCTTTCTCTTCCTCTCTCTTTCCTTTTCGTTTCGTTCTTCTTTCTTTCTCTTCCTCTTCTCTTTCTTTTCTTTCTATTTCCTTCTCTCTTTCCTCTCTTGTTCCCTTTTCTTTGGTTCTCTTTCTCTTTCTTTCTTTCTTTCTTTCTTTCTTTCTTTCTTTCTCTTTCCTCTCTCGTTCTTCTTTCTTTCTTTCCTCTGTCCTCTTTCTTTCTTTCTTTCTTTTTCTCTTTCCTCTTCTTTTCTCTCTCTTTCTTTTTTCTTCTTTCTTTTCTCTTTTCTTCTTTCTTTCTTTCTTTCTTTCTTTCTTTCTTCTCTTTTCTCTCTTTTCTCTTTTCTCTCTCTTTCTCTTTTCTCTTCTTTCTCTTTTCCCTTTGTCTCTTTGTCTTTTCTCACTCTTTCTTTCTTTCTTTCTTCTTTTTTCTTTCTTTCTTTTTTCGTCTCTCTCCTTCTCTACCTCACTCATTCTCTTACACCCACCCCCCGATTTTCTCACCCCTCTTAATTTTGTCGGCAACAGAATTATTTTTAGACATTCATTTTTCTTTCGAGAGAATTTTACGACTTTGCGAATAAAAGAAAGATCAGATGTCGACGTTGTTTGGAAGGTATTTTTACCAAGTTGCCAATTCTCTTCAAAAATCTCCAACGAGACCCATTTATTCGCCCCCCCCCCCCGTAGCCCCCTTTCTCTTTAAAAAAATTCTTTCTTGTCTTTTATTTTTTATTAGTTATTTTCCTTATGCAATTCATCCTTCATTTATTGTCCTAGACAGTTATTTTTGCAACGTTATATTTTTATAAGACAATTCATCTCTCTCTCTCTTCTCATAGCCCTTAGAATACGCTGACTCTACTCCCTGCGGAGACGTAAGACCCGCCCACCATTAATAAAAGGGCGTGACCTTACACTAAAGTACATCTGGTAGTGAGGCTCCACTTCTGGATGTCCTGTCGGTTGGAGTTTTATAATACACCGACGGCCCCTCCAATGGGGCCACCTGTTGGCCGTGGGTGGTGACCCGTGATGCTTAAAGACAGAACCCTGGTGGCTGAGCAGTCACTGACAAGCAACACTCTACTTTGGCCTTTACTTAAGCGAGACGGTCGGTCGGAGAGGCCCCCTCCGATTAATCGGCTGGTCACGTTAAGCCCTAGCGCCTATATGATTGTCTCGACCCTATTGCCCTTATGGCAAGCCCCAACCCTTTTTATCATATGGGTGCTAGAAGGCAGTGGCTGAGGATCTTCATGTCCTGGGTATGACGTTAAACTCTATCTGATGGTGAGGTTCCAGTTCTGGAGGTTTGGGGAATGTGGAGCACCCCTTCATCACCATTGCTTATAATAATGTTAGGATACCATTTATGGGGAAAAATGAAGGGGCACTTCACGCTCCCCAATTCTCCAGATCAGAAACCTCACCATCAGATTCATTTTAGTGTCATACTCAGGACACCCATTTTGGTGGGGAGGGTATTACTCAGGACACCCCTTTTGTATTACTTACTGCTGATAATACAGTCAGTGTATAAGGGGTCGGGTTAGCTCAGTCGGTAGAGTGTTCGGTTACAAACCACAAGGTTCCTAGTTCGATACCGGCCCTCACCAAATCAGCGTAGGCCGCCCTGACAACTTTACTTACTTTTTTTTAATTTTAAGCACTGCCAACAAGGTTTAAGAGGAAATGAGTCTGTTTGTTTCATGTACGTTCTACCATAGAAAATGTCGCTAAGAAATATAATTTCCATATTTCTTATTATCCTAATTAACTCTCTATAGTTTGAATCATTATATATACTAGTAAATATATGCACCCTCCGGGCGCAAGTATTTAAGTTTTAATGTAATAAAATATTGTATTAATTTAGAAAGGCTAATGAAACTAAATAAGAATACAGATAAAAAAATTTGAAACAGAGGGAGTATAATAAAAAATAGAACAACTGAAACTTACTCTTCCATCATTCTCGTCTTTCATTGTTATTTTTTTCTAATTTAAGTATTTAGTTAAAAGAGGAAGTAAATAATAAAATGACAGTTATTTTTTCTTGTTAATAGATTTCATTTAAGATTCATTTAAGAGATTTTTGCTTATATTCATTAAAATAAAACCAAACAGTTAGAAATCAATAATACTAAGCACATATTTATTAAATTCGATTTTTTAATATTAATATGCAAATTAGCCTTCCCGTTCACACTGTAAACCGCTATTTTGTTGTATATATAAATATAATTGCATGTTGTCAGTATGTAGACATAGTTAACAGTATTGATAATGTAAGACAATTTTATTAATAATTGAGGTTTAGATAAAAATAAAATCATGGAGAATGTGATGTCAATAATTAAGGGAATTATGACTTGAGTAGGAATATAGTTTCGGTTACAGACAGAAAAACACACAATCTCCATTATAATAAGATATATATATATTATATATAATATATATATATATATATATCATTATCCTAATTAACTCTCTACAGTTTGAATCATTATATATACTAGCAAAATAAAATTAAACGCCATCTGGGCGACGTAAAATAAACATTGCCTGAGTGGATGGGAGTTGAAAATTTAATATCAGAGAGTTTGTATCATAAATAAAGTAAAATCATCAAATTTATTAAAGGAGTAAAAAATTAAAAAATTGAAATGGAAACTTAGTTCTGATAACTTTAAATATATATTAAAATAAAACAAACTATATATAGATAGATAATACCAGGTATGTATTTATTAAAACTTGTTTAGAAAACAATGAGGACTGTCTAACATTGCATGCTCAAATTTTGAGTGTATCTATTCTGTTATGACGATTTTAGGTAGTGTGACGTAAGCAGTGAGGTAGTTTTTGTTACCGACAAAAACCGGAAGCGAATCTCCATTATCAATAGAATATATATATATATATATATATATATATATATATATATATTATGTATTAAGTGCGTCAAAATATTTTTCTTCTAAAATGACCCCTACCCTCTCAAAAAAAAATGGGGAAGGAGGAATTCTCACGGTAGATTATTGACAAAACAGATTTGTCTAAGGAAATGGTAAATCAAAGAACACTGTAGACATGGAATCTGCAGAAGAAGAAAGAACAGGACTAAATATACCTTTGGTTAACTCTTTGTCCACTTTAAACCGCTCGCAGTGACTCTCCCAGCAAAGTACAAAAACTGATAGTTCATTATAATTGAGCGGAAGGACTCCAATTACAATAATAATAGGACTTTATTTGAATAGAATGAATTCTGAGGTGAATAGATAGTGAACTTTGAAATATCTCATCATACAGGTAAAAAAAAGGGTTAACCCTTCACCTACTTTAAACTGCTCACAGCGGTTCTCCAAAGCAAAGTACAAAAACTGATGGTTTGTTCATTATAATTGAGCAGAAGGACTCGTATAATAATAATAGGACTTTATTTGAATAGAATGAGTTCTGAGGTGAAAAGATAATGAACTTTGAAATATTACATCATACAGGTAAAAAATACCAAGAAAATTTAGTACAGTCTAGGGGAAAAATTGGTTGGCAAAGAGTTAAACCGCGCATAGCGGCTCTCCTACCATTGCGATCCTACCTTAAGCCACTGATGGTTTGTTCATTGTAATTGAGGAGAATGACTCCGATTCCAATAATAATAATACTTTATTTGAATAGAATGAGTTCTGAGGTTAATAAATAGTAAACTTTGAAATATCTCATCATACAGGTTAAAAAAAGGGTTAACTCTTCGCCTACTTTAAGCTGCTCACAGCGGTTCTCCAAAGCAAAGTACAAAAACTGATGGTTTGTTCATTATAATTGAGCAGAAGGACCCAGATTACAATAATGATAGGACTTTATTTGAATAAAATGAGTTCTGAGGTGAATAGATAGTGAACTTTGAAATATCCCATCGTAACATCCAAATAAAAAATACCAAGAAAATCTAGTACAGCCGTTGTGGGAGGGGGGGGGATTTGGTAGGCAAAGATTTAAGCGCCCAATCTAGGAGAAAGAAAATTCCGCTTAACTCTTTGCCTACCAAATTTCCCTCACATCTGTACCAAATTTTCTTAGTATTTTTTACCTGTATTATGGGATATTTCAAAGTTCACTCTCTGTTCACTATCACAGACAAAACAAAAAATGCCAAGGGTGTTCACGTAGTGATTTTTCACTGTAAACAAGTGACACGCACAAGAGCCGCTACCAGCGGCTTACGGAAAGATCGTAGTTGCGAGAAAGCCGTTATGAGCGGCTTAAAGTAAGCAAAAAGTTAAACAAATTGACCCTGTGTCACATCCTGCCCATAACGAAGAGGTTACACTATGCTGATTAGAGCTCCCTTGAATGCGTGGTAACGATTTTAGCTCCGAAACCACGACTGAATTTAAGGTTGATCGTCTGAAGATGTCTTATTTTAAGGTAATTAAAAAACAACAACAACACCTGAACAGAGCCCGAGGTTGTTGTGACCTGAACGTTGTGTTTATACATAAAGATCGTGCTCTTCCAATATGTGATCTATGGAAGGTTTGTGATCTACTATTGATCTACTATTCATGGCATGTGATCTACTAGGAAAAAAGAAGACAGGGTTAGGGTTGGGCTAATTTAAATGGGAAAATAATGGGTAGAACAACTAGGTAGTTCACATATTGGATTAGAAACCATTTGGTAGATCACATATTGGGAGGGCACCGTTTAATGGGAAAATAATGGGTAGTTAATGGGTAGATCACATATTGGAATGTAAACAACTCGGTAGATCACATATTGGAAGAGCACCGTTTAATGGGAAATAATGGGTAGTTAATCGGTAGATCACATATTGGAATGTAAACAACTCAGTAGATCACATATTGGATTAAAAACCATTTGGTAGATCACTATTGGGAGGCACCGTTTAATGGGAAAATAATGGGTAGTTAATGGGTAGATCACATATTGGAATGTAAACAACTCAGTAGATCACATATTGGAAGAGCACCGTTTAATGGGAAAATAATGGGTAGTTAATGGGTAGATCACATATTGGAATGTAAACAACCCGGTAGATCACATATTGGATTAGAAAACATTCGTTAGATCACATATTGGAAGAGTACCATAAAGATGAGGACAACAGTCCGAAATATTAAAATTATCAGAATTAAATAAGTATTAATTAAAGAAGTATCAGGCGTATTGCTAAGAAAAATGATAAACAATAGGACTGCAAGTGGAGATTCATTAGAGAATGTATGTGTGTGTGTGTGAGAGAGAGAGAGGGGGGGGGGGAAGAGGGGAAGGAAGGGGAGAGATTCCATATTAAATATAAATAACGATTATATTACGCGCATGCGCAAGACACGTGTCCCCTGACATGGTTTGCATATTATTATATCTGTGTCCTATTAGGATCTGTCTAAGTATCTACATATTTAGCGTGTTTTGTTAATTGAGTAAATTCCGAAAATACTTTCTTTGTTCTTTTCTTACTTTGCCTTTCTTTCTTTTTGCCTGTACACCTGCAAATAATATAAAAACTGCCGTATGAGTTTTATATATATATATATATATATATATATATATATATATATATATATATATATATATCTTAGAAAGGAAGCAAAAACTCAACACCATAATTCCATAATAAAATTATTTCTATCAAAATTGGGGCCTTTTATAAATCTAAGTTGATTTAATATAGCTCCCCAAAATGTTGTCTCATCAGATGGTAGATCAAGATAATTTGAATTGCATAACTGAAAAATTTACTTCTAAAAAAAAAAAAATAAATAAATAAAAAATAAAAAATTTTTTTACTTTGTAAGACTTTTATATTTTTATTTTTTTTTGAGAAGTAAATTTTTCAGTTATGCAATTCAAATTATCTTGATCTACCATCTGATAAGACGAAATTTTGGGGAGCTATATTAAATCAACTTAGATTTATAAAGGCTCCAATTTTGGTCGAAATAGATTCATTATGGAATTATGGTGTTGAGTTTTTCCTTCCTTTCTAAGATAAATATTGCTCTGTATATAAACTAAAAAGTTTATTATACATTGAGCTCTTTTTAGTGATTTAAAGATTCACTGTGTTTATACATACTGGATCATACAATAATAATACAGTGTATCTTAGAAATCACATATAGAACCATCCCTTACTACCAAGTTTTGGATACCTCTCATCATATATACACACATATATATATATATATATATATATATATATATATATATATATATATGGTGGAGATGTGAGGAACAAAAGAACAAAACTTAGTCAAAAGTGTATAGGATATATTTCGCTAGAGCTTTGAGCTCGGCATCATCAGTCGAGGTCAAGTGGGTGGGTAAGCGTTAGTGGGGAGAGGTATTGAATGATCAGTTAGGAATCATTGGAGAGGAAGATAAGGAAATCAGAAGGGGAGAGAGATAGAGATAGTGAGCAGGGAGAAAGTAGAGAGATATATTGTAACCCCCTCTTCTATCCACCTCCTCCCACCACATTACCCCTTCTCTTCTATAAAACACTAGTATGATAACCTGATAATTCATTTAAACGACTGATGATGTCGAGCTCAAAGCTCTAGCGAAATATATCCGACACACTTTTGTCTGAGTTTTGTTCTTTTGTTCCTCACATCTCCACCACATTCTGTCGGATTCATTCCAATCCTCTTTCCATATATATATATATATATATATATATATATATATATATATTATATATTACGAATCTTTGCTAATCCACGAAGCAAACAAATTTACTTCTGGGTTAATAAGAATCGATTTAAAAAGTGCTCAATAAAAAGAGCTAAATATACGTTTTTTTAAAAGCGAATGTTATAAAATATTCCAACTGCAGACACACACACACACACACACACACACACACACACACGCCCTGTCGCCTGGGGCGTTAGAATGCACCGACTGCACCTCTGCAGAGGGGTAAGACCTCCCTCAATGGGGCCACCTGTTGGCCGTGGGTGGCGACCCGTGATGCTAAAGGATAGAGCCCAGGTGGATGAGCGGTTCATGACATGCAATACTCCACTTTGGCCCTATCTTGGGCTAGACGGGCGGGCGGAGAGGCCCTCTCCGATCAATCGGCTGGTCACGTCAAGCCCTAGCACCTATATGATTTTCCCAACCCTATTGCCCTTATGGCAAGCCCCAACCCCTTTTATCATATGGGTGCTAGAAGGCGGTGGCTGCGGGTCTACATGTCCTGGGAATGACGTTGAACTCTATCTGATGGTGAGCTTCCAGTTCTGGAGGTTTGGGGAATGTGGAGCACCCCTTCATCACCATTGCTCCCTGGTCCACTCTGACCCGGTATGGTAGTACCTGTTAGGGTCTCATCTATGGGTTAAATAGAAAAATGTATTTATAAAAACATTGTATTATCCATTTAAGAATTGATTTATTTCAAAACTTTATCGGCATTAAATGACCCACTGAGGTTGATATGCCGTAAAACAAACAAACCAAACCAAACACCCACACACAGATAGTTTGGAAGATATAAGACACAAAACAGAATGAACGATTCCTAGCAACAACTTCAGACTTTCAGAAATCTTCTGACGCTGTCAGGCTGATACCGACTTTAGGCCACCCGACGACTTTACTTACTTAATGATGAAGCCATCCTTGTAGAAGACCAATTGTGGTATTATTTAAGCTATCACTGGAGGAGGGATGAGAGGGTGCATGCTTTCCCAAGGGTATTAGTCCGAAAGTGAACGTAATTGTGCGGTCGGAGTTCGAACTCGCTTACGGCAATGCCGCAGTCCAACACATTAGCCACTACACCAAAGGGATCCACACCTTTTAGTTTATGATATTTAATTTGGTTGGTATGTATGTATGTATGTATGTGTATGTATGTATGTAAAAAAAGGTAGATAATCAAGGGCTTCAAATCGGTCTACTATGTGACCAGTGTGGAAGGCTATGTATGAGCAAAGCTGGCCTGATCAGTCACCAATCTATGCATCGGTGGGATGGACTAATAAAATACCCTGTGCTCCCTGGAAATACCTGTAAATGTGGGAAGGTGTGCAAGACTTTGGCAGGACTAAAGAGCCACTTTCGTGCAGCTCATTGTTGAACTTTTTTGAAGCTCACCATTATATTGTTTCAACTGTTGAGCTTTTTTATTATTATTATTATTGTTACTATATCAAGCAATGGCAATACTTGAATACGAGTTTGCTGTCATCATGTATGTATGTAGAAATTTTCTCTTAGAAATTATATATTACCTCATGGGGAGACATCAAGATTTTGGAGGTGATTAGGTGGGGAATGACAAAAAAAAAAAAAAGATTGGGAACCCCTGAACTAAAGAGAACTTAGACAATAATAATAATCAAAGAAAATAATTACTTCCTATGTGTGTGTTGGTTGGTTGGGTTTTGGGTTTTATGGCACGTCAACCCATTTGGGTGATTTTATGCCAAAGATGTTTTTGTTTTATTCATTCTTCCTGGGTTGGTTGGATTTTACGGCATGTCAACCCATTTGGGTAATTTTATGCCAAAAACGTTTTTGTTTTATTTCATTCTTCATGGGTTGGTTGGTTGGTTGGTTGGTTGTGTTTTAGGGCATGTTTTTCTATTTAACCCATAAATAGTACCCTAACAGTTACTACCACTCCGTGTCAGAGTGTACCTGGGAGTAATGGCAATGAAGGTGTACTCCACACTCCTCAGAACTCCAGGCAAGTCCCCGTTGCATATAATAGCTGACGTGCAGGACTGCAAGAACAAATCAAATTTTCTTTTTGTGAGAAGACAAAGAAAAATGTACAAATTTTCTTATTTAGGTTTCGTACTAGAATTTTTTCCCCCTTTTGTGTGAAAATTCATCGGCTGAAAATACAGTTGTCAAAATTGAAAAAAAAAAAAAAAACGAAAAAAAAAAGACCCGTAAATTTTCTTGCAAGAATTTTTTCTCCCGGTGAAGACTTCGTGAAATGTTGTTATTGTTGTCGTTGCGAATCTTCTGTTTTAGCCCACGTGACTGGATAAACGTTTTCATGTGTGCATTTTTTTTCCAACAAAAATGGCAGAAGGCATGCGCATTGCGTTATTATCAAGTGAGAGAAATATTGAGACGGGTGACGAAAAAGCCGAAGACGCATTGAGGTCGCTTACATACCTTTCGTTATTTGCAAATGACTCAACTGATGAGGTCTACGTGGAGATGTTTGTTGCGCGATGAAACATCTGGCTTACAGCGTCTGTTTTGACGTCCATTTTTATTGTTGTTGTTTGTTTGTTGTTTTTATATTTTTGTATTTTTTGTTTTTTGCTATTTGATTTGCAGCTGGTGGTAGCGTCTGTGCATGTGTTTTTACTTTTACTGCAAGTTATATGCATGCGGTTTTGGTGCATGCACGCAGTAAAAAAGACAAAAAAAAAACGTTGAAATAGGCACGTAGTATGTATTTACCCAACCCCTCCGCCAAAACCAAGAATACGACAAAAGGTCAATTTTCTTTAAAAGATGGCCCTTGATTAAAACCGCAAACATCTCTGCAAATGAATGATTTTGATATTTCGGACTGTTGTCCTCATCTTTATTGTGTATAAGGCCACAGTGACATTATGCTGCTTGAAGTCCCCTTGAATGAGTGGTAACGATTTTTTTCTTAATCAGCTGTAAAATAATATGGCAGACTGGTATGTTACCCGGTGCACGAGAAGGCAAATTCTGAATTGAAACCAGTTGTAGAAATAGAGAGGAATGGATTCCGCCAGGTTATTCGTACACAAGACATGTTATATGAACAGCGCACTCCGCGGCCAAACCATGGGAATTATCATGGGATAAGCCTTCCTTTCTTTATAGTTTTTATTGCATATTCCTCTTGTAACATCTCTCTCTCTCTCTCTCTCTCTCTCTCTCTCTCTCTCTCTCTCTCTCTCTCTCTCTCGGGGTCTGTCTCTCTGTGTTCCATTTTCTGTTCTTATTATTTCAGGAAACACGGAGGCTTATTTTCGTGTACATATTTTTATTCAATTTCCCGATACATTCTTTACCACGCCGGGAGTAAGAAGAGAGGAGCATCAGAGACGAAATATATATCTGCCCAAAAGGATCCTCAGGTCTGGTCACGAGAGCCCTGTTAAAGACGGATTAAGACCAGTCAATCTAATCCCCAGCAATCTTTTTTCCACTGGGTTACCATCAATTTCAAAATCTATACTACGGTTCCTTACAAAAATTATATGCTATGCCTGTCTATTATATAACATTTAAAATGTGTTTAGATGAGAGAGAGGTTCATTATAATTTGAATGCGGGTGACCTTGCCAGTTTGAAATGAAATTCCAAATAGAAATACAAATACAAATTTAAATTTAAACAATAAAATAAAAATAATCAAACCTGAAAAGCGAAAAATCAACCAATAGGGTTTCAAATTACATCGACACGTGACTGTGCGGTGTTTCCCGCCTGAAACGCATTCATCTGCACTGCCGTTGCCCAGCCAAGGGGTCTGCCTTTCTGCTAACAAAAAACAAAATGGCGATTATTGTTTTCGAAAGGACAATATCAACTGATGAGACAAACAATCGGCAATTGAAGTAAACAGACCGACTGAAATTTGAACTTTCGTTCAGGGTAATTCCTTTGGGGTTGGGGTCGTCAGTTGTGACGGACAGAGCACGGAATTTCCATAATCTGCCAACCCCGCCATAACCAACGCGACATTGCCATTTTTAATCCAAATATTTGTTTTGAACAATTTAAGATGATTTAAATTTCTAGATAAATAATTTAACTTTTTTTCCCTTCTGATGGCATATCATCCCCAGTGGGTTATTTAATGCCGATAAAGTTTTGAAAGGAAGTCATTTTTAATGGATAGCCAATTTTTTTATAAATACATTTGGCTAAACTTGCAAATTGGTCGGAAAAATTAAAACGGAAACTTTTTTGGTGGTGCCCCATGACAGTTTAACTACAGTGTATGAATGGACATTTTGCGAATTGGGTTACGGTTTAGGGGTTTGGGGATTAAGGTTGTTTTCAATTACGTATTGCTTAAAAAACAAAACAAATATTAATACATTTGATTAACCATTGAAATTAATTATTGAATCAAACGGTAGACACATTAGTCTCAGTTGTTTGTGTTAGTATTGCAATGTATAATTTCAATTAAACTTGGTTTAAAAAATATTTTTCATCATTAAATGTATAGTAATTTGGGTTTTTTGTTGTTTTTTTTTAGTTTTTTTTAAGCAAAACGTAATTAAAAACAACCTTAATCCCCAAACCCCTAAACCGTAACCCAATTTGCAAAAAAGTTCATTTATACGCTGTAGTTAAACTGTCATGGGGGACCACCAAAAAACTTTCAGTTTTAATTTTCCGACCAATTTTCAAGTTTAGCCATATATTTTTCTATTTAACCCATAGATGGGACCCTAACAGGTACTACCACTCCGGGTAAGAGTGGACCAGGGAGCAATGGTGATAAAGGGGTACCATGACATGCAACACTCCGCTTTGATCCTTATTTATTTGAGATGGGCGGTCAGAGAGGCCCCTCTTATCAATCGGCTAGTCATCTCAATCCCTAGCTCCGATATGATTGTCCCAGTCCCTATTTTCCTTCTGGCAAACCCCCAACCCCTTTGATCATGTGTTAGAAGGTAGTGGCTGAGGGACTTATGTCCTGGGTATGACGATAAATCTAATGGTGATGTCATATCTTTATAGAAAAAAAAATCAAAATCGTTTTTGTCGTTTCATTTTTTCATATTTCATAAAATAATATAGGGGAGGGTGATCTCGTAAAAAAATATTTCCCCTAATATATTTTAGGAAAAAATTACTTCAGACATATTTTCATCCAAAGGTAAGTAATTATAGAAATTTTCGTTAAAATCGGACTATTAATTGATTTTTCATAGAATTTTTTTAAAAAGCCTCAAGCCATAACTTGTTTTTGGCTACGTTAAATTTCGATTGATTTAACAGGGCAAAAATGTAAACATTGTTTTTCGTTTATAATTTTTATTATTTCCGTGAGCTGAATTTTTTTTAAAGTCATCAGGAGTTTGTTTAATGTCTCTTCTTTCGAATGGACAAAACATTTTCAAGATAATATTAACCTTTATGCAAGTTTGATTGTGTTAAATATACGGGAGGGTAAATTTCACCGGGAAAATTGGTGGTACATAGTAAATCCACAGACCAGAATCTGAGAATAAACAAAGAGGAATATAAAAGATCTGAGAGTCTGGAATAGAAATTATGCTTAGAAAAGACGGAAGTCTATTATTGAATAAACACACACACACACACACACACACACACACACACACACACACACACACACACACAGGTGCATACACGTAGAGACACACTCTCATGCATAAACATACACACACTCTCTCAGACACGGTAACACACACACACACACACACACACACACACACACACGCATGCTCACTAATACACACACCCTCACAAACACACGCACACACTATCTCATGCACACACACACACACACACACACACAAAGACACACATACACACACACACAAAGACACACAGACACACACACACAAAGACACAAAGACACACACAAGACACACACACACACACACATACACACACACATACACACGTACACACACACACACACAGACACAAAAACACACACATACGCTTACAAAGATACGCACACACACCACACACACACACACACACACACACACAAGAGGAAGTAATAGATAACATAAAATGGGCATATTTTTAAAACACGTGTATCAAACTTTACATGAAAATGAATTGCAAAGTATTTAGAATTTAAAATGAGATGGTTTAATTTTGTTTTACTGTATTTGACAGCATATAGGACGCACTATTTTCCCCAAAGTTTTGGCTCAAAAAATTGCCCTGCGTCTTATACATCGTAGGTGAATTTTGAGACCTCAATATATTTATTATTCTTTTTATCATTCTTATTATTATTTCCTGCTATTGAGATGTCTTGTGCATGCTTATTGCTTGCCTGTACTGCCAAATTGCTTTTATACAGCTATGTTTCTGATTGTGTAATGCACAGCTAGACTGTTTTCAACAATATATGCTTAAATACACAAAAAAACTTTTTTTTTCCTGAATCTGACCTGCTGAAATGGGGGTGCGTCTTATATGCCAGTGCGTCTTATATGCCGTCAAATACGGTAGTTAAAAGAGAAATTAGAAAGTTTTTATTGATGTAAGAGCAGTCTCCCTTGTCTGAGGGTTTTGGGTAATCTCCTGCGTCAGGAGCCTCTTTTTTGGTCACGTGACACAGGAACCCAAGAAGATCACCCTCTACACGAAGCTACTGGACAAGTACGGACGTGCTTGTCACCTCTCTCCAGCACGCACATGGTGCATGCCAGACAGTACAGACTCTACATACAGTAAGTGGTTTCCACCTATTTTGCCTCTATTACACTTGGTATGTATGTTTGGACACTTGTGACATTATATAGCCTGGGGAACTTCGTTCCCCTATATATGTTATAATAAAAGTTATATAAATGTAACTAACGCGTTTGTTGTTTTCCTAACTGAAGTATTCCGCATTGGGTATTTTCCTTTAAGTAGGTATTTGCCTCATACCCCACTTGTATGGGCTGGGCACAAGGCCTCGTTTTAACGTGGGCCCACCCACAAGCCGAAGCTCATGGGTGGGAAAGAACAAAAATTGCGTCGATCCCTTCGGCATTCCCCCTCAAGGGGGCGGCTCAGGCACTGAGCAATAAACACAGCCCCGCCCCCAACGGGGCAGGTATTGCCTGGGGGGGGGGAAGCCCCCTGGGATCGACGCTATTATTTATTACATAATCTGATCCAGTGGCCGAAGCACACTGGACCCCCGGGTGAAGAAAGTCCTATAAGTAACCTAATGCTTTATAAGAACCAGAGTTTACACTCTGTGAACATCTTATATTAATACTAACTGTTTAAAAAAAACAAAACAATTCAGCAGCTTAAAAAAACAACAAAAAAACAAAAAACCTGCCCAGGCTACGTAGTTTTTCCCACTACAAAAATGATACCCATGCCGCAAGAGGAAACTGGACAATTTCCACCTCAGATGCCTACGCTGCATCCTACGCATACGTGGTAGGACAAAGTGCCAACCACAGATATGCTGGAACAAGCAAACAGGAACAGCATGTCTGCCATCATCTGCGAGAGAGAGACGCCTACTTTGGCTTGGTCACATCAGGAGGACGGACTTAGGCTGCATCTCCGAAAACCTACTGTACGGCAAATTGGCAGACGGCACCCGACCAACAGGGAGACCTCGTTTGCACTTTAAAGATGCCAGCAAAGGAAAATAAAGACATGCCACATTGGCACCAACACATGGGAGGCTTGTGCAGACGACCGTGCGACCTGACGACCCCTTGTCAAACAAGGAACGTAAAGGAGTGAAAAAGAGCAACTCCAGCAGGCATCACAGTTTGCTTGCAGTGATTGCCATTCAAGAGGTGGACTGTTCAGTCACTCACACAGCTGCAGATTAAAGGAAAAAGAAAAAAAACAGTGGACACTACGCCATCGTCTTTAGTAGACGGAAGGATGCCAATCAATCAATCAAAATTTAAACTGTTAACAGTCTTAAAAGTCAAGTTTCAAACTCAAAGCTTGAATACTTTAAATAAGCTTACATACAATCAAAGAATACTTTAAATAACATTGGTAAATAATTCAGACTACGAGGAACATTTTTAATGAAAGGGTAAATGATCTTCATTCCTTGTTCGCTTGGAACTCTTCTAATGAGAAAAAAAAAGATTCTTTGAAAAGTCAACCAGATTAAGGAAATTTCAGTTTGCCTCAAGATAAAGATCTTTGCGAATGTGATCACAGAATTTTGGTATAATTAGCAGGGGGTTCGGTTCTTGATTTTCCTTCGTCAATAGACGCTAATTCAGACCCGCTAGATATTCGCAAATGAAGAATGAAGAGTTTAACCTTTGTAGATTTGGTAGATTCAAATACCGTCAAAAATTATGTTACCATATTCGTTTCTTTTCTCTAGATTATCTCAGAATATTTTAAAGTTTTCCCTTAAAACAAGGATTTATTTGAAAAACTGCAACAAGATATAAAATGTTCAGCATATTTCTCAGAATATTTTAAAGTTTTCACTTAGAACAAGGATTTATTTGAAAAAATACACAAGATATAAAATGTTCAGAATATTTCTCAGAATATTTTAAAATTTTCACTTAGAACAAGAATTTATTTGAAAAACTATACAAGATATAAAAATGTTCAGAATATTTCTCAGAATATTTTTAAGTTTTCACTTAGAACAAGGATTTATTTGAAAAACTAAACAAGATATAAAATGTTCAGAATATTTCTCAGAATATTTTTAAGTTTTCACTTAAAACAAGGATTTATTTGAAAAACTACACAAGATATAAAATGTTCAGAATATTTCTCAGAATATTTTAAAGTTTTCACTTAAAACAAGGATTTATTTGAAAAACTACACAAGATATAAAATGTTCAGAATATTTCTCAGAATATTTTAAAGTTTTCACTTAAAACAAGGATTTATTTGAAAAACTATACAAGATATAAAATGTTCAGAATATTTCTCAGAATATTTTAAAGTTTTCACTTAGAACAAGGATTTATTTGAAAAACTACACAAGATATAAAATGTTCAAAATATTTCTCAGAATATTTTAAAGTTTTCACTTAAAACAAGGAATTATTTGAAAAAATACACAAGATATAAAATGTTCAGAATATTTCTCAGAATATTTTAAAGTTTTCACTTAGAACAAGGATTTATTTGAAAAACTAAACAAGATATAAAATGTTCAGAATATTTCTCAGAATATTTTAAAGTTTTCACTTAGAACAAGGATTTATTTGAAAAACTAAACAAGATATAAAATGTTCAGAATATTCTCAGAATATTTTAAAGTTTTCACTTAGAACAAGGATTTATTTGAAAAACTACACAAGATATAAAAATGTTCAGAATATTTCTCAGAATATTTTAAAGTTTTCACTTAAAACAAGGAATTATTTGAAAAACTGCAACAAGATATAAAATGTTCAGAATATTTCTCAGAATATTTTAAAGTTTTTACTTAAAACGAGGATTTATTTGAAAAACTAAACAAGATATAAAAATGTTCAGAATATTTCTCAGAATATTTTAAAGTTTTCACTTAGAACAAGGATTTATTTGAAAAACTACACAAGATATAAAATCTTAAGAAGTATTGGTACCAAAACAAACCTATTTGTAGAATAAACCTCATACCCACCTCCTCGGGAAGGCTGTTACTAGCATCCAGTAACCAGACAAAAAGAAAGGAGAACGTAACTGAATATACAATTAAAATATGATTAAAATAAGTGTAATATTTTTATATACGTTCTTATTTAATTTCGTTAGTCTTTTTAATCTATTTCATTACATTAAAACTTAAATACTTACGTCTGGAGCGTGCATATTGTTGCTAGTTTAAAAAAATTTGTTTCTAACATTTTTTTATTGAAAAGTTATTGTTTTGAAGCTGACATTTTTATTGAAAAAAATAATGGTAAAATTTGTGTTGCAAATATATTATTGAAATTAGCAAATATATGCACCCCCGGGTGCAAGTATTTAAGATATAATATAATAAAATATCATGTTAAATTAGAAAGGCTAATGAAACTGAATAAGAATTCAGATAAAAAATATTTGGAACAGAGGGGGTATAATCGAAAAATAGAACAACTTTGAAACTAACTCTTCCATCATTTTCCATTACTCCCGTTTTTCAGTGGTAAATTTTCCTAATTTAACTATTTAGTTAAAATAGGAAGTAAAGAATAATTTTACAGTTATTTCTTCTTGTTAATGGATTTCTTTTAAGATTTATCCCCGAAATTTTTGTTCATATTCAATAAGATAAAACCAAACAATTAGAAATCAATAATACTAAGTATATATTTATTAAAAATCAAATTTTTAAGATCAATATGCAAATTAGCCTTTCCATTCACACTGTGAACCGCTATTTTGTTGTATATATAAATACAATTGCATGTTATTAGTATGTAGATATTGTTAACAGTCTTAATGATGTAAAACAATTTTACTAATAATTGAGATTTAAATAAAAAAATACAAAATAAAATCATGGAGAATGTGGTGTAAATAACAAAGGGAATTGTGACTTGTATAGTAATATAGTTTCGGTTACATATAGACAAACACACAATCTCCATTATAATAAGATTAGCAAAAATATGCGCCCTCTGTGCACAAGTATTTAAGTTTTGATATAATTAGATACACGGCCTACTAATATACACGACCCCATATGTCACCTAAACAGGCAGAATTATAACAGGCCTATTCATTTTATAGTCAATTTATGTCTGTTTAATAAAAATATATACTTTCTTGAGATAAAAATGGCGCCTCGTGTTAGCCAACTAGACACTCAAATCGTTAGTTCGATTCTCACTGGGGGCCACATTCATTCGGCCTTGTGTCACACACGGACCACTAATATATACCCGCCCTGTCAGTGGGGCGTTAGAATGCACCGACTGAACCTCTGCAGAGGGGTAAGACTCCCCCAATGGGGCCACCCATTGGCCGTGGGTGGCGACCCGTGATGCTTAAGTATAGAGCCCAGGTGGATGAGCAGTTCATGACTTGCAATACTCCACTTTGGCCCTATCTTGGGCTAGATGGGCGTCGGAGAGGCCCCCTCCGATCAATCGGCTGGTCACGTCAAGCCCTAGCACCTATATGATTGCCCCAACCCTATTGCCCTTATGGCAACCCCCAACCCCTCTTTATCATATGGGTGCTAGAAGACGGTGGCTGCGGGTCTACATGTCCTGGGAATGACGTTAAACTCTATCTGATGGTGAGGTTCCAGTTTTTGAGGTTTGGGGAATGTGGAGCACCCCTTCATCACCATTGCTCCCTGGTCCACTCTGACCCGGAGTGGTAGTACCTGTTAGGGTCCTATCTATGGGTTAAATAGAAAAATGTATTTATAAAAAAATGTACTATCCATTAAGAATTGATTTATTTCAAAATTTTATCGGCATTAAATGACCCACTGATGTTGATATGCCGTAAAACAAAACAAAACAAACAAACAAACTAATATATACGACCCCATATGTCATTTTAACAGACATAATTCTAACAGGCCTATTTATCTTATAATCAATTTATGACAGTTTTGAAAAAAAAATGTTAGAAATATACAAACTTGTTGTCTTTTTTTATTCTGAAATGTAATAATAAAAGATTGTAAACAAACAAAATAGTTAAAAGAATTATGCAGTTATAGAAAACAAACACACCAATAATTTATCTGATTTCAGGTTATATTGGAAAAAAATAAAACCTTTTCAAATGTGAAATGTATTCCCTGGTCATGGTAGGCAATGATAATAATGATACTACAGAGAAACATTATTTCTCGAGGAGAACTTATGGTTCCATCTAGCCAAATGTTTGTGCTTTAAGTTTTTTTGAAACAGACATAAATTGACTATAAAATGAATAGGCCTGTTAGAATTCTGCTGGCTTAGGTGGCATATGGGGCCGTATATATTAGTAGGCTGTGTTAGATATTATATTGAATTAGAAAGACTAATGCAATTTGATACGAACACAAAAAAAGATTACACTTATTTGTACTGCATTCTAAAAGATTTCAATATGAAATTATTCATAGATAAAATTATACATTCATAGGATTACTTTTAATATGTTTGAGAATAAAACAATAATATTAGAGATCAATAACACCAAGTAATTATTTATTAAACACGGTTTTGTTAAAACCGGTATGCAAATTATTCACATCATATACTATGTAAACCTTTATTTCTTAATGAGAAGAAGAAGAAGAAGAAGAAGAAG
>CM042176.1:25339294-25361794 GCA_023376005.1 Doryteuthis pealeii | reverse complement strand
ACTCTTGACTGATAAATTATTTATCTATTTACCCATTAAACTAACCCTAAACCCTAACCCTCACCCTAAACCCTAACCCTAACTGTTAAGTTTCTGACCGCCATCCTTGGCCAGTTGAAATGAACTTAAAGTAAGTAAGTCCTGAGCTATAGAATCCTTTGGTAAGTGAATAAGTCCCGAGTTATGGAATCCTACGTAGTGTTAAAGGTCCAGTGATATAATCCTATGTTCCGTCGTCCACGAAGATTCAAAGCAATATGTTCAGGTATGAGCAGAAAAGCCAGTATAAATAATAATATCAGCAGCAGAATACTGCCAGTGGTTGGTCAATAGGTTGGTCACATGTTTATCGGCGAGTCTATAAATATAAGTGGTCATTTGACACACGCCTTATATCTAAAAAAAAAAACACCAACACTAACCCCGTCTTCTTTTTTCATAGTAGATCAATAAATAAATAAATAATTTCTCAGTCAAGAGTGGTTCCCATTTGATCATGTTAGACTTATAAGAAATAACCAAATGTTGAATAGGAACAAGTAATATATGAAATTATTATTAAAAGACAATTGCATAGGATCAAGTGATATATACCAAAATTCATTTGCATATGAACAATTAATATATACAAAGGTTTTATGAAAAGAGAGTTGCATAGAATAAGTAATATATAGTCATCGGGTGGCCTAAAGTCGGTATCAGCCTATCAGCGAGGGTGTCTATCCAAGATAGACTAGACCAAGGAGATTGTTTCTGCGTCTGAGGTGGCGCGCCACACCTATCATCAGCTCATTACTTTACCGCACAGATCCCTATGCTACTCATACACTGAGTTGGCGACGGCCGGTATCGAACTAGGAAGCTTGTGATTTCTAGCCGAACGCTCTACCGACTGAGCCAACCCAGCCCTTGAGTAACAATACAGTAATGATAATAATACAGTAATAATAATGAGTAATATATATATATATATATATATATATATATATATATATATATATATATATATATATATATATATATATATATATAAAGATTTTATTAAAAGAAAATAGCCCGAGAACATGTAATATATATAAAAGGTTTATGAAAACATGTAGAGGGGTAAGGCTCCCCCAATGGGGCCACCTGTTGGACGTGGGTGGCGATCCGTGATGCTTAAGGATGGAAGCCAGGTGGTTGAGCAGTTCATGACATGCAACACTCCACTTTGGCCCTTACTTGGACTAGACGGGCGGTCGGAGAGGCCCCCTCCGATAAATCAGCTGGTCACGTCAAGCCCTAGCAACTATATGATTGCTCAACCCTATTGCCCTTATGGCAAGCCCCAATCCTTTTTATCATATAGGTGCTAGAAGGCTGTGGCTGAGGTCTACATGTCCTAGGTATGACGTTAAACTATCCGATGGTGAGGTTCCACTTCTGGAGGTTTGGGGAATGTGGAGCACACCTTCATCACCATTGCTCCCTGATCCACTCTGACCCGGGGTGGTATTACCTGTTAGGGTCCCATCTATGGGTTAAATAGAAAACAAAATTGATTATCCATTAAGAATTACTTTATTTCAAAACTTTATTGGCATTAAATGACCCACTGAGGTTGATATGCCGTAAAACAAAACAAAACAAATCAAACCAAAAAGAATCAAGTAATATATACAAAGATCTTAGTAAAAGAATATTGCATAGGTACAAGTTATAAACAAATTATGAACAGAAAATTTCATAGGAACAAGCACGGCCTACTAATATATACGGCCCCATATGTCACCTAAGCCGGCAGAATTCTATCAGGCCGTGGAACAAGTAATATATACAATGATTTTATGAAAAGGAGGTTTCACGGAAACATGTAATATATACAAATATTTTATTTGCATAGGAACAATTAATCTATACAAAGGTTGCCTGTCACCCCATGTATTGGAAATTTTATCTTTTAAAATAAATAAAAAAAACATTTGTGGTATATTGCATGCCTTTTTGTTTCTTTTGGTCTGTCTCTCAATGTCTCGTTTCGTGTTTGGCTGCGAAAACGAAGGAGAGGGACTTCTGTGGCTGGTGCCTAGTCTGGACTTTTTTTGATCACGTGTCCCCTGAATCTGTCTCTTGGAAACTGGGAAGTAAAGAGTGAGGACGCAACCAGCAGATTGTCTTTTCATAGCACTGTGTCACAAACCCCTAAACTGCTTGAATACTGATATTGGCCGGTTTGAAAAAAAAACATTGATTGAGAAAAGGTGGCTTATTGCTGTTGCAACCCTACAGAATTCCTAGAAAGGCTGAGACGGTGGTTACTTCATTTTCCTTTGGCGAAAAAGGTCGCGGTTCTTTTCTCTCACATTCTTCTCACCACGGAAGAAACTTTGTTGGAGTGTCCATCCCTTTGAGGAAAAACAGACAGCTACGCGTGAAGAAAAAGGGGTTCTAGCGCAGAGGGACCTGCCATAATCTTCAGCCGGGAGCCTCATTCTTTGGCGAAAAAGAACGTGAAATTTTAAGAGAATTTCATTAAAATCCGATAATTCCCTGATTTTTGGTAAATTATTTTCCCTAAAGTCATTTTGTCAAAAATGCAATTTAGTCTCATTTTGGGTATCACTATTATATACTATACAAAGGTTTTATGAAAAGATAGTTTCATAGGAACAAGTAATATATACAAAAACATCAAAAGTTGCTCAGGATAAAGTAATATATACAAGGATTTTATTTACATGAAAACAATTAATATATACAAAAAAGGTTATAATTGCAAATCGTCGTCAAAATTAAAACGGAAAATTTTAGCTTGGGCATAGATTTTAATGAATTTAATCATTACTAAGGACACGATTTATGTTTCAAATGGCGCTAATACCGTTGGGAAGAGTGTGCATCCAATTAATCTCCCTCCAACTATGGACCCCTTACCCACGGCTAGGTAGCCAGATTTTTTTAAACAGACATAAATTGACTATAAAATGAATAGGCCTGTTAGAATTCTGCCGGCTTAGGTGACATATGGGGCCGTTTATATTAGTAGGCTGTGTCTGGTCTTGGTAAGTAATGATAGTAATGATACTACAGAGAAACAGTATTTCTCAAGGGAAGTTATGGTTCCATCTAGCCAAATGTTTGTGCTTTAAGATATTTTTGAAAGAGACATAAATTGACTATAAAACGAATAGGCCTGTTAGAATTATGCCTGCTTAGGTGACATATGGGGCCGTATATATTAGGGGCCGTGGATGGATTTAGGAAAGGATCAGCCTTTGCGGGTTATTTAATGCCTAATCTTGGTTTTATATCTATCTGCACATATATAAAGGGCAGTTGGTGTGTATAACTATTTAAACATTAAAAGTTAAAGGAGATGAAAGAAAAAAAGGAGACTTAAAGGCCCTTTTAACCGGTGCATTGTCAAAAGTTTACAACAATGAGTTCGAGCCTCACTGGGTGTCACATTTATTCGACCTTGTGCAAAGTTTAGTAAACAAATACGTTTTTAAGATAAACTAGAAAAAGAAACTAGACAAGAATCTAGAAAAAGAAAGTGGTTTAAAAGTGATTAATCATTTTACAGCTAAATTCTTGTGTGTCTGAAAACAAAGATGGTGTCCAGTTTACAGCTATGAAGCTAAACTGGGATAATCTAAAGGGTATCAATGAGTATGTACCGAATTGTTACATATAGGCGTGGTGTAATGGTTAGAGTCGTGGGAAATGGACTCGTCGACCTGAGTTCAAATTCCGGACGAGACTGTTTGTATTTCACATAGCGTTAATACCCTCCGGAAGAGTGTGCACCCAATTACTCTCCCCAACTATGGACTCCTTAACACGGCTAGGTAACCAGTCTAGGAGAAGGGAAACTCTGAATCTAAACCTCTTAAACTCTGCTTAAGACTTGTGTCGCATCCTGCTCGTACGGAGGGTTGATATATATATATATATATATATATATATATATATATATATATATATATATATATATATGAAAGTACGTAAATAAAGATTGTGTTTATTTGATATGATAGGATATGAATTGAAGGTTAATAATTAATGAATTTAGGCGGGCATATATGTTCAAATGTAAGGCTAAACATAGCCTTACATTTGAACATATATGCAAATTCATTAATGGTATGACTTCATTAAGCACATATCCTCCAATATATCAACACAATATGCTGTTGAAGTGAAAACATTTTATAACATATTCATAGCTAATATTGAACAATATTTCGATTTTATAAAAATCATCTTCAGAGCTTGTTTATACTCCGTACTATCAAAAGCGGAGACGATCGAAATATTGTTCAATATTAGCTATGAATATGTTATAAAAATCTTTTCACTATAACAGCATTTTGTGTTGTTTTCATATCCTTTTATCTATACTCATATCATCGGATTCATTTCCTTTCTTTAACACATACACACACACACACACACACACACACACACATATATATATATATATATATATATATTATATATATAGCGTGCGCCCGATGGTACATGTCCCCGTCTTCTGGTTAAATTCTGAAAAGTTCTCAGTTAAAAAAAGAAGAAAATAATATTTTTTATTTAATTTGTTTTCTTTCTTCAATGGCATATCAACCTTCATGGGTTATTTAATGCCAAAGTCATCCCTGTAAAAGAACAGTATTGGTACTATTTAACGGATAGCTGGAGTGATGAGGGGGTTCATACCTTTCCCAAGGGTATTAGTCCAAAAGGGAACGTCAAAAGACGATTGGATTCGAGATATTTGCCTCATATCCCACTTGTATGGCTGGGCACAAGGCCTCGTTTTAACGTGGGCCCACCCACAAGCCGAAGCTCATGGGTGGGAAAGAACAAAAATTGCGTCTAAGACGATTGGATTCGAACTCGCTTACTACTATGTCTCAGTCCAGCACGTCAACCACTACCCCCACAGACTCTTCCCCGGTGGCACGTTTGTCATTGTGCCCCACTCCCCCTGGGAATTTCACTTTGTTTAAAGTGGGGGAGAAAAAATAAAAGGGATAGGGTGGGGGCTTGGGAATATCAAATGCAGCATCAAAGGACAATGGTAGATGAATGATAGGAATACAAAAAGCAAAGAAGATGAAAATCCAGAAAAGTCGAGAGAAGAACAACATATAATTACATATGCAGTTTATTTTTAAACGATTTGTTTTGGTCAATTTCGACGCGATCCGCCATTTTGGCTGTTTTTCAATGGTTTTAGGCGCTTGTTTACAATTTTAACGTAACATTTGGGATGGAAAAAAATACCAAAAATCAGGTAATTATCCGATTTTAATGAAATTTTCAGTATTGATTATCAATTAATGAATTTTATAATGATCAGTTATTTTATTTCAAAACTTTAATTTAGTATTTAAGAAAATTCATTACATAAGACTGGTACAAAATTAAAAACACCCTCCGGGCGATGTAAAAATAGATTTTTGAAACATATTGCCTGAGGGGTGGGAGTAAAAAATTCAATGTCAGCGAGTTTGTACCCTAAGTAAGTAAAATCATCAAATTCATTAAAGGATTAAAAAAAATAAAACAATTTGAAATGTAAACTTTAAATATATATTGAAATAAAACAAACTATATAGAGATATATAATACCAGTCATGTATTTATTAAAACTTGTTTCCTAAATGCTTTGACTTGTCTCCGGGCGATGTAAAAATAATTTTTTGAAAGATATTGCCTGAGGGGATGGGAGCTAAAAATTTAATGTCATAGAGTATGTACCATAAATATGTAAAATCGTCAAATTTATTAAAGGAGTAAAAAAAAGAAAGAAAGAAAGATAATTTGAAATGGAAACAGTTCCGATAACTTTAAATATTATTTTAGAATAAAACAATCTATACGTAAAATATATAACGCCGGGCATCTATTTATTGAAACACATGAGGATTGTCTAACGTTGCATGCTCACATTTTGAGTATATTTATTCTATTTATGACGTTGGATTATGTGTTGGGTAATGTGATGTAAGCAGTGACGCAGTTTTTTACAGACAAAAACCGGAAGCGAATCTCCATTATTAATATATATATATATATATATATATATATATATATATATATATATATCCTCAATCAATGAAGTAATCCTTACTTTCCTACTCACCAAGGGCGTCCATTGTGGTGTAATGGTTTGCAAGCTAGTCTCGCCGCAGATCCATTACTACTGATTAGCGAATTCTATCCCCGCTGGATGTCCTATACTTGCGACCTTGTGTAACATCCTACCCGTCGCGAACAGGCCGAGTAAGAAAGGGCGTCACATCATTGTGTATTGGTTAGAAAGCTAGTCTCGCAGATCTATTTCTACTGTAAAACGAGTTCGGTCCTCGCTGGATGCTCCATGCCTGCGACCTTATGTCATACTTGGGTAAATAAGTACATTCATCATCAAATATATTTCTGTCTTTTAGGCGTATTGGATTCATATGTTAACTAGAATCGACTATTCGGCGTCGCCTGGGTAGAAGAAGGTGGGGAGATCGCAGATCCATTATTACTGAATTGTGAGTTGAATCCTTGCAGGATGCCCCATTAAAATCCCTACTTGAAAAAGATCTTGCTTTTATCCGGCCTGAGTGGGGCGTCAGAAAATAAAAGTACACAGACCCTCTGAAAAGAAAAATCAGTGTTTCCTATTTAAAATATAAAATACAAAAAAAAAAAAAAAAAAAAAAAAAAAAAAAACATGCTGTCACTTTTCAAATTATCAATTAATAATACTAGCAAATATATGCACCCTTCAGGTGCAAGTATTTAGGTTTTGATGTAATAAAATATTATATCAAATTAGAAACTATTTAGAAAATGATAAATCAAGGGGGTATAATAGAAAAATAGAACAGCTTTAGATTTAACTCTTCCATCATGTTCCATTACTCCCCTCTTTCATTTGTCCTAATTTATCTATTTAGTTAGATTATGAAGTATTTAATAAAATTACAGTTCTTTCGTCTTATTTATGAATTTCTTTTAAGATTTATTGAAGAGATTTTTGCTCAGATTCTTTAAGAGAAAACCAAACAATTAGAAATCAATAATACTAAGCATATATTTAGTAAAATCAAATTCTTAATATCAATATGCAAATTAGCCTTCTCGTTCACACTGTAAACCGCTATTTTGTTGAATATATAAATATACTTGCATGTTATTGGTATGTAGATCCAACAGTATTAATAAGGTACAACAATTTTATCAATAATTGAGGTTTAAATAAAAAATAAATTCATGGTGAATGTGATGTCACTAACTAAGGGAATTGTGACTTGAGTAGGGATATAGTTTCGGTTACAGACAGACAAACACACAATCTCCATTATAATAAGATTTAGCACATTTAGTTCAGTCGGTAGAGTGTCTGACTAGGAATCACAAGGTCCCTAGTTCCTGGCTCGATACCGGCCCTCGCCAACTCAGCGTATGAGTAGCACAGGGATCTGTGCGGTAAAGTAAGGAGCTGGTGGTAGGTGTGGCGCTCCACCTCAGATGCAAAAACAATCTCCTTGGTCTAGTGAAAAGGGGATAGACTCCCTCGCTGTAGGCCACCCCGACGACTTTATTATTTTAATTTTATGTATTGACGATTTTGGGTATTGTGATGTAAGCAGTGACGTAGTTTCGGTTACTGACAAATAGAGACCGAATCTCCTTTATTAATAATAAGATGTATGCGTACGTGTGTACGTGCCCGAATGGGTGTGTTCCTTTATTGCATCCCTTGAAATATAAGCAATCTATTTAAAAGAACCCCCCACCAAAAAATAAAAATAAAAAAAAAAAAATAAAAAAATAAAAAATAAACATTTCCTAAATATGAACCATCTTCATGGAATGTTTTGACTGCCCCTCGGAGAAATCCCCACAACAACCCTTACTTAAAAAAAGGAATTTAAAAAAAAAGGAATTAAAAAAAAAAAAGGAATTAAAAAAAGAATAAGAAAAATAGGGTGTGGTTCAATTTTTTTTCGGATGACGGGTACCAGTTGTATTGGGTACCCCAAAAGGCGTTTTTTTTTCTTTCTGTAATTAAGAATCATGATTCATACCCGAACTGCTCAGGAAAAGAGAGGACTGCTTAGTGTCGACTACCCAGTGAAACGTGGTGCATCTGCACTCAGATTTGAAACCAATAATTACCTCCCTTGGAAACTGCTGCTATTGTCGAGTCAGCAGAAACACCCTGAATTTTACTAAATAAATAACACTGATTTATAATGGTGTCTACAAAGTCTTGAAACAGTTTTTAAAATTGAACATTTAATAACTCACATTGTACAAATGATAAAATCCTTTTAATAAAAAAACATCTAAAAGTTCAACTTTTAGGCCTGAGTCTTTTCTAGTAGCGACTAGGTTTGAATTCAGATTTTTCCTTCTCCTAGACTGGTTGCCTAACCAAGGTTAAAGAGACCAGTGAAATAGATCACTAAGTAGGCCTGAGTCTATCTAGTAGTGACCAGGTTCAGAGTTTTCCTTCTCCCAGACTGGTTGCTTAACCAAGGTTAAAAAGCACAGTCTTCTATTTACCCATAGCTGAAGGGAGAATAGTTGGATTCATACCCTTCCCAAAGATATTAGTGCTATGTGAAATGTGGCTTCGTCCAGGAATTGAACCCGGAGCGACGAGTCCATTTACTGCAATTCTAACCAGTACACCACAGCGTTTTCCTATCGTCTGCCCCCTTTCCACTTTCATTCGCGCCTAAAAGCTGTTTTTATCGTCTGCAACGTTGCACTATACAGAGTGTCCACAAAGTCTTGAAACAGTTTTAAAATTGAACATTTAATAACTAACATTGTACAAATGATAAAATCTTTTCATAAAAAAACATCTAAAAGTTCAACTCTTAAAGGTTTAATATTAATGTATTCTTTTAAAAATTATTACACTTCAACATGACCGCCATCTTTGTTGATAAATTTTCAACCTGTAGTGGGACTTTATCAACACCCTGTAGAATTAATGGAGTTGTGTGGTGTAATGGTTAGAGTCGTAGGAAATTGTACTCTTTTTAGATATTGAACTATTTCGCAATAGCTCTTAAGTAAACATATCAAACGTTGTAATAATAAACGTTATCATACTGTGGTATATCCCCAGGTCCTGCTAGTATATGAGTAATTCTACAGTGAAACAAAACCTTAGCTACTCATAGTGAAGAACAAATACTTTGAAATAATGTAATTTATTAGATATAAGACGAAGAAAGCGGTGACGTCTTCATCGTCATGAACAACCAAATGTAGATGGGAATTTCCTCTCCAATGTGTGTGACCGCATCTGCAAGCCCAGAATTGGACTAACGAGCCATCGAGGGTCCACAAAAACATTTATATTGATACTTCAAACGTGAAAATACCCGTACATAGTTGAGAAAAGCAAAACCCAAGAGAGTCACACATAATTGCACCGCCCTGTCGGCTGGGGCGTTAGAAAGCACCGACTGCACCTCTGCAGAGGGGTATGACTCCCCCAATGTGGCCACCTGTTGGCTGTGGGTGACGACCCATGATGCTTAAGGATAGAGCCCAGGTGGATGAGCAGTTCATGACATGCAATACTCCACTTTGGCCCTATCTTGGGCTAGACGGGCGGGCGGAGAGGCCCCCTCCGATCAATCGGCTGGTCACGTCAAGCCCTAGCACCTATATGATTTTCCCAACCCTATTGCCCTTATGGCAAGCCCCAACCCTTTTATCATATGGGTGCTAGAAGGCGGTGGCTGCGGGTCTACATGTCCTGGGAATGACGTTAAACTCTATCTGATGATGAGGTTCCAGGTTTGGAGTTTGGGGAATGTGGAGCACCCCTTCATCACCATTGCTCTCTGGTTCACTCTGACCCGGAGTGGTATTACCTGTTAGGGTCCCATCTATGGGTTAAATAGAAAAATGTATTTATGAAAAAATTGTATTATCCATTAAGAATTGATTTATTTCAAAACTTTATCGTCATTAAATGACCCACTGAGGTTGATATGCCGTAAAACAAAACAAACCAAACCAAACATAATTGCAGCACAAAAATTGTCATAAGAACAAATTATACCAAAGCAAAGATAAATAAAACACAACAGAACATCAAATGTGGGGTTTGTAGAGACAGAGATGAGACGATCAACTATATATTAAGAGAATGCAGAAAACAAGCACTATGAGAATACAAGGCTAGACATGACTGGGTCGGAAACATGTTCCACTGGGAATTATGCAAAAAACTAAATTTTGACCATACACCAAAATGGTATATGCATAAACCATAATCTGTTCTTGAGAATGAAACACTTAAGATTCTCAGGGACTTTGAGATAAAGACGGATCACTTTATCCCAGCCAGAAGACCAGACATAATATTGATTAACAAGAAAAAGAGAACTTGTCAACTGGTAGATGTTTCAGTCCCGGCAAATCACAGTGCAAAGATGAAAAAGAATGAAAAGATATACAAATACCTGGACCTTGCTAGAGAATTGAAAAAACTGTGGAATATGTGGGTGAAAGTCTTCCAAATTCTGTGTGTGTGTGAATTTGGAAGACATGAGACAGAACAAATGAACAGCCACTAGCAACAACTTCAATTCTAGTAATCTCCTGTAGATGGGATTTTTATCCCGAAACATTAAGAATTGAGAATAAATCACAGGTTAACAAACAACACCACAGTTACCTTCTTTTTTCTTTACACTTGCATTGTGATAGCCTTCAAAACCAACCAGCAAACCAATATAAACACAATGCTTCAAGCAAATTACAAAACCCTTATATATATATATATATATATATATATATATATATATATATATATATATATATAGTACCATAAACTTCTTACACTTTTGATTTTAAGATACAAAAGAAGGAAAATTCTGAATTCAAACCATCAGTTCTCCGCGTAAAAATTGGTTATCCTCGTAGGAAATGGACACGGCGAGACGAGTTCAAGTCTTGGACGTGGTCGTTTGTAGTACTATAGTGCTAATACTCTTGGGAAAGGTATGCACCCAACTATTCTCCCTCCAGATATGGGTAAATAGTAAGACAGACTGGTCTCTTCGACCTTGGTTAGGCAATTACTTTAGAAGGAGAGCTCTAAATTTAAACCTGTTAAACTCCGTTTAAGAAATTAATCTTGTGTCACATCCTCTTCCTGTGGAGTAGTTGGTAAATATATACACCGCTTTAAAATTGACCGTGTGTAGCATCCTACTCTTAGTGGTGGCATTGGGTAAGTAAATTCATCAAGTAGTATTCTATTCTTCCAGTTTTTGTAAGACCATATAATCTTTCTGTTTCTTTTCATGTTTGTTTCTATTCAATAGCGTCCGGGATCTTTTCAGTATTTCATTGTGGTTTCCTTGAGAAAAGAGATGAGAAAGAAAAAAAAAAAAAGAAAAAACAAAACACGCACAGGAAGTTGCTGTGAACGAAGCGGAAGTGTTCTGTGTATCATTATTCAAGAGACAATCGATAGCTGACCGCATCCGGTCAGACGTAGAGTTCGTTTAGCGTTAATCGGCGTAATGGCTGCGATGCCGTGGATTTTAAAGGTTGATTTATTCTAGTCCGTTAAAGTTAATCTAATCAAAGTAATAGCTTCTTCTCACAATCTATTTTTCTTGAATAATAAATGTCTCTGTTGCGTTTTTTGGTGAGCTTTTCATTTGTGATTTAAGCAGCGAAATGTGGGGACAGGGAGATTGATTTTTTTAAAAATTTCTTTGTGATTGAATAACTAGTTATTCAACCATATCAGTGGCTAAGACAAAATGAAACCTTTTTTTTGTTTTGTCTTTTTTTAAATTTTTTAAATTAACCGATTTTTAAAAAAAACATTTTTGAGTGATTTTACATTTAATTTCTATTAAAATAGGGGAAAAAACATGGTGAGCTTTTCATTTGTGATTTAAGTAGCGAAATTTGGGGACAGGGAGATTGATTTTTTTTTCTTCTCTCTTTGTGATTGAATAACTGGTTATTCAGCCATATCAGTGGCTAAGACAAATGAAATCTTTTTTTGTTTTGTCTTTTTTTTTTTTTTTAATTAACAGATTTCATTTTTTTTATCTCATAAATAAAATAGGGTAGGGGGGAATAGACCTCGTAAAAATATTTCCCATAATAAATTTTAGAAAAAAACTATTTCAGATGTATTTACATCCAATGGTAAACATTTATGGAAATTTTCGTGAAAATCAGATTATTAATTGATTTTTCATAGAATTTTTTAAAAAATCCTCTTATCGTATCTTGTTTTAAGCTACGTTAAATTTCAGTTGATTTAACAGTGCAAAAATGAAAACATTGTTTTTCAATCATAATTTTCATTATTTCCGTATGCTGAAAATTTTTTTAAAATTCATCAGGAGTATATTTTATGTTTTTTCTTTAGAATGGAAAATCATTTTTCAAGAAAATATTAAATTTTCTGTAAGTTTCATTGTGTTAAATATAGGGGGGGTACATTTCACAGGGTCAAATTGGTGGTACCTAGTGATTTAAGTAGCGAAATTTGGGGACAGGGAGATTGATTTTTTTTCTCTTTGCGATTGAATAACTGGTTATTCAGCCATATCAGTAACTAAGACAAAATGAAACCTTTTTTGTTTTGTCCCCCCCCCCAAAAAAAAATTTTTAAACATATAAAAAAAAACATTTTTGAGTGATTTTACAATTAATTTCTATTAAAATAGGAAAAAAAGACGTATTAAAAAGAATAAAAAAGATTAAAAAAAAAACTAACCATATCAGTAAAGTAAATTTTTGCATGATTTGCTACATATCTAATAATGGAGATTCGCTTCCGGTTTTTGTCTGTAACAAAAATTACGTCACTGCTTACGTCACATTACCCAAAATCGTCACAACATAGAATAAATACACTCAAAATTTGAACATGCAACATTAGACAGTCCTCATTGTTTTTTAAAACAAGTTTTAATAAATACATAACTGGTATTATATATCTATATATAGTTTGTTTTATTTTAATACATATTTAAAGTTTACATTTCAAATTGTTTTATTTTTTAATCCTTTAATGAATTTGATGATTTTACTTACTTAGGGTACAAACTCGCTGACATTGAATTTTTTTACTCCCACCCCTCAGGCAATATGTTTCAAAAATCTATTTTTTTGTACTAATATAATAATGGAGATTTGAGTAAGCAATTTAAAAAAAAATTTTACTCGCATCCTTTTTTTTTTTTTTTTTTTACTTACTTAGGGTACAAACTCGCTGACATTGAATTTTTTATTCCCACCCCTCAGGCAATATGTTTCAAAAATCTATTTTTACATCGCCCGGAGGGTGTTTTTTTATTTTGTACTAGTACACGTAAAAAACATTTGAATACAAACAACACATATTGACGTATCTAACGTATGGTTGCACCAAATTTTTTTACGCCTTGGTTGTTACTATGGAATTAAATAAACAGTATCTACTTTATCAGAAAACTTCAAAGTAACGTAGGTTCATTTCTTTTCAAATGCTTTTATATATATATATATATATATATATATATATATATATATATATTATTATAATGGAGATTGAGTGTTTTTCTGTCTGTAACCGAAACTATATTACTACTCACGTCACAATTTCCTTAGTTATTTACGTCACATTCACCGTGATTTTATTTTTATCTAGACCCCAATTATCAATAAAATTGTTTTGCATTATTATTACTATTGGTCATATCTACATTCGAATAACATGCAATTGTATTTATATATACAACAAAATAGCGGTTTACAGTGTGAATGGGAAGGCTAATTTGCATATTGATATTAAAAATTTGATTTTAATAAATATGTGTTTAGTATTATTGATTTCTAATTATTTGGTTTTAACTTAATGAATATGAGCAAAAGTCTTATGGATACATCTTAAAAGAAATTCATTGACAAGAAGACATAATTGTAATTTTATTCTTTACTTCCTATTTTAACTGAATAGTTAAATTAGGAAAATTTAGCAATGAAAGACGAGATGAAAGAGTAAGCTTCAGGTGTTCTATTTTTCGATTATACCCCCCCCTGTCTAAAATCTTTTTATCTGCATTCTTATTTAGTTTCATTAGCCTTTCTAATTTAATATAATATCTTATTACATTAAAACTTAAATAATTGCACCCGGCGGGGGGTGCATATATTTGCTAGTATATATAAATGCTTGAGATATAAAAATAGGTGCCATAAAAGTTTAATCTTATCTTTCTATTATAAAGAAACTAGACACGAACGACAGTACTCAAGGTTTGAAGTGTGGAGTTAACCACGAGTGTGGCAGACAGGTTGAGAGTTAAAGAAATAACCAAACAACTAGAAATAGAATAAAAGACCTGTATTACAGAATAACAATAGGACTGCAAATAATTTGTAAACTTATCTGAATCCTGAGATAGGGTATTATCGGAGCCCTTGCTACGGCCTTCTGATAGTTCGGATATGATAGACGTTCTGTTTGATGTCCGACTCCGATTCTGGTTGTTGAGGAAGAGATGGAGCGACCCTGTTTTAGGTCTGTTCCCTTTGGAAGCTGGATCAGAAGAGGCCGAGTTTTCTTATTCGGCTTTGCCGCCAAAGTATGCTGGCTCGTGATTGGTTGGTTCGAAAGGCTCGCAGACAAGGACGATAACCCCCACATACCCCAGAATTCTCAATACTATCTGTTAGAAATGACAAATTGTCCTAAGTATGCCGTTAAAACCAGGGGTAATTTATGAGGAAGTGCGTCCCGGTCTCCTGCCTCATAAATTGCTACCCGGTGACTATTAAAATAACGACCCTAGCTACGGTGTTACTTGAAAGAAAACAACCAACTTAGGGCGTGAAATGTATTTTAGGGGGGAGGCTTCTCTTTTTTGTCGTAATTCTTATTTATTTATCGTAATTTGTCGTAAATCTTATTTATTTATAGAAATTTGTCACAATTCTTGTTTATTTATCGTAATTTCTTTTATTCATGTTTGTTTAATGTCTTGTTTTTAGTTTAAATAAACAAGAATTACGACAAAAAAGAAGCGACACCCCAAATACATTTACTTGTCGAAAATATCTATCTATCTATCTTTTATCTCCATTTGTTCATATCTGTCTATATTATTTTGTTTGTTTATCTATCTATCTCAGTCTATTCCAAACTATATACCCATCTTCATATCTAAACAAAAGTTACGATAAATAAACAAGAATTACAACAAATTACAAATTTGATGTAATGAATGTGTAAATACCTTGGTACCTCTTCACTATAATCTGATTGGACAGTGTCATCTATAAATATTCGACACTGTGGTGTTACAAGCGCCTAAGTCTACTAGCCCAGTGTGTTTCGGCCACTGGACAGGTTGAGTTGGTTGATAGCGTCGATCCCAGGGGGCCGCCCCCTGGGGCAATACCTGCCCCCTCGATTTAAAGGGGCAGGGCTGAGTTTATTGCCCAGCGCCTAAGGCGCCCCCTTGAAGGGGAATGCCGACGGGATCGACGCAATTTTTCAACCTACCACCCATGAGTCTCGACTTGTGGGTGGGCCTACGTAAAAAGGCCTTGTGCCGTATCGTGTACAAGTGGGGTACATGTAAATATCCCTAAGCCTACTAGTCTAAGCTTATTCGCCTACCAGTCAGAATACCACCACGACTGCTCGGAAGACGTACTGTTATTCGACGCAACAGCTTCTACTACGATAATATACCAAATACCAACTTCATGATATATCCCTTAACCCGGATCTATCATTTTTAAAACTCATTTTTTCCTATTTAATCTATGGATGGGACCATAAAAGGTACTATCACTGCGGATCAAAGTGGACCTGGGATGAAAGTGTATTCCACACTCCCCAGAGCTCCAAAATTAGAAATTCACCATTAGATACAATTTAACGTTATACCTAGGGCACCAAGACACTCAGGCACTGCTTTCTAGCAGCTATATTTCACATATAGATATTTACCAACCCCTCCACACGAGCAGGATGCGACACAAGATGAATTTCTTAAGCGGAGATTTAACAGGTTTGAATTCAGAGTTTTCCTTCTCCTAGACCGGTTGCCTAACCAAGGTTAAAGAGCCCAGTCTGCCCTACTATTTACCCATAGCTGGAGGGAGAGTAGGATTCATACCTTTCCCAAGGGTATTAGCGCTAAGTTAAAATGCAATTTCCCATGACTTTAACTATTACACCACGCGCTTCCTTTATACCAGACTATATTTCACATATAGTCTGGTTTGCATACTCCCTCCCACCACAATAATAAGAATTCCTTAGGGGGTCAAAAAGAGAAGTTTTCAAATTTTAAAAGAGTATACCCTAAGCTTTGAAAAAAATATCAAATTTAGCTTTGGTAACAAAGTTTCCCGGTTCACCTTCTTATCTAGCTGACTAATAGCGCTAATACCCATGGGAAAGGTATAAATCTAACTATTCTTCCTCCAGCTATGTGTGACACAATGGTCATGACGTGGAACCATTATGGTGGTTTGGGTGATTAGTTAGGGAAAAGTTTGAGTAGTGATGGATCAGTAACGGAAAGAATTATAATAGCGAGACTGGAAATTTAAATAAATTCCTTTACTAAAATATCGCAGTCAAGCCTCTTAGGGATTTGTCTCTTTGAAGTTAGGGAATCTCAACCATATTTAAATTGCTTATGCTTTATCGGAAATTCCATGTCAATTGTCTTCCCCTGCCGCTAGGGGGCAGATCGCCAATGGGATATTGGCGGGAGAATCAAAACCCTATGTCACATCACAGACCACGCACTAAGGATAGTCGCGGTATTACCGTTCCCTAAACTTTCAACAAACCTTCAACGGCATTAATTTCAGCATACTGTAACGGCTGTTTTAATAGCAAACTGAGAACTAAAACAAGAAACGACCCGAGAAGCTCGCTTAGAGCCATTCCCTACAACGAAAGAACACCTATCACCACGACACCAAGAACTCTTAGAACAGATAAGTCTGGTCGCGAATTCCAACTAATTTGCAAACCCCTTTTGTTGTTAACCATTTTATGTAAATCCTTGTAACCCTTTTTGTTGTTAAACCCCCTTTGTAAATCGTTGTACTTTTGTAAACCTTGTAAATTTTGTAATACAAGTGTCTGCATTCTACTTTTGTGTTTGTTCTTCTTTGTCCGACAATTTGCCAACGACTACGGGGAAATAAAAGCCCCTTCGAATAAGTAAATACTTTTAGCTTCCACTCAACGGAGGCACGTGGTCTAATGGTTAGAGTTGTAGGAAATGGACTCGTCGACCCGAGTTCAATTCCTGGACGAAGCAGTTTAGATTTCACATGGCGCTAATACCCTTGGGAAAGGTATGAATCCAATTCTCCCTCCAGCTATGGGTAAATAGCAGGACAGATTGGGCTCTTGAACCATGACTAGGTAACCATTCTAGGAGAAGGAAAACTCTGAATTAAAACCTGTTAAACTCCGCTTAAGAAATTGACCTTGTGTCACATCCTGCCGTGCGGAGGGGTTGGTAAACATTTATTTTTCAACTGCATTTCAATTCAGGGATTCATGAAGTACCGGGCAATAAACAATCTTCACCCCTTTTAGGGAGCCGATACAGCCTGCGGATGGGGGAAAGCCTTCTGTGTTGAAGCTGGTAATCGTTGCTGGGCGAATGAAGGGGTGCATACCTTTCCCAAGGGTATTGGTCTGAAAGTGAACATAATAGCGAGACTGAAGTTAGAACTCGTTTACTACGAGATCTGAGTCCAACACGTTAGCCATTACACCAGTCTTCACCCCTTTTAGGGAGTAGGTGCTGCCTACAGTGGGATGTAGGCCTCCTGGAACTAAGCTGGTAATCTCAGCTCACCCACCCGGCACGAACGTCTGGTAACTAGATACATTTTAACCAATGCGTTTGTCCTATAGGACGCAAGTCAAATTCAACATTTATTTTTGTTATAAAATTTACATATACGTATTGAGAACATATGCAAAATTATTTTGACTGTCTGGTGTCGTTTTCAACGCACTGATGACAATTTTGATAAGATTTTCTGACGCATGTTGTGAAAACTTTTCAGTTGAGAAATATTTTTTTTTTAAGTTGAGGGTGACTGACGCTGAAGTGTTTTTTGGGTTTTTTTTAAAGACGTGTCACTGCACATTATTGCAAGTTTTAAAAAAAAAGTAATATACAGGGTGTTTTCAGAAAAAGAAGAAACTTGATATCATTTGAGATGTACAGAGTGTTTCAGAAAAAGAAAAAAAAATGATAATTTTGTAATCTAATTACTTCGCCAATTCTCATTCAAATAGTTTTAAATTTTAACAGTATGTGTAGAATAGGTATACCCAATTCGTCGAAAAATCCGTGTTTTTTCAATACGATTTTGCATCCCCCACCCTCGTTTGAAAAAAAAATGACCCAAAATCAGGGAATTATCCGATTTTAATGAAATTTTCAGTGTTGATTTATGAATGAGTGAAATTTATAACGCATCAGTTATTCTATTTCAAAACTTTCTGATTTTTTTTAAGGTTACTTAATTTTGACCCCCAGTCTTATTTTAATTTGGGGGGGGGGGAATATCGGTGGTGTTATATGTGATTGATACTTTTTTCTGCATAAATAAAAAGACAAAAGACCGAAGGTGTGAATAGAAGAAGAAAAAAATTAAGGTAGTAAATAAGTACTGAAAATAAAAACTAAAAAAATGATTTTTTGAGATTTTTTTTTTTTTACGGTTTAGGGGTTTGGGGATGAAGGTTGTTTTTTTATTAGGTATTGCTTTAAAAAATACTATACATTTAATTAACCATTGAAATTAATTATTGAATCCAACTGTAGACACATTAGTCTCAATTGTTTGTGTTAGTATTGCAATGTATAATTTCAATTAAATTTGGTTTTAAAAAATATTTTTCAACATTAAATGTATAGTAATTTGGGTTTTTTTGTTGTTTTTAAGCAATACGTAATTAAAAATAACAAAAAAACCCAAACCCTTAAACCATAGCCCAATTCGTAAAAAGGTTCATTCATAGACTGTAGTTAAACTGAGGGACCACCAAAAAACATTCCGTTTTAATTTTCCGACCAATTTGCAAGTATAGCCCTATGTTTTTCTTAAATGTTTTTTTTTAAATGTGTTTTTAAGCCGTGTCACATCACATTATTACACATTAAACAAAAGTAATATACAGGGAGTTTTCAGAAAATAAAAAATTATATCATTTGAGATGTACAGAGTGTTTTTAAAAAAAATCCGTAATCTTCGCCAATTCTCATTGAAATGATCTCAAATTTTAACAGCATGTTTAGAAAACAACTCAAAATTCTATGTTTAATGTTTAAAGGCCTTTTGGTACTCTTGGCGGAGACCCGTCCCGGCCTCCTGCCTCAAAAACCGCTTGCCAGTGGCTGCTGAAAAAAAAACACCAGCTACGATTGAAGTCCGTAGCCGAAGCAGTGTCACTTGCAAAAAAAAAAACTAGGGTTAGGGTTAGGGTTAGGGTTAGGGTTTAGGGTTAGGGTTAGGTTTGGGATTGGGGTTGGGGTTTAGGGTTAGTTTAATGGGAAAATAAATAAATAAATTGGGCTCTCTTTACTGGGTGACCCAGAAAAAAACAGACCCACAAATTTTGTAATAAAACTGTTAATTTTAACTAGGGGGGTAGGGTTAGGGTTAGGGTTGGGTTGGGGTTGAATTTTCTGGAAAAACGCCCTAAGTTGGTTGTTTTGGGTTTTTTTTGCAAGTGACACTGCTTCGGCTACGTAGCTGTTTTTGTTTTTTCAGCAGCCACCGGCTAGTGGTTGTTGAGGCAGGAGGCCGGGACTGTTCTCTGCGAAGAGTACCGGCCTTTTCTTTTCCAATGAATGGTATTTTTATAACCGAACTTAAAAAAGCATAAAACATTAGATATAAAATTTTGAGTTGCTACCACACATGTTGTTGTTCAATACTTAATGGGGTTGGTTGGTTGGTTGGTTGGATTTTTACGGCTTGTCAACCCTTGTGTTATTTTATACCGAATGCATTTTGTTTTATTCATTCTTGATGGGCATTGAAAATTCGGTTAAATCCTACTTAACGGACATAAATTCCACCATCGTATATCACCCGCCGAAAGAGAAAAAAATACTAAAAATCAAGGAATTAACCGAATTTAAGGAAATTTTCATTGTTGATATATTAATGAATAAAATATATAATGCACCAGTTATTTTATTTAAAAACTTTTACATTTTTTTCAGGTCAATTAACTTTGAACCATGTATGTTTGTGAATCTGTGTTACACCTCAAAGATACATGTTTCAAAGTTAACTGACCTGAAAAAATGTAAAAGTTTTTAAATAAAATAACTGGTGCATTATATCTTTTATTCATTAATATATCAACACTGAAAATTTCATTAAATTCTGTTAATTCCTTGATTTTTAGTATTTTTTTCTTTCGGCAGGGTGACATATGATGGTGGAATGTTGGAATTTATGTCCGCTAAGTAGGATTTAACCGAAAATTCTTTTTTAACTCATTTTAGACACATTTTTAGACACGTTTTTCTATTTAACCCATAAATATACCCTACAGAGTGGACCTGGGAGTAATAGCGACGAAGGGGGGGGGGCTCCACACTCCCCAGAGATCCAGAATTGAAACTTCCCCATTAGATACAGTTTAACGACCATTTCATCTAGATCAGGTACTGGGATATTTACTACGTACCCCACGTATACGGGTTAGGCACAAGGCCCTATTAATGTGGGACAACCCAGGAACCGAAGCTCATGGGTGACGGGTCCAAAAATGCGTTGATTCCGTCGGCATTCCCCAGAGCTTTGGGGATCGTTCCAAGGGCACCAATCACAATTGGTACGACCTTCACCTTCATGTTCCAAAGTTTCCTCAGTTCTCTGGCAAGGTCTAAGTATTTATCTGTCTTTTCGCTTTCTTTCATTTTCACTCGGTGGTCGGCCGGGACGGCAAAATCCACCAGATGACAGGTTCTCTTTTTCTTGTCAATCAATACTTGGTCCGGTCTCCTGGTCGGAATTAGGTGATCCGTCTGTACCTCGAAGTCCCAGAGAATTTTATGCGTCTCGTAGGGACAGGTTTAGATTTGTGCATGTACCATTTGGTTGTATGGTGAAAATTGAATTCTTGCACAATTCCCAGTGGATTACCTTTCCCACCCAGTCGTGCCTAGTCTTGTACTCTCTTTGTCCTAGTTTACTGCATTCGCTTATTATATGATTGACAATTTCGCCTCTGTCTCCACACATTCTGCACTTGCTATTCTGCTGTCTTATCTATTTTTGCCTTTATATAGTTTGTTCTAATGGCATTGTCTTGTGCTGTGATTATAAGAGATTCAGTTTCTCTTTTGAGGTTTCCTTTTCTTAGCCATGTCCATGTCTTCTGATGTGATTTCTCTTCAGTTTGACGCTTAAAGTATCCATGTAGTTGTTTTTCTTCCCATTTCTGTTTTAAAAAAAAAGATTTTGATGTATTTCTGTTTGTCAATGTGTTGCAATTGCTTTTCCTGGCTGCTGCAATTATAGTTTCCTTACTTTTATTAGTGTATTCGTCAAGTGCTCGTATTATTATTATTATTACTAGCAAATATATGCACCCTCCGGGTGCAAGTTTTTAGGTTTTAATATAATAAAATATCAAATTAAATTAGAAAAGCTAATGAAACTGAATAAGAATGCAGATAAAAAGATTTGGAAATGAGGGGGTATGATTGAAAAATTCAACAATTTTGAAACTAACTCTTCCATCATTTTCCATAACACCCGTCTTTCATTGGTAAATTTTCCTAATTTAACTATTTTGTTAAAATAGGAAGTAAAGAATAAAATTACAGTTACTTCTTCTTGTTAATAGATTTCTTTTAAGATTTATCCCGAGATTGTTGCTCATATTCAATAAGCTAAAACCAAACAATTAGAAATCAATAATACTAAGCATATATTTATTAAAATCAAATGTTTAATATCAATATGCAAATTAGCCTTCCCATTCACACTGTGAACCGCTATTTTGTTGTATATATAAATACAATTGCATGTTATTAGTATGTAGATATGGTTAACAGTCTTAATGACGTAAAACAATTTTACTAATAATTGAGGTTTAAAAAAAAAAATAAAATCATGGAGAATTTTGTGTAAATAACAAAGGGAATTGTGACTTGTATAGTAATAGAGTTTCGGTTACAGACAGAAAAACACACAATCTCCATTATAATAAGATTATTATTATTATTATTAGTAGTAGTAGTAGTAGTAGTAGTAGTATTACTCCTTTTGAGTTTTTCGCATCAGCGTTAGCTGAGGGTGTTTCACTGGAGTCTGAGTAACAACAAGTCTCCAGGACTTTTCTGAGTATTCTAGCCGATTACAGTAGTCTGGATGGTCTCAATTCTTCCTCTGATTTCTAGATCCTCCAGTCTTTGTTCCAAGTTTATTGGGACCGTTCCAAGTGCA
>CM042176.1:25314428-25339194 GCA_023376005.1 Doryteuthis pealeii | reverse complement strand
TATGTAGATATGGTCAACAGTCTTAATCATGGTTAACAACACATTTTATTAATAATTGAGGTTTAAATAAAAAATAAAATCATGGAGAATGTGATGTAAATAACAAAGGGAATTGTGACTTGAATAGTAATATAGTTTCGGTTACAGACAGACAAACCCACAATCTCCATTATGATAAGATTATTATTATTATTATTATTATTATTATTCTAATCTTGTAGGCGTCGGTTTCTAAATGTTATCGAAGTAAGACTATAAAATAGAAAGTGGGTAGTAAAAGAAACAAAAGAAACAAAAGAAAGAACGTGAATGTGGGATAATAGGAAAACGGAAGGAAAGAAGGAAACTGTTTATTTTGCTTGTATTAGATTTTTCGAATGCTAAGGAGAATGAATAGAGTTGATTGAATTGAATAGAAATCATTTTCTCACACTATCAACAGAATATATCGTGATAAAAGAAAGAATGAGGTTCAGTGGGGAAAAAAAGGGATAATGAGAGAGAGAGAGAGGGGGAGAGAGAGAGAGAGAGAGAGAGAGGGGGGGAGAGAGAGGAGGAGAGAGGAGAGAGAGGGGTATATGTATACAAATAAAGAAAATGATAGGAAAAGGAGTGAGGTTCAGTCAAAGAGAGAGAGAGAGAGAGAGAGAGAGGAGAGAGAGAGAGAGAGAGAGAGAGATTGATAGAGATTGAGAGATTTAGAGAGAGATTTAGATTGAGAGAGAGAGAGATTGAGAGATTGAGAGATTGATAGAGATTGAGAGAGAGATAGAGATTTAGAGATAAATAGAGTGAGTGAGTGAGTGAGAGAGAGAGAGAGAGAGAGAGAGAGAGGGGGGAGAGAGAGGGGGGTAGGTGGAGAAAGAGTAAGAAGGAAAGTGACAGACAGAGAGGGAGCGCAAAATAGAAATATAGATAAAAAATGAGTGCTGATTGATTGATTTTAACACCATGCCAACCCGTCCAGGGTTATATTATGCCTAGAGGTTAGGGAATCGCGTTCATTTTACATTTATATTTACATTTTTGTGAAGTTCTTTTTTAAGATTGATTGATTGATTGATTGATTTTAATGCCATGTCAACCTGTCTAGGGTTATTTTATATCTAGGAGGTTAGGGAATCGCATTCATTGTACATTCTTATTTACATTTTGTGAAGTTCTTTTTTAAGATTGATTGATTGGTTTTAATGGCATGTCAACCTATCTAGGGTTATTTTATGCCTAGAGGTTAAGGAATTGCATTCATTGTACATTCATATTTACATTTTTGTGTTGTTATTTCTGATGTGTTTTTGGTTGTTCGTTTTATACACGGTCCTATCGAATACGAATAATTTTAAAACATATGTGGGTGTAGTTATATACTATGCTTAGTTGTGGTACAGGTCTGAGTGTACGGGGCACCCAGTTAGAACCGAACTCACTAGTAATGGTTTGCTAGTCTAGTTTGATAAGCATTAAATCATGGGAGGCGTCCCTGGAAGTAATGGCAATTAAGGGCTGCCCCACAATTCCCATATTTCCGGAAATGGGGTCTCATCGGATTTGCATCGGTTTGGCGTCATACCCAGCGCACCCCTTTTTGGGTGGCTTTACTCCTCTGGGGTCTGTTTTAGCTCAGTCGGTAGAGCATTCGTCTAGAGAGCACAAGGTTCCTGGTTCGACACCGGCCCCCACCAAATCAGCGCACGAGTAGCACAGGTCGGATCTGTAACCGTAAAGTGGGAGGGAGGCTGATGGTAGGTGTGGTGCTCCACATCAAACACAGAAAAGCAATCGCCCTGTTCTAGTGATATTGAAAAGGAGATAGACTCCCTCGTTGTTCAGCTGATACTGACAATAGGCCATTCTGCCTACTTTATTTGCCCAATGCACCCCTTTTTTGTTGGCCTTACTCCTCTGGTTTCAGTTTAGCTCGGTCGGTAGAGCATCAGTCTTGAAACCACAAGGTTCCGGGTTCGATACTGGCCCTCGCCAATACATCGTATCAGTAGCACAGGTTGGATTTATGCAGTAAAGTGGTGAGCTGATAGTATATGTGGCGCTCCACCTTAAGCACAAAAAAGCTATCTCCCTGGTCTAGTGACATTGAAAAAGGGATAAACTCCCTAGCTGTCAATAGGCCACTCCGCCTACTTTAATTACTACCCCTTTGCAGGGGGGTGTAGTCAATATATTCTAGGAGTGGTAGTACCTGTTACGGTCCTGTCGGGATTATCTTCCCTTTGCCTGAAAGAGTTATCTTCCCACTGGGGTTTCTGTGCCGACCACCAGGAGGTCTGGTATTTAAACGCGAGGTTCAAACTCTTCTGCCTCTTTTGGTTTCGTCACGAACGAACTCACATGGGCTAGACACTGTCTACCCCTTTCTCAGTGCGGGCTTCTCCCCCCCCCCCATCACTAGTAAGTGAATTATACTGCATGGACTATCCATTAACTCCTATATTTTATATGTTCATTTAGGTATCTCTTTTATACCTAAACATTGTATTTCCATTCTTGAATGTGTCCTTTTATTATTTCTATTTAATGTATTCTCTACTATGTGTCATGTATTCCTATTTTATGTATCGTTTCCATGTGCCTGTATTAAAGTTCATCTTGTTATATGTTTAACACCCTAGTCGGAGTTTGTTTCGTTTCAACAAGTTATAACATTGTTATAACCTTGAACCTTACAGTCACATCTATAAGTTAAATAGAACAAAATGTGTTTAAAAAGAAAAATTGAGTTTACAAAATAACTGAGTACTCATCAAGAATGAATAAAACAAAAACGTCTTTGGCATAAAATAACCCAAATGGGTTGACATGCCGTAAAACCCAACCAACCAACCATCCCATGAAACATGAATAAAACAAAAAATGTCTTTGGCATAAAACGACCCAAATGGGTTGACATGCTGTAAAACCCAACCAGCCAACCAATCAGCGTATTCTAAGCCTCGCCGACGAGGTCGACAAACTACTCGTTCTAAGAACTTCTTTTGCACCAAATTAGAAATTCACCACCTCCCTTGATCCATTGTTTGAGGCCAAAAATCTAATTAACCTCGACCATAAAGTGTAAATTCAATCTTTACTGTTGTCTGTAAACAAATATTACAAAGAAATGTTGTTCATATGCGTTGCAGGCTTAAATATTGGATTCGTGATTGCTTACTGTTACGATTCATGTGGCCATTTTAGGTCTGTAGGTGAAAACAGTTTTACAGTGGAGATTCCTTGTGGCATAAAGTTGGATCCTTTCTTGAAGTAGAAAGATCTAGTATTAGTTTCAATCCTTGTCAGCTGATCCGTGTTAAAGAATTATATAAATCCTCATCAGTTGGTCTGTGCTTAGAGAGTTGTATAATATATATATATAAGTTTGCATCAAATAACCCACAGTTGATATGCCATTAAACCAAACTCACTCTAAAATGACAGGGAAGTTTGTTTTTTTTTATTTTTTTTTTTTAGATTAACGCAGTTTTTCTAACAGACACGCGTTTTCATAATCAGAGGCAAGCATTAGAGAGACAGTTTTTTCTATTTATAGACTTTCATAGGCTGACTCTACACACACATACAGACACGCACATATATTCACAGACAAAATAATACTTTCCTATTATCGACCGCCAATTTTTTTTTTTTTTTTTTTTTGCTAATGAGTTAGGCTCAGAACCGGATGTTGACCTTGGATGCTCGGGGAACTTCTGGTTAGTGGATCCCTAAAATTGCCTCAGCATAGAAATTTAATTAGGTACTCGAGAGATTTTTAAAAAATGAAGTAAAATGAATTTATTTAAAGAAAAAAAATATGTTTAGTTCTGAAGAAAATGTTTGATTTTGATTTTTCTCAATAATATATTGGGTAACCGTTACTATATTTTTTGGTTTTTACGACAAAATGATATAATTCTTTTCAGCTTACAGAGAATCACTATTATTTTTTTCAATAATAAAACTAATTCTGGCTAAACTTGCAAATCGTCGTCAAAATTAAAACCGAAAATTTTGACGACGATTTGCAAAACATCAAATTAAATTTTGAATTTAAAATTAATTTTAAAAATCCGATTCAAAATACTTTTTTTTTTTTTTTTTTTTTTTGGTAAGTCAGGTTAGTAATTATTTTATTTCATTTATTTAACGAATCTTGAAGTATTTTCAAAACTGCACATAAATATTTTAGTTTAGAAAATATTTCAAGATTCGTTAAATAAATGAAATAAAACAATTACTAACCTGACTCACAAAAAAAAAAAAAAAGTCAAGTATTTTGAATCGGATTTTTTAAATTAATTTTGATTTCAAAATTTAGTTTGACGTGTTGCTAAATCGTCGTCAAAATTTTCCATTTTAATTTTGACGACGATTTGCAAATTTAGCCGACAGGTTTTTATAAAGGAAGTCTGGCTATCCTTCTGGTAGAGATCCCCGAGGAAAAAGCCCATTTTGTCCCCATATAAATCTGGTCCTGGCTACGTTAGAAAAGGACCCAGTTTAGCTCAGCCGGTAGAGCATTCGCCTCGTGAATCGCAATATTCCGGGTTCGGTACCGGTCCCCACCAACTCAGTGCGGTTAAGTTCTGGGAGCTGATGGTAGCTACAACAATCTCCCTGGTCTAACACTAGCAAAAAGGAGATAAAATCCATCGCTGTTCGGCTGATACCGACAATATGCCACTCGCAGAGTTTGTTTAGTATAATTATAACAGTTTTTTTTAAAGGAAGTCTGGGTGCTCCTCTGGCAGGAGATCAGGGCAATTTTCCTTTTTATAAATCCGACCATGGTTAACTTAGACACACAAAATGATAAATAATCATTACAAAGATTAGTTTAATTACCGCCCTGTGGGGTGGCTTTTAAGCTTGTGTGTATATGATATTATAATAACAAGAATATGCACCCCCCGAGCGTAAGTATTTTTTAATGTAATGAAATAACTTAAATCTGAAAGTTTAACGAAATTAAATAAGAACGCATATAAAAAGATTACACTTATTTTAATTATATATTAATTAATTTCCATATAAAATCATTCATAGGATTGATTTTAATACGTTGGAGAATAAAACAATAATATTAGAGATCAATAACACCTTGTATATATTTATCAAACCACATTTTGTTAAAACCAGTATGCAAATTAACCACACCGTATATTACGTTAACGTAAGTGATATATAAACACACATTGCAGGATTTTAAGCGTACTAATGTTTTGAGGCAAATCTAAGATTTTTATAGAGACTTCGTTTATAAATATGATTTATTCTATGTATTAATAATTCTGACAAAAAAATTAAATATTCATTGATAAACTATCGTGGTTCCTGAGGGTATAGTGACGTAGTTTCGGTTACAGACATATAGACACCAAATCTCCATTATAATAAGAAGATGTTCACTAAAATGTTAATTTAAAAAAAAAAAAGAAAAAAAGAAGAGCAGTATGGAAATTAGGCGGAACATTAAGGAACGGCCCAGTTTTTTTAAATTTAAGGCCAAAAAATAAGGCGAGTCGGTCAGTGTCTTGGAGAGTGTCGGCACGATTAATGTTAGTAAAATTATGGAAAGAAAGAAAGGAAGGAAGAAAAGAAGGAAGGAAGGAAGAAAGAAAGAAAGAAAGGAAGGAAGAAGGAAGAAAGATAGATAGATAGATAGATAGATAGATAGGTAGATAGATAGAAAGAGTTGGTCTCAGATGTATTACAGGATATTCTCACTACAACGATTCTAAAAAAAAGGATATCCTAATATTTAAAAAGAAAAAATCCCCAAAATATACCCTACGACTATTGTGCTTCCTCTACTCTACGAGTCTCAACCCGCAACTAAAGTTTATCAACAGAGCTGCACGTGGCTGTCATGGTAGCAGTGTAAAGTTTGGGTCTAAAAAATGTAGTGTGTGTGTGTGTGTGTGTGTGTGTGTGTGTGTGAGAGAGAGAGAGAGAGAAATGGCGAAGAAGAGAGAGAGAAGGGAACGCATTTTTTTTAAGTGATTTTGGAAAGAGAAAAATATAGAGAAAATAAAGGAGAGGGAGAGAGAAAGTAAAAACAGTGAGAAGGGAGGAAAAAAGTGTTATGATACTATAGAGAAACGAGGGAGGGATAGGTTTTGAGTTTTTGAGAGGCGATGAAGAGAGAGAGGAGAGAGAGAGAGAGGAGAGGCAGAGAGAGATGGGAAAGAAGAGAGAATCGCTTCTCTTTTTTTAAGTGAATTTGGAAAAGAAAAAAAAACATACTAATACTAGAGGAGAGAGGGAGAAAGTAAAAATAGAGTGAGAGAGGAGGAAAAATTGTTATAATATTATAAAAGAAAGGAGGGAGGGGTGACTTTGGATTTTTGAGAGCAGAGAGAGAAAGAAAGAAAAAGAGAGAGAGGGGAGGGGGAGAGAGGGGCGGGAAGGAGAGAGAAACATACATCTTTAAAAAAGTGATTTTGGACAGAGAAAAAAACATACAAAAATAAAAGAAAGAGAGAGAAAGTAAAACAGAATGAGAGAGGAGGAATTTTTTTTTATGATACTATAAGAGAAAGGAAAGAGGGGGAGGCTTCGTTTTTAGACAGTAGAGAGAGAAAGAGAAAGAGAAAGAGAGAGGGATACATTTAGAGAGAGAGGGAAAAATAGAGAAACACGTCTTTAAAAAATGTGATTTTGGAAAGAGAAAAATAACACATAGAAAAAAAAAGAGCAGAGAGGAAGAAAATGAAAAAAAAAATGAGAGAGAGGGAAAAAATTTGTTGTGATAAGGAGGGAGGGTGAGGCTTCGTGTTTTGAGAGTAGAGATAGAAATCTTAAAAAATGATTTTGTAAAGAGAAAAATAACATAGAAAAAAAAGCTCTTCGTGTTTTGAGAGTAGAGCAGATAGATCGATAGAGAGAGAGAGAGAGAAAGAAGAGAGAGAAAACACGCGTCTTTTAAAAAAAGTGATTTTGGAAGAGAAAAAATAACATAGAGAAAAAAAAAGCAGAGAGGAAGAAAGAATGAGAGAGGGGGAAAAATTTGTTGCGATAAGGAGCGCTTCGAAGAGAGAAAACACGCGTCTTTAAAAAAAATGATTTTGGAAAGAGAAAAATAACATATAGAAAAAAAAGAGTCGAGAGGAAGAAAGTAAAATACATAAAAAAAAATGAGAGAGGGGGAAAAATGTGTTCTGATAACGAGGGAGGGTGTTTAAGAGCAGAGAGAGAGAGAGAGAGAGAGAGAGAGAGAGAGAATGAGAGAAAGATAGAGAGAGAGAGGGAAGAAGAGAGAAACACGCGTCTTTAAAAAAAATGATTTTGGAAAGAGAAAAATAACATATAGAAAAAAAGAGCCGAGAGGAAGAAAGTAAAAAAAATGAGAGAGGGGAAAAAATGTGTTGTGATAAGGAGGGAGGGTGAGGCTTGGTGTTTTGAGAGTCGGCCTTTGTGTAGTACCGAAGCGCTTTTCGACTTTTCACCAGTTGAGCGGTGGAACCCATCAGACCGACCCAGTGGGCGAGTGTGCATGCGAGACAATAAAAATCGTCTTGCTTGATCCGGCTCTGATCGCCGATATATATTTACTTATATATAATATACATGTCTATATCTATATATAAGTAAATATATTTATACATATGTATATACACTTATGCATATACATATGTATAAACCTTTTTAGAGGAAAAGGCAGAGAAAGGGAAATATAATATTCAAAAAATAGAGACAGAAAAAAAAAGAGAAAAAAGAAAAAAAGAAAGAGCTATGAGAAAAGTCGCTCTCTCTGTTGTTTTTCTCTTGGTGTGTTTTTCTTTCTACACATTGGATCAGAATGTTGAGGGTGTTCCGGCGGCGACTGGGCGAAATGCTTCTTACGAAGGGTAAGTAAAATATTGAATTAATTTTAATGTAAAGGAGAGAGAGAGAGAGAGAGAGAGAGAGAGAGAGAGAGAGAGAGAGAGAGAGAGAGAGAGAGAGAGAGAGAGAGAGAGATGCTGAATTTGCATTTAACGTAACATTTATTAATATATATATGAAAGTACGTAGATAAACATTGTGTTTATTTGATATGGCTTTTAGCCGACAATTTTTGGAGGATATGTGCTTAATTGAAGTCATACCTAATTTTTGAAAATTAATTAGTTAATAATTAATGAATTTAAGCGGGCATATATGTTCAAATGTAAGGCTAAACAGATCTAAAAAATGTCAATACCTGATTGACATTTTCTCGATATATTATATATATATTACTTGTCCTATAATTATCCATGTGTCAAGCAGGAGAGTGAGGTATATATATATATATATATATATATATATATATATATAATATATATATAAATATATATATGTGTGTGTGTGTGTGTGTGTGTGTGTGTGTGTGTGTAGTAGTTGCTTCAGCATTGTGTTTATATTGGTTTGGTGGTTGGTTTTGAAGGCTATCACAATGCAAGTGTAAAGAAAAATGTGGTAACTATTATGTTGTTCGTTTACCTTTGATTTATTCTCTTAATATTTCGGGATAAAGATCCCTTCGTTAGAAGATTTTGAAAGCTGGAATCCTAGGGCTGTTAAACTAAGAGAGAGAGAGAGAGAGAGAGAGAGAGAGAGAGAGAGAGAGAGAGAGAGAGAGAGAGAGAGAGAATGCTGAATTTGCATTTAACGCAACATTTATTATATACTAGCAGCGGCTACCCGGTGTCGCCTGAGTAGAGGGGATTTTTTTAAAGTTAGTCCCGCAGATCCATTATTACTGAATCGTGAGTTGAATCCCCGTGGGATGCCCATTTAAACCCCTATGTAAAAAAATAGACCTTGCATTGATCCAGCTACTCTGAAAAGAAATGTAATGTCTACTATCTAAAATATTTTAAAAAAAAATTCCATGCTGTTATGATTTAAATTTTATTTTTTAATTATCTTCACGAATATAAACCAAATCTTATTATTTTTGCTCAAAAACCAAGCCTGGTGATATTTAATGTGTATATATATTTACTTTGTCGTTAATTGTTTTATTATCGAAGTTTCTTCCGGACATACATATACACACATCTGCCCTTTATATATGTATAGACGTGTGTCAAATAAGTATCGAGATTTTTTGTAATTATGGACACACCTTGTATTCCAAAAAATTAACGTTCATTCATTGTTCATTTCTATCTTGGTAAATACAGCTACAATCTCGATACTTTTATGACACACCTTATATATATATATATATAATATATATATATATATATATATATATATATCACTCTTTGCTAGTTTTTCACACCAACGTTAGTTGGTGCCATTTAACTGGAGTTTCCTCGGATCTCCAGGACTCTTCTGAGTATTCTAGCCTATCTTAACAATGCTGTTGTCTGGATGATATCGATTCTTTCTCTGATTTCCAATTCCTTCAGTCTTTTTCTCCAAAACTCTTGGGGGCCGTTCCAAGAGCCCTAATTAAACTTAGTATCACTTTCACCTACATGTTCCACATTATTATTATTATTATTATTATTATTATTATTATTATTATTATTTACTCCTTTTGAGTTTTCACATCAGCATTAGCTGATGGTCTTTCACTGGAGTCTGAGTGACAGCAAGTCTCCTCAGGTCTCCAGGACTGTTCTGAGTATTCTGGCAGATTGCAGCAGTGCAGTGTTCTGAATGGTTTCAATCCTTCCTCTGATTTCCAAACATTCCAGACCCTTTTCCAATCCTTTTGGGACTGTTCCAAGTGCACCAACTACAATTGGTATCACCTTCACTTTCATATTCCATAACTTTGTTAGTTCTCTGGCAAGGTCCAGATATTTGTCTATTTTTTCATTTTCCTTTAGCTTCACCCTGTGATCTGCTGGCACTGCAAAATCCACCAGTTGACAAGTTCTTTCTTTTTTGTTTATAAACACTAGGTCTGGTCATTATTATTATTATTATTATTATTATTATTATTATTATTATTATTATTATTATTATTTAGTCGTTGAGTTTTCACACAAGTAGTAACATTAGTATTATCTGCGTTATTCGGACTATTGTCCTCACATTCATTGTTATCTGGACAAGAAATACCTGAAGAAGACCGGAGGGCACATCGGCCAAAACATTCTACAGATAACAATGAAGATGAGGACAATAGTCCGAATAACGCAGATAATACTAATCATCAAGCCTTATCTCAAACATTCAGAGAGTAGTAACATGATTTGTTCTTAGAATCAAGTGATAGCAAGTCTAATTCTGACTCTAGCACTTCACAATATTTTGGGTGGTTGTAATGTGTCATCGAAATTATAATAATAATAATAATAATAATAATAATAATAATATGCTGCTGTTGTTGTTGTTGTTGTTGTTGTTGTTGTTGTTGTTGTTCTTCTTCTTCTTCTTCTTCTTCTTCTTCTTCTTCTTCTTCTTCTTCTTCTTGCCGGAGCTTTCCTTTTCATCTTCATGACATTAAATCGTTATTCCTGACGATGTTCCACAGTCTATTATTATTCTCCCATTATTCATTTCATTCTTACTAGTTCTTCGATTCGACGTAAGATCTTTGCTTCTTCTCTTCTCTTCTTCATTATTATTATTATTATTATTATTATTATTATTACTCCTTTTGTGTTTTCACATCAGCATAGCTGATGGTCTTTAACTGGAGTCTGGTGACAGCAAGTCTCCTCAGGTCTCCAGGACTCTTCTGAGTATTCTCAGATTTGCAGTGTTCTGAATTTCAATTCTTCCTCTGCTTTATTTTACTTTTTATTATTATTATTATTATAATTATTATTATTATTATTATTATTATTTCTTCACCATGACTGACAGCAAGTCTAACTCACTCAGCTCTCAAAGCTAATAATAATAATAATAATAATAATAATATACTTCTTCTTCTTCTTCTTCTTCTTCTTCTTCTCTTTCTGTCTTCTTCTTCTTCTTCTTCTTCTTCTTCTTCTTATTATTATTATTATTATTATTTGTTCGTTTCTTCTTCTTGTTTGTGCCATAGTTGTTATAACTCTATCCAACTTTTCTTCTTCTTCTTCTTCTTCTTCTTCTTCTTCTTCTTCTTCTTCTTCTTCTTCTTCTTCTTCTTGTCGGAGCTTTCATTTTCATGTTCATGGCATTAAATCGTTGATTCCCGACGACGATAATGGAGATGCCCTTTTGATTTTCACCAGATACCCTTTAACCGGGTTGTGGCTACTGGTCGACAGACCAATCAGCTTTGGGAGGCCCTATCAGGAACTTAAGTTCCGGACGGCATAGGTCTGACACTACCACGTTGTCACCAGCCTGTCACAGTGAGGAGGGTGGGATTTTGGGTGGGAAACACAGCTAACACGTTGCTATGTTTATTCAGAAAAAATACTTACCCTAGCACCCACCCTGTATACATACATCTGTAAAATTGGTAAATGTAGGGCTACGTTGATAATGTAAGCAACTCGTAAACTAAGCGGAGTGGTAGTACATGTTAGGGTTCTCCCTATGGGTTAAATCAGGGTTTCTCAATGCGGTCTACATAAACCCCTCGGGGTCTATACAACAACTCATTGGGTCTGTAAGTATTCGTGGGTCTACAAGGGTATATGGAAATTACTAAGCCTTCTTAATAATTAGAAGAAATTAATTCCACAAGAATCCTGGAGAATCTGCTTATGTTGATATATTTTCAAAAGTTTAAGCCAATGTTTCTCAAAGTGGTCTATATAGACACCCTGGGGCCGATATAACAACTCACGGGGTTAGTAAGTATCCGGGGGTCTACAAGGGGTTTATGGAAATTACTAAGCCTTCTTAATGATTAGAAGAAATTAATTCTGGAGAACATGCTCATGTTGATATATTTTCAAAAGTTTAAGAACTTGATGGGGATTGCTGTCACTTAATTCTAGAACAAGTTATGAACTTAACAAAAGTCATCAGCTTCCCATCACATTAGGAAATGTGCTTCCTTGTTAAGTTATTAAGTTAGTATTAAATATTTGCAACTCTTTTTTACATGTTATGCTTACTTTACTGTTTATTTTATGGTTATTTTTATAATTAACAGTTTTACATAAACATTTGTGCAGAATTCATTAATTTACATAATCGGCTGCAAAAAAACAACTGCAAGGTGGACTGGGGTATATAAGGAGCGGGATCTATGATAGATCAATCAAATTTTTGTAGGGGTCTACGGACTTAACATTTGAGAACCCCTGGGTTAAATAGATAAAAAATGTGTTTAAAGAAAAACCGAGTTAAAAATAAAAATGAATCCCCATCAAGAATGAATAAGACAAAACGTCTTCGGCATGAAATAACCCACCGAGGGTTGACGTGCCGTATAATAAAACCAACCAGCTGGGCAAACTGACTGATTGGAACAGATAACTAAGTTACCAAGTATTAAAATTAATGACTAGTTTATTTATTTATTTATTTATTTGGTGTGTGGGGGGGGGGCGGTATTTATTTATTTATTTATTAGATTTCAAAACATTTTTGTAACATCTGTGTTTTTCCTTGAATAAGCATTTTTTTTAAATTGTAATAAAAGAAAGTCGGACGTTTTCTTAAAATTTCAACACGTAAAAAAAATTATGGTTCGGCTGGTTTTTAAACCACAAAAATCAAACCTCATGTTCACGGTCAAGAAATATTACCTCTAAACCTCAAATTTAAAGAAAATTAACCCCTTGTTTCCAGGGGACCGTCTTCCAGGCAACATCTGTCCCTCAATTTAAAAGGGCAGGGTTGGGTTTGTTGCCCGATGCCTGGGGCGCCCTAATAGGGGAATGACGGCGGGAACCATGCACTTTTTGCACTAGTTTGAGCTGAGGTTTGTGCATGACTGCCTCCGTAAAGTTATGTATTTCGTAGGTCTCGCCTCTGCACAGTATCCAGTATCCGCGCAGAGTTGATCGATGTAGTTTTTCTTTTTTCCGACCCACACTGGGGTCGCCATGTGCTGATGCCCATAAGATTACCCCTCCAAATCTTTGTCGAGCCTTCAAGAATTAACGTTGCTAAGTGATGTAATGAATATGTTAATACCTTGGTACTCCCTCACTATAATCTGATTGGACAGTGTCATATATAAATATTCGACACTGTAGTGATACAGGCACCTTAGCCTCCAACCCGTCTTTAGGGACAGGGGTCCAGTACGCTTCGGCCACTGGACCGGTTAGATGGTAAATTAATAGCGTCGATCCCAGAGGGCCATCCCTCCAGGCAATACCTGCCCCCTTGACTTAAAGGGGCAGGGCTGGCTTTATTGCCCAGCGCCTGAGGCGCCCCCTTGAGGGGGAATGCCAACGGGATCGACGCAATTTTTCTACCCGCCACCCATGTCTCGGCTTGTGGGTGGTCCCACATAAATAGGGCCTTCGTGCCTGACTCGGTACGAGTGGGGTACTGGGAAAATAAACCTAAGCCTACAAGCCTAAACTTATTCGTCAGACTACACCACGACTGCTCGGAAGACGTCCTGCTATTCGACGCACCAACTACTACTGCGATAATATACCAAATACCAACTTCAGAATATATCGACAAAGATTTGGAGGGGTAATCTTATGGGCATTAGCACATGGAGACCCCAGTGTGGGTCGGGAAAAAAGACTACATCGATCAATTCTGCGCAGAGGAGAGACCTACGAAATACATAACTTTACGGAGGCAGTGGTAGAGGGCGTTGCTGTAGCGATGGCCGCTTGGGACGGGTAGCAAAAAAGTGCCATGGAGATCTGTGTTGTTGGCACGACTTGATGATGATGATGATGATGATGAACTCAGTTTCATCGTAAATCATGTTCATGCGCGCTGTTCGTTGCTAGCCTAGACATGTCATGACAGAGCCCCAACAAACACGTCCGAACCCTCTCAGGTCCTGCGAAAAAGAGATCGCATTTTCTTTACTTCCGTTTGTGGTCCCGGGGGTGGGGGCCACATCCACTTCCGATCCTCCGCAGAAACTGGGACTTCAGTTTTTATTTTTAATTCTAGTTCCGAGGTCATTGGTCGGTCAATGGCTGGCACCCGTTGAGTGTTTACCCTTCCAAACTTTAACCTCTTTTTGTTCTTATTTCTTTTTCTTCTCTTTCTCCAGAAATCCGATTATCGTTTTCTTTTCAATACCCAAATCCCCGTTGACCATAATAATTACGCTACAGATAGAATTAAAGGATTAAGATTACTTGTTCAAAATCTCACAAACGACGATGAAATTCAGGAATGGTCTCCGGTGTTTCGTGGAACGAAAAGAAATAGTCTTTCTTTGCAACGCTAATTCTTGAAACCTCGACAAATCTTTGGAAGGGTTGTGCCAGTGGCACAATGGCTAATAGATGAGCTGCGACATCGTAGAATAAGTGAGTTGGAGCTCTGTTATATTTACTTTCAGACTAATACTCTTGGGAAAGGTATGAAACCTCATCCCCCAGCTATAGGTTAAATAGTACTATTAATGTTCTTCTACAAAGATGGCTTTGGCATTGAATAACCCACGAAGATTGATAATCAAAAATAGATTTGAGTTCAGTCCAAGGAGCCGAGTGTGAAACTATTTCTAAAAGTGTTTATCTGCTACACTTTATGGTTGTCAAGAAATCGAGCTTGGATCATATAGGATGGTCATTTTTCTACTTTGTCTATTCAATTTACATAGGTTGTCACAATATATATATATATATATATATATATATATATCTTATTATAATGGAGATTGTGTGCTTTTCCGTCTGTAACCGAAACTATATTCCTACTCAAGTCACAATTCTCTTAGTTATTAACATCACATTCTCCATGATTTTATTTTTATCTAAACCTCAATTATTAATAAAATTGTCTTACATTATTAATACTGTTAACTATGTCTACATACTAACAACATGCAATTATATTTATATATACAACAAAATAGCGGTTTACAATGTGAATGGGAAGGCTAATTTGCATATTAATATTAAAAAATCGAATTTAAATATAGTGCTTAGTATTATTGATTTCTAACTGTTTGGTTTTATTTTAATGAATATAAGCAAAAATCTCTTCAATGAATCTTAAATGAAATCCATTAACAAGATAAAATAACTGTCATTTATTCTTTACTTCTCTTTATAACTAAATACTTAAATTAGAAAAAATAACAATGAAAGACGAGAGTGATGGAAGAGTAAGTTTCAGTTGTTCCATTTTTTATTATATTTATCTTTATTATACTCCTCTGTTTCAAATCTTTTATCTGTATTCTTATTTAGTTTCATTAGCCTTTCTAATTTAATACAATATTTTTATTACATTAAAAATTAAATACTTGCACCCGGAGGGTGCATATATTTGCTAGTATATATAATGGACTCTCCGTCGATTTTCAAAGTATGAGGGTTCATACACACAATGAACAACCACACAGTGATTTGTTTATAGTGGTGAAGGCTTGTGTTGGACCATCACTTTTTGGTACAGTCGATAGGAAAGAATTGGTGCATCAAGGGTTGTACAATCAACGACCGACCTCAGGAATTTTGAATTCAGAGTTATCCCTCTCCTAGACTTGGGTATATATATATATATATATATATATATATATAATAAAAAAGAAGGTCCGAAAAATGGATTATGTTTTTTTTTATCATTTTACATTTACGACACGTGTTTCAGATCTTCTGATATCTTCTTCAGGCGTTAATTAACCATATTCTGTCCGGAATATATATATATATATATATATATATATTCTTTTCGATACACACACTTACACAATCCCATACTCACACCGTAAAAGAGAATATTTGACGTCATATTTCAAACCGTCTCCTTTTTTCAAACCTCAAATTTTAAACAGACTGAATAACAAGGACTACCACTCGCTTTTCTCGTTATTCTGTGATAAAAATTTCTTATTACCTTCCATATACCAACAAATGCCCTGAAGATGATCTAATTAATAGATCGAAACACTGCAGCGTCGGCCAATAAACTCATCACTTAACTCATTTAAACCTGTGTTTTTTCAATTTTCTTAATATACTACATACCGTCGGATTCACTTCCTTTTCTTCACACACACACACACACACACACACACACATATATATATATATATATATATATGTGTGTGTGTGTGTGTGTGTGTGTGTGTGTGATTGATAAAAAGAAAGGCTTAAATACCGGTCATGTTGGCGGTTATAAATTTATTTCAACGAAAATTCTCAATTTTGAGAATCTTAGCCTTATTCAGACCGTCATCCAAGTAAAGGAAATTAACAAAATGTTGTACTCGTAGCGGAGGGGTTGGACAAATACATACTTACAAACACACATTGAATCACCGTCAGTATTTTTGTCGACGGTTTTTTTCAATTCATCTGTACGATAATCTGCACCGGTGAGCTTGGGAAGAACGGTACCACAGGCACGATAGATTCAAACTAAAATGGCGTAAACTGTTTCAATTCAGCGTTCAGTTTTCCCGCCATATTTTTCATGATGATACGGGTTCTTCTCTTCCCAGCCAATCAAAATTGCAATTTTTGCCGAGTAATAATTGATCTCAATTGTATCTTATACAATCATTCAAGTCTTCTTGTTTTTCTTTCTTTTCCTTCTCTTTCTTCTACGTCTTCTTTTGTTCTCCTTTTCCTTCTCTTTCTTCTTTTACATCTTTTGTCTCTTTTCTTTCTCTTTTCTTCTACTTCTTATTTCTCTTTTTCTTTCTCTTTCTTCTTCTTCTTCTTTGTTCTCTTTCTTCTCTTTTCTCTTTCTTTCTTCTTTCTCTTTCTTTTTTCCTACTTCTTTCTCTTTCTTCTTTTCCTACTTCTTTCTCTTTCTTCTTTCACATACGTTCTATTTTGTTCTCTTTCTCTTTCTTCTTTTTCTTTCTTCTTTCTACATCTTCTTTTCCTACTTCTTTCTCTTTCTTCTTTCACATACGTTCTATTTTTCTCTCTTTTTCTTTCTCTTTCTTCTTTTTCTTTCTTCTTTCTCTTTCTTCTTTCACATACGTTCTATTTTGTTCTCTTTTTCTTTCTCTTTCCTCTTTTTCTTTCTTCTTTCTCTTTTCTTCCCATACGTTCTATTTTTTTCTCTTTCTTCTTTCACATACGTTCTATTTTGTTTCTCTTTTCTCTTTTTCTTTCTTTTTCTTTCTTCTTTCTCTTTCTCTTTTCTTTCTTCTTTCTCTTTCTTCTTTCCTACTTCTTTCTCTTTCTTCTTTCACATACGTTCTATTTTGTTCTCTTTTCTTTCTCTTTCTTCTTTTTTTCTTCTTTCTCTTTCTTCTTTCACATACGTTCTATTTTGTTCTCTTTTTCTTCTTTCCTCTTTTTATTTCTTCTTTCTTTTTCTTTCCCCATACGTTCTATTTTGTTCTCTTTCTTCTTCACATACGTTCTTTTTTTTCTTTTCTTTCTTTTTTTCTTTCTTTCTTCTTTCTCTTTCTTCTTTTCTTTCTCTTTCTCTTTCTCTTTCACATACGTTCTATTTTTTCTCTTCTTTCTCTTTTCTTCTTTTTTCTTCTTTTCTTTCTTCTTTCTCTTTCTTCTTTCTTCTTTCTTCTTTTCCTACTTCTTTCTCTTTCTTCTTTTCACAACGTTCTATTTTTTCTCTTCTTTTCTTTCTTCTTTCTTTCTTCTTTCTTCTCTTTTCCTACTCTTTCTCTTTCTTTCTTTCTTCTTTTCTTCTTTTCTTCTCTCTTCTTCTTCTTCTTTTCCCTTCTTCTTTCTTTCTTTTTCTTCTTCTTTTCTTCTCTTTCTTTTCTCTTTTTTCTTTTTCTTCTTTCTTCTTCTTTCCTTCTCTCTTTTTCTTCTCTTTTTTCTTCTCTCTTTCTTCATATCGTTTCTATTTTTCTTCTTTTTCTTTCTCCTTCTTTTCTTTTCTGTTTTCTTCTTTTCGTTACTTTTTTCTCCTTCTTTTCTTTCACATTCTTCATATACGCCGAGCACCTATATGATTGTCCTGTAGAGGCCGATGTGTCGCGTGTTCCGACTTCACAATTAATATTTAAAATGACAATAAAATAACAAGACACAGTTTAGGCAGAAAATACGGAGAAATGACAAAGACAATATTTATAAATAACAAATAAATGTATTCGGAGAATAAATTTGGGTAATTTATGAGGAAGTGCGTCCCGGTCTCCTGCCTCAAAAATTGCTACCCGGTGACTATCAAAATAACAACCCCAACTCGTCGTAATTCTTGTTTATTTATCGTAATTTGTCGTAATTCTTGTTTAGATATGAACATAGATATAAAGTTTGGAATAAACTGAGATAGATAGATAGATAAACAAACAAAATAATATAGATAGATATGAACAAATGGAAAAAGATATTTTCGACAAGTAAATATATTTGGGGGGGTCGCATCTTTTTTTGTCGTAATTCTTGTTTATTTAAACTAAAAACAAGACATTAAACAAACATGAATTAAAAAAATCTTAGTATTTAAAGTAATATAGATAAATATGAACAAATTGAGATAGATAGATAGATAGATTGATATGAAGATGGATAGTTTTGAATAGACTGAACTGGGTAGTTATTTTAATAGTCACCGGGTAGCAATTTTTGAGGCAGGAGACCAGGACGCACTTCCTCATAAATTACCTAAATTTGCAATAATCAACAAATATGTGAATGTTCAAAAGAATTGTGAGAATGCAAAAAGGTTCGTATGTAGAGTCATCAAAGTTCGATCGGAAGTGGACAAAAATGAAAAGTAAAGTTTTGTGAATACGACCTGAGAAATCGAGTTGTGATGTTAATTGCAGTGGCGCAATGATTGTAGTAGTAAACGGTGACTCATAAGGTTGACGTTTGTTTTTGGTATCAGCAAGTCGACTCGTTTACTCGGACATCTGTTTCTTAAATTGAGAAGAACGTGTTGTTGTCATCGACCGCGAAGTGTCGTTTGTTCTGTCTGGCAGCTAAAGGGAATCTGAGTGTTTGTTGAATTTTTTGTCTGTATTTTATACTTAAAAAATAGGCTCGATTTTGATAATCTATTTTGGCGGTTAAGCACCGACGTAGTTGTAAGCATTGGTGATTTGTCCAATCGAACTCTGACTAATGTATAAATATTTTTTAAAATCTCTTTTCCTTAAGTTTGGAAAAGAATTGTGTTTGAGTGTTTTTTTGTTTGTTTTTTGTTTATCCTTATTTGGATATAAAATATAGGATTTTATCCTATTGTCCAACCCATCTATGGGTTAAATAGAAAACATGAGTTTATAAACAAAATTGTATTATCCATTAAAAATGAAATTATTTCAAAACTTTGTCGGCATTAAACATTTTTGAATACCAAATTACCAATCGAAGTATTCCAAACCAAACCTATTGTCCAAACTCTATCTTATTTTCACCATGTAGTGTGTTGGACCAACAAAATCCACTAGATGACAAGTTCTTTTTTTCTTGTTAATTAACACTAGTAGGCCACAGTCCCAAAACGATTTTAGTTCAGTTCTGTCGGATGTAAAAGATGGCTCGATAATTTTACGTAATGATTAAAATAAAATCATAAAAAGAGTATAGTTACTTTTCGCACATAGGTTTCTTGGTTTCATAATTGATTAATTCAGTTTTAAATGAGTAAAATACGTATAAAAACTACTTAGCTCCGAAATAAAAATTAGCCAATGAGATTAGTGATTTTTTATCTGCCATTTTATAATCAACCAATCAGAACCAAGAAACCTATGTGCGAAAAGTAACAATACTCTTTTTGTGATTTTATCTGAATCATCACGTAAAAATTATTGAGACATCTTTTACATCTGACGGATTTTAAAAAGTAAAGCACTTTTCGCCTCTGGTCTGGTCCTCTGACCGGGATTGAGTGATGTTTGTATCTCAAAATCCCAGTGAATTTTATGCGTCTCATTCTCTAGGATTCATTCTAGTTTGTGCATATAATATTCGGTCATATGGTCAAAATTTAATTTCTTACACAATTTTCATTGGATCCCCTTTACCACCCAGTTGAACCTAGTCTTGTACTCCTTTTGGGCCAGTTTGCTGAATTCACTTGTTATGTAATTAACAGTTTCCTCTTTGTCTCCACACATTCTACTTTTGATATACCGTTGCGTCTTATGTATTTTTGCTTTGCTAGTTTTTTCGGACCATATGACCTTTTAGGCACCCCTTTTGCTTTGCTGATTCATAAGTACATTTTTTTTCATTTACACCGTCAACGCCCGGTTGTTTATTAACAGACGATTTTTAGGGTTTTTTTTAAATTATAAAACTAGCCCCTAACTATAACCCCAAACCATAACCCCTAACAAACAACCGGATATTGATGGTGTAAATGAAAAAAATGTACTTATGAATAGCAAAGCAAAAGGGGTGCCTAAAGGTCATATGGTCTATGGCATTGTCTTGGATTATTATTATTATTATTATTATTATTATTATTTACTCCTTTTGAGTTTTCACATCAGCATTAGCTGATGGTATTTCACTGGAGTCTGAGTGACAGCAAGTCTCCTCAGGTCTCCAGGACTCTTCTGAGTATTCTGGCAGATTGCAGCAGTGCAGTGTTCTGAATGGTTTCAATCCTTCCTCTGATTTCCAAACTTTCCAAACCCTTTCCCAATCCTTTTGGGATCGTTCCAAGTGCACCAACTACAATTGGTATCACTTTGACTTTCATATTCCATAACATTTTCAGTTCTCTGGCAAGGTCCAGATATTGTCCATTTTTTTCATTTTCTTTTAGCTTCACCCTGTGATCTGCTGGAACTGCAAAATCCACCAGTTGACAAGTTCTTTCTTTTTTGTTTATCAACACTAGGCCTGGTCTTCATGCTGGGATAAGGTGATCCGTTTTTATTTCAAAGTCCCAGAGAATTTTATGTGTTTCGTTCTCAAGAACAGATTCTGGTTTATGCATATACCATTTTGTTGTATGGTTAAAATTAAATCTTTTGTATAATTCCCATTGGATCACCTTCCCAACCCAGTCGTGTCTAGTTTTGTACACCCGTTGTGCTAGTTTGCTACATTCGCATAGTACATGGTTTACAGTCTCATCTCTATTACCGCATAATCTACATTTACTATTTTGTTGGGTATTATCAATTTTCGCTTTTATATAGTTTGCGCTTATGGCATTATTTTGTGCAGCAATTATTAATGATTCTGTTTCTCTTTTGAGGTTTCCTTTTCTTAACCCTGTCCAAGTCTTTCCATGTGCAACCTCTTCGATTTGTCGTTTGTAGTGTCCATATAATTGTTTTTCTTCCCATTTTTGTTTTCTAGTCTTTGTTGCTTTTCTGTTTGTCCATCTGTCGCTTCTACTATTGTTGTCCACCATAAGTAGTTTGCCTTGCTCTTTCTTGTGTAATCTTCAAGTTGTTGGATTGTGGTTTCTACGCATTCCTCTATGTTGGCAAGACCTCTTCCCCCTTTCTTTCTTGACACATATAATCTATCTCTATCATCTCTAGGGTGGAGAGCCTTGTGCATGGTCATTAATTTTCTCGTCCTTTGGTCAATCTGTTGGAGTTCTCCTTTTGTCCATTTTAAGAATGGTCCTGAGTATCTTATAATGGGGACAGCCCAGGTATTGATTCCTTTGATCAGATTTCTGCTGTTAAGTTTGGTTTCTAGAAGTTTTCTAGTTCTCTTGAGATATTCTTTTTTAACTTTTCCTTTCATTTCTGCTTGCATGATATTGTCCGCTTCTAAAAATTCCTAAGTATTTGTAGCTTCCATTTTCATCAAGTGATTTTATAGTTTCCTGATTTGGCTGTTTCATCCATTAGTTTTCTTTCACCCTTTTATTACAAGCATAGCACATTTTTCAATTCCAAATTCCATCCCTATATACTGGCTATATATTCTAATAGTTTGTATTAGGCCTCCAATTCTTTTTCATTTTTTGCAAAAATTGTTATGTCATCCATGTACATAATGTGGTTTATCTTTTCTTGTGAGTTATTCTCATTATTATTATTATTATTATTATTATTATTATTATTGTGTTGTTGTTGCTGTTTGTTGTTGTTGTCATCCTCTCTTCTCTATTTACAGACATTTACTCATTTTTTTTATTCTATTCTTTGTTTTTCAGTTTCTCTCATTCTGTTCCACCACCCTTTCTGCCTTTCTCTTTTCTTTTTCTCCTTTCTTTCTTTCTTTCTTTTTTTTACTTTTACATTTTTCTTAGTTAATTTTCCTAATTGATCTCTTCCTTCTTTCTTTCTTTCTTTCTTTCTTTTTCTTTCTTCTTTCTTATGTCTGCTTTCTCGTCACGTATCTTAGAACAACCTTAGCCATTACTAAGTATTTAATTCCTTTTCCAAACGGAACCTCTCTCTCACGAACAGATTTCCCTGGTGGATCTTTTTCGTGTAGGGCTTAAGTAACCAGTGCCATTTATGATTTATCAATTAAACCCCTTTCTGGTTAAATCGAACTTAACTAAATTTCACCATCGTATGTCACCCCACCGAAAAAAGAAATACCAAAAATCAAGGAATTAACCGAATTAATGAAATGCTCAGTGTTGATATATTATTGAATAAAAGATATAATGCACCAGTTATTTTATTTAAAAACTTTGAACTACGTATCTTTGAGGCGTAACACAGATTCTAAAAGATACGTGGTTCAAAGTTAACTGACCTGAAAAAATGTAAGTCTTTAAATAAAATAATTAGTGCACTATATCTTTTATTCATTAATATATCAACACTGAAAATTTAATAAAATTCAGTTAATTCCCTGATTTTAGGTTTTTTTTTCTTTCGGCGGGGTGACATACGATGGGGGAATTTAGGTCCGTTAAGTTCGATTTAACCCCCTTTCTCATCACTGTAAAACAATTTTAAAAGGTTCAAAAGAACGGAGAAAGTTTTCTGGTGTGAACAATGAAGTTTAAGATGAAGTTATTGACTAAACTTTGCCTAGGTTGCTTACAGTATTTGATTTAGCTTCTGAATGTAATATTAAACATGTTTAGAAGTGTTTATTTTCAGGGAAATTACAGATAACTTTTAAAATGCCATTTTTAGCCATTTATAGATAAATCCTTATAGGAATGGGTCTCTGGAATTTGTTTAAATGTAATATCAAACATATTTAGAATCTTTATTTTCAGGGAAATAACAGGTAACTTTAAATGAAAAGGTCATTTTTAGCCATTTATTGATAAATCCTTATAGGAATGTGTCTCTGGAATTTGTTTAAATGTAATATCAAACATATTTAGAAGTCTTTATTTTCAGGGAAATAACAGGTAACTTTAAATGAAAAGGTTATTTTTAGCCATTTATTGATAAATCCTTATAGGAATAGGGCTCTGGAATTTGTTTAAATGTAATATTGAACATATTTAGAAGTCTTTGATTTAAGGGAAATAACAGGTAACTTTAAATGAAAAGGCGATTTTTAGCCAAATCCTTATAGAAATGGGATTCTGGACTTAGAAAATTCTCAAGAGGATGTTAAGAGTTAAAGTAATTAACTTTAGAACAATTTATAAGTATTGAACAATACGGAGATTATTAATAATAATGAGATTATGATATGCTGGATCCCAAGCCATATTGGAGTAAGGGTGAATGAAAGAGCTGACTCTGCAGCTAAATCGGCTCAAGATTTGATCCCCAACAAGTTCAAAATACCATATACTAACTTGAAACTTAAAATTGATAGATTCCTTCATACAAAATGGCAACAACACTGGAATAACAACATCCACAATAAACTCTTCTTAATCAAACCCACTTTGGGAGGCTGGAGACCAACTTTAAGGAAGTCTAGAAAAAAAAAGTCATTGTGTCCCGTTTACGCATTGGTCATACAAGACTAACGCACTCCTATATACTCAAACAAGAACAACAACCACAATGTGGAACATGTCAAACACTTTTGACAGTTAAACACTTATTCATGGAATGCAGGTTTTTTGCTCACATCAGAAACCGTTATTTTAAATCAAACAATATGAAGGGTCTGTTTGAAAATGTCAACATGGAGGATATTCTCTCTCTATTTTTTGATGGAAATAAAATTATACCATAGAATATAGACATGAAACAAATCAATACCATACAACATAATCCCCAATAATGCTAACACATTGTTAAAACCAATTACTAAAAAGTATAAATATAAATACACGATATGTATTACTTCCTAGCCGTTAGGCATGACATAATCCCAGACGGGTTGATATGCCTTTTAAGGGAAATAAAATTATACCATAGAATATAGACATGAAACAAATCAATACCACGATATGTGTTTCTTCCTAACCGTTAGGCATGACATAACCCCAGACGGGTTGATATGCCGTTAAAATCAATAAACAATAACAAGTATTGAATAATCTTATTGCTTCTTAACTACAGATGTCCTCTTATAATAGTTATCTATTAAGCTCTGCTTAGATATGATATACAGGCCTTAACTTGCTTACAAGCACCTGATGTATGGGATAGTGACCATGACAATTAGATTGATTGATTGATTTTAACGGCATGTCAACCCGTGTAGGGTTATTTTATGCCTTGGGATTAGTACTTCAATATTTATTTATTCATTGTACATTGTTCTTGGTGAGTGAGGACTTGACTAAATCTCTTAATTAGTCTTGCTACTTCCTCTTTCTTCTTTCTCCTTCATCTTCTTTTTTCTATCTTATTCTTTCCGTTCCTTTCTTTTTCCTTCCTCTTCTTTCTTTTCTTACCTTCCCTTCATCTTACTTCGCTCTCCCGCACCTTTCATTTCTTTCCTTATCTTCCTTTCGCGTTCCTTCTTCTTTTTTCTTTCTTTCTTTTATCTCTCTCTAC
>CM042176.1:25276342-25314328 GCA_023376005.1 Doryteuthis pealeii | reverse complement strand
TCCGGACATACAGATTCACAACAACTGGCCTTCTATATATGTATACGTCGATGGCAATATGAATGACACAAGACACGGCGTGCAAGCGTGGAGTATCATTCGTCAGAATGGCCGCTTACGCAACCGAAGGGTAGAAAATGTAAAATAGTCACAGTGTCCATTTTCATTGGTATCCAGTGGAATCAACGCTTGGTCTTTTTTTTTTTACATAGGACATTCTAAATGAGGCGCATACTACCTGATCTACTCGCGATTCAAGAAAAATGCGGAATCTGTGGGACTGAACCTTTTTAATGGCCATGGCGTCGTCTACTAGACCAGGCAGGCGACGCCGTAAGCGCCTCTCTATCGCTAATTAGAGTATATCATGAGTTAAGTCACTCAACACACAACGGACGCTATTAACACAAAAGGACATTTCCCGGCAAACAAACGATGAAACATTTCTTTCTATGACTTACGTTTTGTTCCCGACCAAATTTGAGAAAAGGTGTTGCAATCTATTATCCAATCATTGGGGGTAGATCTTCAAGACTTGGGTGTCGCATAAAAAATAAAGGAGATAAACAAATAAAATGAAATGGATAATTAGCATGAAAAAATCCTTAGCAAAAAATAAATTTAATACTCATTAGATAATATATATAGCATCGATTTATATAAGATTAATAATAAAGTTTTACATAGGATGTGTGAGCCTTCACGCAAAGTTGTCTCTCTTACACGCACGAGCGATAACATTATATCGGTGTACTGTGTGTAAGTGGTGTATGTGTGTGTGGGGTGTAAGGCAGGCTCGGTAAAAAGATTTAAAGAGAGAGAAAGAGAGTAAAGCCTATTAAAAGTTCCTATTGTCTACTTGTATATTTTTTTTTTAATTTATGAGAAACTGTAAGAAATAAATAACTTTCTTTAAGTCTGTGTATATCAAAATTTATTGATCAATGAAGAAATATGGGGTAGTAAAACATATCTAGCTAAAAATAATGCATAATAATTTCGGTTTTTATTTTTTTTTAAATTGAAAATAATGTCGAATTAACAAATTGTTCGTCATTTTTATTAATGATTATTATTTTATTAAAAAATCTGGTTTTGGGATTATTGTTGTTGTTTGTTGTTGTTTATTTTGCTTAAGCGATAATCTCGTGACGCTAGTATAATTATAAACTTTGTAGAACTCAAACAAACAGTGGTTAAAAGAAATTTATTATTTTATTTGTTTGAGAAACATATAGCGTATAATCCTCCAGACAAAGAATAAGTGTACACGTCCAGAATGGCGATAATTTTGTCAACAAAGATAAGTAAATAGGCGGGATTTTACGTGTAATTTAACCTTTTTAAATGAACCAAATTAAGGTTTTATTGTAAGTAGAAACTTTAGTTTTCTTTTTAATAAACACATAAACTTGTGAATGCGGTATATTAAACGTAAAATAAAATACATTAAAAAGTTTAATTTTCCATTTTTTATTGGACGTTTTAAAATATTTTTTAACAATACTAGTGCATATAAAAGAGCGTGTTTGCACATAAGCTACACTATCTCTCCTATATATATGAATAAGTAAGATTGGTGAATTGTCGTTTTGACTTTAATATTTAAAACATTTGAAATTACGAGAAAAGAGTTTTAAAAAAATATTAAATGCGAAAATGTTAGATCATTAATATAATGTATCAGTGTCCTGGGCGTGAAAGCCTCAGAGTCATCCCTCAACAGTCTGTTTTAATGAATTCAGGGTTTTTTCCTTTCTCCTAACTGGTTGCCAATACCCAAAGAACTATCTGTGCTAACTATTTACCCGAGTATAATATTTACCCATAGTTAGTTGATTTCATACCGTTCTAAAAGTTTATGTACGCCCCCATGCGAAATTCAAGACACGCCAGCGGTCCAAGGATTGAACCCGGATAGCTGAGTCGACTTCCTACGGCATTAACCGTAGCGCAACAAACCCGAAAAACAACAAAAACTACATTTTAATGTTTTACGATATCCACAGACTTTGCTTACGTTAAGTCACGTTAAGCACCGGTTCCCACTAGATCAACCGAAGTTAAAGGCAGCGATGACCTTTCAATACTTAAATGGGTGATCTTTCGGTAAGCAGAGCAATGTCTGTAAGCAACCTAAGTCGCTTTGTTTATCGAAAATGAGCGTTTATCAGTGATTCACCATGAAACACAAAAATGTAGTTGAAATATGCTAAAACAGAGATAACCTACGAACCTGGATCCTTTATAATCACAATGACTTGATTGGCATTAAAATGACCACAAAAAAGGGTTCATATGCAATGAGACATAACAACCAAACCACCAACGCCGAGTCCTTTGTTTATAATGACTTGATTGCTTAAATTGACCCAAAGGAGAGTAGCCATAATAATCATAAACAATCATATCCAATTCCTGAATCTCGTTTATTTCATAATTGACTTTGTATGTGCATTAAATGTATTCTTTCCGAAAATTGGTAGTTGATATGGCCGGTATATTACAATACGAATTCAAGCTTGCCTACTTGAACGATCTAGTGATGTTTGTGAACCAACCAACAGAACTAGAAATGTCGCAATATTCCTTAAAATTCATGGGGGGGTTTCACGTACATTTTTCCAAATGAATATACTTAGCGCTAGATCATGCGCGCACCTGCGCAGATTGATGCTAGATGATGATTTCCCGCGGGATATTGTCTGCCTTATTGCCATTTTTGAGTCCAATTCTTTGGCAATATTTTAGAAACATGAGTACAATAATCCTGCAGTGCCGGATGTTTTTTGCTAAGATCGTGAATGTATGACGGAATAAAAAAAATCTGAGGAAAGAGAAATAAATAGAAAGAAGAAATATTGTAGAAAATGCCAATATAACCACCACACCAGTCAAAAGTTTGCATATTTTGTAACATGAATCACAAATTTTCCAAGGTGACCAAAACCACACTGGACTGTGAAGATGCTAAGCTAGCCTGATACTCTCCAAGTGGCACTTTCACGTTCTTTACATAATGATGTTTATGATACTGTCTATATTGGGGAGGGGGTATTCCATTTCTTTATACCAGAATGAGTCAAAAGTTTGCAATATTTTGTAACATGAGGCACAATTTTCACAAGGTGACAAAACCACACTGGACTGTGAGATGCTAAGCTAGCCTGATACTCTCCAAGTGGCACTTCCACTCTTCTTAACATAATGATGTTATGATACTGTCTATATTGGGGAGGGGTATTCCATTTCCTTTATACCAGAATGAGTCAAAAGTTTTGCAATATTTTGGTAACATGAGGCACAATTTCCAAAGGTGACAAACCACACTGGACTGTGAGATGCTAAGCTAGGCCTGATACTCTCGCCAAGTGGCACTTTCCACTGTTCTTTAACATAATGATGTTATGACACTGTCTATATTGGGGAGGGTTTTTCCATTTCTTTTATACCAGAATGAGTCAAAAGTTTTGCATATTTTAGTAACATGAGGCACAATTTTCCAAGGTGACAAACCACACTGGACTGTGAGATGCTAAGCTAGCCTGAATACTCTCCAAGTGGCACCTTTCCACTCTTCTTTAACATAATGATGTTATGATACTGTCTATATTGGGGAGGGGGTATTTCATTCCTTTATTACCAGAATGAGTCAAAAGTTTTGCAATATTTTGGTAACATGAGGCACAATTTTCCAAGGTGACAAAACCACACTGGACTGTGAGATGCTAAGCTAGCCTGATACTCTCCAAGTGGCACTTCCCACTCTTCTTTAACATAATGATGTTATGATACTGTCTATATTGGGGAGGGGTATTCCATTTTTTTTATACGCAGAATGAGTCAAAAGTTTTTGCAAATATTTTGTAACATGAGGCACAATTTTCTCAAGGTGACAAACCACACTGGACTGTGAGATGCTAAGCTAGCCTGATAACTCTCAAGTGGCACTTTCCACTGTTCTTTAACATAATGATGTTATGATACTGTCTATATTGGGGAGGGGGTATTCCATTTCTTTATACCAGAATGAGTCAAAAGTTTTTCAATATTTTAGTAACAATGAGGCACAATTTTTCCAAGGTGACAAACCACACTTGGACTGTGAGATGCTAAGCTAGCCTGATACTCTCCAAGTGGCACTTCCCACTCTTCTTAACATAATGATGTTATGATACTGTCTATATGGGGAGGGGGTATTCATTCTTTATAATCCAGAATGAGTCAAAAGTTTTGCAATATTTTGGTAACATGAGGCACAAATTTTCCAAGGTGACAAACCACACTGGACTGTGAGATGCTAAGCTAGCCTGATACTCTCCAAGTGGCACTTTCCACTCTTCTTTAACATAATGATGTTATGAACACTGTCTATATTGGGGAGGGGGTATTCCATTTCTTTTACCAGAATGAGTCAAAAGTTTTGCAATATTTGGTAACATGAATACAATTTTCCAAGGTGACAAACCACACTGGACTGTGAGATGCTAAGCTAGCCTGAACTCTCCAAGTGGCACTTTCCACTCTTCTTTAACATAATGATGTTATGATACTGTCTATATTGGGGAGGGGTATTCCATTTCTTTATACCAGAATGAGTCAAAAGTTTGCAATATTTTGGTAACATGAGCACAATTTTCCAAGGTGACAAAACCACACTGGACTGTGAGATGCTAAGCTAGCCTGATACTCTCCAAGTGGCACTTTCCACTGTTCTTTAACATAAATGTTATGATACTGTCTATATTGGGAAGGGGGTATTCCATTTCTTTATACCAGAATGAGTCAAAAGTTTTGCAATATTTAAGTAACATGAGGCACAATTTTCCAAAGGTGACAAACCACACTGGACTGTGAGATGCTAAGCTAGCCTGAACTCTCCAAGTGGCACTTTCCACTGTTCTTTAACATAATGATGTTATGACACTGTCTATATTGGGGAGGGGGTATTCCATTTCTTTATACCAGAATGAGTCAAAAGTTTTGCTATTTTAGTAACATGAGGCACAATTTTCCAAGGTGACAAACCACACTGGACTGTGAGATGCTAAGCTAGCCTGATACTCTCCAAGTGGCACTTTCCACTGTTCTTTAACATAATGATGTTATGATACTGTTATATTGGGGAGGGGTATTCCATTTCTTTATACCAGAATGAGTCAAAAGTTTTGCAATATTTGTAAAATGAGGCACATATTTAACAGTTCTGGGTGATTTTTCTGGAGGGTAGTTGATGAAAAAATACTCTTGAGGAAGGAAAATAAATAAAAGGAAGAAAAAATATCGTGGAAAATGCCAAATATACTAGAGTGAGTCAAAAGTTTTGAAAAATATTTTTAGTAAAAAAGGCACAATTTCAGACAGTTCTGGTGATTTTTGCTGAGGTAGTGATGATTAAAAATAACTTTGAGAAGAGAAATAAATAATATAGGAAAGAAAAATATCGTGGAAAAATGCCATATACTAGAAGTGAGTCAAAAGTTTTGCAATATTTTAGTAAATGAGGCACAATTTACAGTTCTGGTGAGATGCTGAGGTAGTGATGATTAAAAAATAATCTTGAGGAAAAGAAAATAAATAAATAGGGAAGAAAAAATATCGTGGAAAAATTCCAATATACTGAGTGAGTCAAAAGTTTTGCAATATTTAGTAAAATGAGGCACAATTTAACAGTTCTGGGTGATTTTTGCTGAGGGTAGTGATGATAAAAATAATCTTGAGGAAAGAGAAATAAATAAATAGGAAGAAAAAATATCGTGAAAAATGCCAATACTAGAGTGAGTCAAAAGTTTTGCAATTTTTTAGTAAAATGAGGCACAATTTAACAGTCTGGGTGATTTTTGCTGAGGGTAGTGATGATTAAAAAAATATCTGAGGAAGAGAAATAAATAAATAGGAAGAAAAAAATGCGTGGAAAAATGCCAATATACTAGAGTGAGTCAAAAGTTTTGCAATATTTTAGTAAAATGAGGCACAATTTAACAGTTCTGGGTGATTTTGCTGAGGGTAGTGATGATTAAAAAAATAATCTTGAGAAGAGAAAATAAATAAATAGAAGAAAAAAATATCGTGGGAAAATGCAATATACTAGAGTGAGTCAAAAGTTTTGCAATATTTTGGTAAAATGAGGCACAAATTTAACAGTCTGGGTGATTTTTGCTGAGGTAGTGATGATTAAAAAAAATAATCTTGAGGAAGAGAAAATAAATAATAGGAAGAAAAAATATCGTGAAAAATGCCAATATACTAGAGTGAGTCAAAAGTTTTGCAATATTTTAGTAAATGAGGCACAATTTAACAGTTCTGGGCTGATTTTTGCTGAGGTAGTGATGATTAAAAAATAATCTTGAGGAAAGAAAAAATAAACAGGAAGAAGAATATAATTGAGGAATGCCATTTTTTAAAAGTGCGAAACCATTTTTCTTTTATTAATTCGTAGATCATAATCTGTGGCAGATATAAACCAGAAAGTGGTACCAATTATAGTTTGCAATATTTTCATTACATAAGGAAACAATTTGGCCCCGGATGTTTTTTGTTGAGGACGTGAAACGAAACCACACCCTGAATGACTCCAAAGACAATGTCATATTATACATTCTAATACATATATATATATACCAACCCCTCGCACGAGAGGAGTGACACAAGGTCAATTTCTTAAGTGAAGTTTTACAGGTTTGAATTCAGAGTTCTCCTTCTCCAGACCGGTTGCCTAACCAAGGTTAAAGAGCCCAGTCTGCCCAGATCAGGATGTGACACAAGGTCAATTTCTTAAGTGAAAGTTTAAACAGGTTTGAATTCAATTCTCCTTCTCCAGACCGGTTGCCTAACAAGGTTAAAGAGCCCAGTCTACCCAGATCAGGATGTGAACACAAGGTCAATTTCTTAAGTGGAGTTTAACAGGTTTGAATTCAGAGTCTCCTTCTCCTAGACCGGTTGCCTAACCAGGTTAAAGGGCCCGGTCTGCCCTACTATTTACCATAGCTGGAGAATTGGATTTTCCAAGGGTATTTAGCGCAAGTGAAAATGAAGCTACCGCGTCCAGGATTTGAACTCGCGGCGACGAGTCTATTTTCCATGACTTTAACCATTACACTACGCGCTTCCATATACATTTGAAATACAAGTTGGTAAATATGATGTGCATCTATATATATATATATATATATATATATATATATAAATATAATATATATATATATATATATATAATATATATATATATATATATATATAGTGATTCTGATAGCTTTGGATTTAGTGCGTCCTGGGATGCACATATTTGTTTGAATGAGTCCCCGGGAAATTTATGGGTCCCAAATAAAGCCGTCTAACTCCTACCTTGCAACCTATCCTGCGTAATTCATTTCCTACCTTGAAACCTATCCTGTGTAATTCATTTCTAAGAAAACTATTGAAATGTATTTACAGTTAGCTTGAATGGTGAGGAGAAAAAAGGAAAACACTGGACGCATGGATATGATTTTACTGCGCCCTTTTAGGTTTTTGTGCGTCAATGACACAGGACGCATACCTATCAGCATCTCTCTCTCTCTCCTCTCTCTCTCTCTCTCGATAATAATATATATATATATATATATATATATATATAAGATGTCAAAATATCAAAATTATTTGTACTTAACACACCTTGTATTCTGAAAAAATTAAACGTTCCATTAATTCTTGCATTTCTATCTTGTAAATACAGCTTCAATCTCAATACTCTTATGACATATATAATAATATATATATATTATATATATATTATATTATAAATATAATATATAACACCGCTGTATAAAGATTCTTATCTTCCATCTGTAATTTATTTTGTCTTGGGTTATGAACGGAGACATCTTAAAGCAATTAGGTTTATAGGACGTTTACAGTCCGCCCAAAGGGAAAAAGGCAAAAAAAACAAAACAGGAAGTAAATTAGTATTAAAAAAATTGATCATTTGGCGAAATTATATAAATTGTTACGTAGCACAAACAACGTGTATTCTTCACCTCGTGACGAATCTGTTTGTCTTCGTCTTTATTTATCTTTAATGTTTTTCTTTAAATAAGAATAATATTTTTTTGTTATTTGAGAGCAAAAAAATGAAATTTGTTTCATTTTGAAAGACGCAAAAGAAAAGCACACATACACTCACATACACACATACACACACACACACATCAGTACATATCCACACCTTTATACATACACGGGCTGTACATTGTGTACATGTTACGCTCACTTCCATTAACATGTACAACTTATTATACATAAGAATAAACATAGTGTTTCATAAAATTTGATATCATTTGAGATGTACAGTGTGTTTAAGAAAAAATTAATATAATTTCATAATCTAATAACTTGAACAATTCTCATTCAAATAATCTCAATTTTTAAACAGCATGGGTAGAAGCAACTCAAAATTCTATGTTGAATGTTTAAATGCCTTTTCTTTTCCCCAGTGAATGACATGTTTCTATACATGCTGTTAAAATTTGAGATGATTTGAAATGTACAGGGTGTTTCAGAAAAATCGATATCATTTCATAATCTAATAACTTAACCAATTCTCATTCAAATGATTTCAGATTTTAACAGCGTGAATAAAAACAACTCAAAATCCTATGTTTAATATTTAAATGCCTTTTCTTCATATGTCTGGATGAACTACAAAAAACAATTAACAACAAAGTAAAATATATATGCACTTTAAATGTCACGAATGGCTGGTGAAACTTAATGGCTAAAAATAGTGGGTCATGTGATGTGGATCAATCATTTATTTGATAAAAATGAATGAAGCAATTTTACAATTAATAAAAATGGAATATGGACATACGAAAAGACATTTTTCTTTTTCTCTAATAAAATATTTAAAAAGAAGTAAATCAAAAGGTGTGTTTTATATAGGATGTTTCATATTATTTGAGATGTACAGGGTGTTTCAGAAAAATTGATATCATTTCATAATCTAATAACTTGAACAATTCTCATTCAAATAATCTCAAATTTTAACAGCATGTGTAGAAACAACTCTAAATTCTATTTTTGATTTTTTTTTTTAAGTAGTTAGAAAATACAAGAACAGGAGGAAATTCTTGTAAAGATTTACAGTCAACTACAACATTTTCTGTCTCTGTCAGAAAATTCATATAATTTCATAACTTGACCAATTCTCATTCAAACGATCTCAAATTTTAACACCACGCGAAGAAACAACTCAAAATTCTATGTGTAATTTTCAAATGCCTTTTCTTTTCCAGTGAATTGGTATTTTTATACTCAGCTTCATCCAGGATTTGAACTCGAATCACCATCTCCTACGACGATAACTGCTACGTCAGGAGCGCCTGAAAATTTCAAAGTGAACCCTTTATTCAATCCATGGAGTGAGTTACGGTCAAGTCACGCATGTCCCGCTAGATAACCGGTTAAGCTACGATGAGAATGGTCAGTACTTAAATGGGTGACAATTGAAAATACATCTGTTGGAATATTTGGCATATAAGGTGTGCTACAATTTCCCACCTGATTTATAGACTAGCCTAAGTCACGTGGTTTTTTACCTCGCCAATCACTAGCCATACTGCGTGGCTGATACACTACTTAAACCCCACACTGGCCATAATTCTAATTGCACTCATTGAGGAGGGACTTACAATACCAGACGATTACCAATACTCAGGTCTCTTTACCAAGGATCCAATTCCACTGGACAAGCGCTCTCTTGCTTGAAGGCCAAAGGATGGCCCATAAAACAACATCAGGTACTGTAAGCAACCTGAGGCCTGTTTGCGAGGCTGGACAAAGCCTAGGGAATTACAACTAAAGGTGGACATCCAAAGTTAAGCAGTGATGAGCCTATTCAATACTTAGTATATTTGTCTCATACCCCACTTGTATGGACTGGGCACAAGGCCTCGTTTTAACGTGGGCCCACCCACAAGCCGAAGCTCATGGGTGAGAAAGAACAAAAATTGCGTCGATCCCTTCGGCATGCCCCCACAAGAGGGTGCCTCAGGCACTGGGCAATAAACCCGCATCCTGCCCCATTAAGTCAAGGGGGCAGGTCTCATACGCCACTTGTATGGACTGGGCACAAGGCCTCGTTTTAACGTGGGCCCACCCACAAGCCGAAGCTCATGGGTGGGAAAGAACAAAAAATTGCGTCGATCCCTTCGGCATTCCCCCACAAGAGGGGCGCCTCAGGCGCTGGGCAATAAACACATCCCGCCCCAATTAAGTCATGGGGGCAGGTCTCATACGCCCACTTGTATGGACTGGGCACAAAGGCCTCGTTTTAACGTGGCCACCCACAAGCCGAAGCTCATGGGTGAGAAAGAACAAAAATTGCGTCGATCCATTCCCCCACAAGAGGGGTGCCTCAGGCGCTGGGCAATAAACCCAGCCCTGCCCCATTAAGTCAAGGGGCAGGTATTGCCTGGGGGATAGCCCCCTGGGATCGACGCTATTATTTGACTCTCAACAAGTCCAGTGGCCGAAGCTCGCTGGGCCCCCGGCGTTAACCGGAAAACCGAGTGTGCAAAAAAGATTTCAGTACTTCAATATTCAATACTTAGATGGGTGAACACTTTAGCAACAGCAGGTACTGTAAGCATCATGAGTTCTGTATGTTATATATCAGCAAAGCTTTGTAAATAACTACTAACAGAAACACCCAAAGTTAAGCAGTGATGAACATGTTCAATACTTAGATGGGTGACCACTTAAGTCGCAGCAGGTACTGTAAACAACCTGAGGTCTGTGTGTCATATCTAAACAAAGCTTAGTAAACAACTACTAAAAGAGGATATATGTAGTTAAGAAACAATGAAAGAAAGAAAGAAAGAAAGAAAGGAAGGAAGAAAGGAAGGAAGAAAGGAAGAAAGGAAGGGAGGAAGAAAGAAAAGAAGAAAGAAAACGAAGAAGAAAGGAAGGAAGGAAGAGGAAAGAAGAAAAAAGAAGGAAGAAAGAAAGAAAGAAAGAAGAAGGAAAGAAAGAAAGGAAGAAAGAAAGAAAAGAAAGAAAAAGAAAGAAATGAAGAAGAAAGAAAGGAAGGAAGAACGAGAAAGAAGAAAGGAAGAAATAAAGAAGAAAGGAGAAGAAAGGAAGAAAGGAAAGGAAAGAGAAAGAAAAGGAAGAAAGAAAGATGAAAAGAAAGAAGAAAGAAAGGAAGAAAGGAAGAACAAGAAAGAAAAAAGAAAGTAAGGAAAAAGAAAGAAAGAAAGGAACGAAGAAAAAAGGAAGAAAGAAAGGAAGAAGAAAGAAAGAAAGAAAGAAAGGAAGAAAGAAAAAGAAAGAAAGGAACGAAGAAAGAAAGAAAGGAACGAAAAAAGAAAGAAAGACTAATTAAGAGATTTAGTCAACTCCTCACTCACCAAGAACCATGTACAATGAACGCGATTCCCTAATCTCAAGGCATAAAATAACCCTACACGGGTTGACATGCCGTTAAAATCAATCAATCAATCTAATTGTCATGGTCACTATCCCATACATCAGGTGCTTGTAAGCAAGTTAAGGCCTGTATTTCATATCTAAGCAGAGTTTAATAGATAACTATTATAAGAGGACATCTGTAGTTAAGAAGCAATAAGATTATTCAATACTTGTTGTTCATTGATTTCAACGGCATATCAACCCGTCTGGGGTTATGTCATGCCTAACGATTAGGAAGTTATACATATTGTGTATTTATATTTATACTTTTTAGTAATTGGTTTTAACAATATGTTAGCATTATTGGGGATTATGTTGTATAGTAATTGATTTTGTTTCATGTCTATATTCTATGGTATAATTTTATTTCCCTCAAAAAAGAGAGAATATCCTCCATGTTGACATTTTCAAAAGATCTTTCATATTGTTTGATTCAAAATAACGGTTTCTGATGTGAGCAAAAAACCTGCATTCCATGAATAAGTGTTTAACTGTCAAAGTGTTTGACATGTTCCACATTGTGGTTGTTGTTCTTGTTAGAGTATATAGGAGTGCGTTAGTCTTATATGGCCAATGCGTAAACGGGAAACAATGACTTGTTCCTTTCTAGACATCTTAAAGTTGGTCTCCAGCCTCCCAAATTGGGTTTGATTAGGAAGAGTTTATTGTGGATGTTGATATTCCGGTGTTGTTGCCATTTTGTATGAAGGAATATATTAATTTTAAGTTTCAAGTTAGTATATGGTATTTTGAACTTGTCGGGGATCAAATCTTGAGCCGATTTAGCTGCAGAGTCAGCTCTTTCATTCACCCTCACTCCTATATTAGGCTAAAGTCCCAAGCGTCAAAAGAGGCTTAGTTTTCGATTTACGTAGCCGAACCACCTATCAAAATAATGTTAACGTAATTATTAAGAAAAATAAAAAAAGACTAATAACCAAAATTCGCAAATAGGACCATTCATTAAAATTATACCAAAAGTACCATTTAAACGGGCTAATTTGTAGTAAAATACGTATAAAAAAAACTAAGTAGCTCCGAAATGAGAATTAGCCAATGAGAATCGAGTATTCGATATATAAACAAAGTCAAAAAATGGCCACCTTGAGTGAAGAAGAAGCGACAGTGCTTAGTGAGAAAAAATGTTTTATGTGCATTTTACCTTTTAGAACAAATAGAAAATAATACTATTTCGCATAAATGTGACAACAAGTCACAAGTAATAAAGGACTATTTGCTCGTAAATTCCCACCATAAAATAAACTGAACCCTCATTTTATGTCCGTGTTTTTGCAATAAATGTTTTATTTTTCTTGCACCCGTTATTTTACAATACTAAATATATCTTATTTATTTAGTTTAATATTCACTTCAATGTGTATATATTCTAAAAGTTTTTATTTTGTGAGAATGTTTAGTTTTAAAGTGGGGGTTTGTTTTACAATTTAGGCATAAATTGGATCCTCCTTTTATGACCGTAATTTTGTTTTTTCGTCGACGATGATTAAAATCTGACTTTTTTTTATTTTAGAGTACCAAAGCCAAAAAGAAAAGAAATAACAACAACAAAAGGTAATATGCAACTTTTTACTCGTAAATTCCTACCATAAAATTAGGCTTGGGTATTTTATGGTAGGAATTTACGAGTAAAGAGTTGAAGTGGAATTTTGGGGTGATTTTATTTTACTAATAAAGGACAATTTCTCTGGTGACTTTTTACATCCGACAGAACTGAACGATAATCGGCTTGGGGCTGTGGCCCATATGGCTTGGGATCCAGCATATTATAATTTCCTTATTATTAATAATCTCCGTATTGTTCAATACTTATAACGGTGACCACAGAAGCTAAATCAAAGTTTAGTCAATAACTTCATCTTAAACTTCATTATTCACACCAGAAAACTTTCTCCGTTCTTTTGAACCTTTCAAAATCGTTTTACAGTGATGAAAAATCGAACTTAACGGGTCAAATCGAACTTAACGGACATAAATTCCACCATCGTATGTCACCCTGCCGAAAGAAAAAAGAATACCAAAAATCAGGGAATGTTATTAAATTTTCATTGTTGATATATTAATGAATAAAAGATATAATGCACTAATTATTTTATTTAAAGACTTACATTTTTTCAGGTCAGTTAACTTTGAACCACGTATCTTTTAGAATCTGTGTTACGCCTCAAAGATACGTAGTTCAAAGTTTTTAAATAAAATAACTGGTGCATTATATCTTTTATTCAATAATATATCAACACTGAACATTTCATTAAATTCGGTTAATTCCTTGATTTTTGGTATTTTTTTTGTATTTTTCGGTGGGGTGACATACGATGGTGAAATTTAGTTAAGTTCGATTTAACCAGAAAGGGGTTTAATTGATAAATCATAAATGGCACTGGTTACTTAAGCCCTACACGAAAAAGATCCACCAGGGAAATCTGTTCGTGAGAGAGAGGTTCCGTTTGGAAAAGGAATTAAATACTTAGTAATGGCTAAGGTTGTTCTAAGATACGTGACGAGAAAGCAGACATAAGAAAGAAAGAAAGAAGAAAGAAAGAAAGAAAGAAGATCAATTTAGAAAATTAACTAAGAAAAAGTAAAAAAAAAAGAAAGAAAGAAAGAAAGAAGAAGAAAGAAGAAAGGCAGGAAAGTGGTGGTGGAACAGAAATGAGGAAACAGAAAAAGACAAAAGAATAAGAAATAAACAAAAGTAAATGTCTGTAAAATAAGATAAAAGAGGATGACCACAACAACAACAACAACAACAACACAAACAATAATAATAATAATAATAATAATAATAATATAGTAATAAAGTAATAATAGAATACTCACAAGAAAAGATAAACCCACATTATGTACATGGATGACATAACAATTTTTGCAAAAAAATGAAAAGAATTGGAGAGCCTAATACAAACTATAGAATATATACGCGTGATATAGGATGGAATTTGGAATCGAAAAATGTGCTATGCTTGTAATAAAAAGAGGTGAAGAAAAACTAATGAATGGAATACAACTGCCAAATCAGGAAAACTATAAAATCTCTTGATGAAAATGAAAGCTACAAATACTTAGGAATTTTAGAACGGACAATATCATGGAAGCCAGAAATGAAAGGAAAAGTTAAAAAAGAATATCTCAGGAGAACTAGAAAACTTCTAGAAAACCAAACTTAACAGCAGAAAATCTGATCAAAGGAATCAATACCTGGGCTGTCCCCATTATAAGATACTCAGGACCATTCTTAAAATGGACAAAAGAAGAACTCCGACAGATTGACCAAAGGACGAGAAATTAATAACAATGCACAGGCTCTCCACCCTAGGATGATAGAGATAGATTATATTGTCAAGAAAGAAAGGAGGAAGAGGTCTTGCCAACATAGAGGAATGCGTAGAAAACAAAATCCAACAACTTGAATATTACACAAGAAAGAGCAAAGACAAACTACTTATGGCGGCCAACAATAGTAGAAGCAACAGATGGACAAACAGAAAAACAACAAAGACTAGAAAACAAAAATGGGAAGAAAAACAATTATATGGACACTTCAAATGACAAATCGAAGAGGTTGCACATGGAAAGACTTGGACATGGTTAAGAAAAGGAAACCTCAAAAGAGAAACAGAATCATTAATAATTGCTGCACAAAATAATGTCATAAGGACAAACTATATCAAAGCGAAAATTGATAAGACCCAACAAAATAGTAAATGTAGACTTTGCGGTAATAGAGATGAGACTGTAAACCATATACTCTGCGAATGTAGCAAACTAGCACAACAGAATACAAAACTAACACGACTGGGTTGCTACATTCGCAGACGTAATATGGTTTACAGTCTCATCTCTATTACCGCAATCTACATTTACTATTTTGTTGGGTCTTATCAAATTTGCTTTGATATAGTTTGTCCTTATGACATTATTTTGTGGCAGCAATTATTATGATCTGTTTTCCTTTTGAGGTTTCTTTTCTTAACTGTCCCAAGTCTTTCCATGTGCAACCTCTCGATTTGTCATTTGAAGTTGTCCAATAATTGTTTTTCTCCAATTTTTGTTTTCTAGTCTTGGTTGTTTTTCTGTTTGTCCAATCTGTTGCTTCTACTATTGTTGCCGGCCATAAGTAGTTGTCTTTGCTCTTTCTTGTGTAATATTCAAGTTGTTGTGATTTTGTTTTTCTACCATCCTCTATGTGGAGCTATCCTTCTATTCTGACACATATAATCTATCTCTATCATCTGGGGAAGCCTTGGTCATTGTTTATTAATTTTCTCGTCCTTGGTCAATCTGTCGGAGTTCCTTCTTTTGTCCATTTAAGAATGTCCTGAGTACTTTTAATAATGGGGACAGCCCAGGTATTGATTCCTTTGATCAATTTCTGCTGTTAAGTTTGGTTTCCTAGAAAGTTTTCTAGTTCTCCTGAGATATTCTTTTTAACTTTTTCTTCATTTCTGCTTCCATGATATTGTCCCGCTTCTAAAATTCCTAAGTATTTTGTAGCTTTCCATTTTTCATCAAGAGATTTTATAGTTTACTGATTTGGCAAGTGTATTCATTCATTAGTTCTTCTTTTCACCTCTTTTTATTACAAGCATAGCACATTTTTCGATTCCAATTCATCCCTATATCCACGCCTATATATTCTAATAGTTTGTAATTAGGCTCTCAATTCTTTTCATTTTTGCAAAAAAATTGTTAGTCATCCATGTACAATAATGTGGTTTATCCTTTTCTTGTGAGTATTCATTATACCATTATTATTATTATTATTATTATTATTATTATGATATCTATTCCCCGTTGTTGTTGTTGTTGTTTGTTTGTTTGTTGGTCATCCTCTTTATGCATTATTTACAGACATTTACTCATTTTGTTTTATCTTATTCTTTTGTCTTTTATCTGTTTCCTCATTCTGTTCCACCACCATTTCCTGCCTTTCTTCTTTCTTCTTTCTTTCTTCTTTCTTTCTTTTTTTTTACTTTTTCTTAGTCTAATTTCTAAATTGATCTTCTTTTTTTTTTTTCTTTCTTTCTTTCTTTTTATGTCTGCTTCTCGTCACGTATCTTTAGAACAAACCTTAGCCATTACTAAGTATTTATTCCTTTTCGAAACGGAACCTCTCTCCTCACAACAGATTTCCCCTGGTGGATCTTTTTCGTGTAGGGCTTTAAGTAACCAGTGCATTTATGATTTTATCATTAAACCCCTTCTGGTTAAAATCGAACTTAAACTAAATTCACCATCGTATGTCAACCCACACCGTAAAAATACAAAAAAAATACCAAAATCAAGGAATAACCGAATTTATAAATGTTCAGTGTTGATATATTATTGAATAAAAGATATAATGCCCAGTTATTTATTTAAAACTTTGAAACTCGTATCTTTGAGGCGTAACACAGATTCTAAAAGATACGTGGTTCAAAGTTACTGACCTGAAAATGGTAGTCTTTAATTATAAAATAAATATGCATTATATTTTTTAATTTCATTAAGTATATCAAACAATGAAAATTTAATAACAATCCTGATTTTTGGTATTCTTTTTTCTTTCGCGGGTGACATAGAATTGGTGGAATTATGTCCGTTAAGTCGATTGACCTTAAGTTCGATTTTGCATCAACTGTAAACGATTTGACAAGGTTCAAAAGAACGGAGAAAGGTTTTCTGTGTGAATAATGAAGTTTAAGATGAAGTTATTGACTAACACTTTGTTAGTTCTGTGGTCCCGTTATAAGTATTAACAATACCGAGATTATAATAAAAGGAATTATAATATCTGGATCCCAAGCATATGGCACAGCCCCAAGCCGATTATCTTCAGTTCTGTCGATGTAAAAGTCAAACCAAGAGAATTGTCCTTTATTAAGTAAAATAAATCACCCCAAAATTCCAACTTCAACTCTTTACTCGTAAATTCCTACCATAAATACCCAAGCCTAAATTACTGGTAGGAATTACGAGTAAAAAGTATGCATAATACCTTTTGTTGTTGTTATTTCCTTTTCTTTTTGGCTTTGTACTCCAAAATAAAAAAAAGTCAATTTTAATCATCGTCAGACAAAAACAAAATTACGGTCATAAACAGGAGGATCCAATTTATGCCTAATATTGTAAAACAAAACCCCACTTTAAAAAACTAAACATTCTCACAAAAAAAACTTTTTAGAATAATATACACATTGAAGTGAATATTAAACTAAATAGCATAGATAATATTTAGTATTGTAAAATAACGGTGCAAGAAAAATAAACATTTATTGCAAACACGGACATAAGAGGGTTCAAGTTATTTTATGGTGGATTAGAGCATAAGCCTTTATTACTTGTGCTTGTTGTCACATTTATGGCGAAATAGTATTATTTTCTATTTGTTCTAAAGGTAAATGCACATAAAACATTTTTTCTCACTAAGCACTGTCGCTTCTTCTCATTTCCAAGTGGCCATTTTTTTGACTTTGTTAATATCGAATACTCGATCTCATTGGCTTAATTCTCATTTCGGAGCACTTAGTTTTTTTATACGTATTTTACTACAAATTACCCGTTTAAATGGTATTTGTATAATTTTAATGAATGGTCCTATTTGGCGATTTTGGTTATTTAGTACTTTTTTATTTCTTAAATATTCGTATAATTATTGTAGGTGGTCGGCTACGTAAATCGAAAAACTAAGCCCTCTTTTGACCTGGGACTTTAACCTAATATAGGACTGAGGGTGAAATGGAAGAGCCTGATCTGCAGCTACGGCTCAAGATTTGATCCCCGACAGTCAAAAAATACCATATACAACTGAAACTTAAAATTAATATATTCCTTCAATACAAAATGGCAAACAACAACCGGAATATCAACATCCACAATAAACTCTTCCTAAATCAAACCTAATTTGGAGCCTGGGAGAACCAAACTTTAAGATGTCTAAGAAAGGAACAAGTCATTGTTTCCGTTTTTACGCATTGGCCATATAGACTAACGCACTCCTATAGTACTCTAACAAGACATACAACCACAATGTGGAACATGTCAAACACCTTTGACAGTTAAACACTTATTCATGAATGCAGGTTTTTGCTACAATCAGAAAAAGTTATTTTGAAATCAAACATATGAAAGAATCTGTTTGAAATGTCAACATGGAGGATATTCTCTCTTTTTGTAGGAAATAAAAATTATCATAGAATATAGACATGAAACAAATTCAATACTATACAACACTCAATCCCAATAATGCTAACATATAGGGGGGGGGGGGGGGGGGGGGGGGGGGGGGGGGGGGAGGGGGGGGGGGGGGGGGGGGGGGGGGGGGGGGGGGGGGGGGGGGGGGGGGGGGGGGGGGGGAGGGGGGTTTTAAACATTACTAAAACAGTAAAAATATAAATACACAATATGATAACTTCCTAATCGTAGGCAGACATAACCCCAGGACGGGTTGAATGCCGTAGAAATCAATGAACAACAAGTATTGAAATAATCTTATTGCTTGCTAACTACAGATGTCCTCTTATAAATAGTTATCTATAAAACTCGCTTAGATATGAAAACAGGCCTTAACTTGCTTACAAGCACCTGATGTATGGGATAGTGAGCCAATGACAATTAAGATTGATGATTGATTTTTAAGCATGTCAACCGTGTAGGGTTATTTTTTAATGCCTTGGAGATTAAGGGAATCGTCGTTCATTGTACATGTTCATTGTGAAGTGAGGAGTTGAACTAAATCTCTTATAGTCTTGCATAGGTGGTCTTTTCGTTCCTTTCTTTCTTCTTCCGTTCCTTTCTTTCTTTTCTTTTTCTTTCTTCTTTCTTTCTTTCTTCTCCTTTCTTTCTCCTTTTTTTCCTATCTTCGTTCCTTCTTTCTTTGCTTCTTCCTTACTTTCTTCTTTCACTTCTTCTTTCTTCCTTTCTTCTTCTTTTCTTTTTTCAATTCTTATGCGTTCTTTCTTTCTTTCATTCTTCCTTCCTTTCCTTCCTTTCTTCCTTCTACTTCTTTCTTTATTTATTCCTTCTTCTTCTTTCGTTCTTCTTCCTTTCTTTCTTTCTCATTTCTTTCTTTCTTTTTTCTTTTCTTTCTTTTCTTCCTTTCTTTCTTCCTTCTTTCTTTCTTTCTTCTTTCTTCCTTTCGTTCTTTCTTCTTTCTTTCTTCCTTCCTTCCTTCCTTCCTTTCTTTCTCGTTCTTTCTTTCTTTCTTTCTTACCCTCCTTCTTTCCCCCGCCCTTTTCCTTTCCTCTTTCTCCTTCCTTTCTTGTCTTCTTTCTTTCTTTCAATTGTTTCTAACTACATATATCCTACTTTAGTAGTTGTTTACTAGCTTTGTTTAGATATGACACACAGACCTCAGGTTGTTACAGTAAACCTGCTGCGACTTAAGTGGTCACCCATCTAAGTATTGAACATTTCATCACTGCTTAACTTTGGGTGTTTCTGTTAGTATTATTTACAAAGCTTTGCTGATAATATAACATACAGAACTCATGATGCTTACAGTACCTGCTGTTGCTAAAAGTGTTCACACCATCTAAGTATTGAATATTGAAGTACTGAAATCTTTTTGCACACTCGGTTTCGGTTAACGCCGGGGCCCAGCGAGCTTCGGCACTGGACTTGTGAGAGTCAAATAATAGCGTCGATCCAGGGGCTATCCCCCAGGCAATACCTGCCCCTTGACTTAATGGGGCAGGGCTGGGTTTATTGCCAGCGCCTGAGGCACCCCTCTTGTGGGGGAAGGATCGACGCAATTTTGTTCTTTCTCTCCACCCATGAGCTTCGGCTTTGTGGTGGGCCCACGTTAAAACGAGGCCTTGTGCCCAGTCCATACAAGTGGCGTAATGAGACCTGCCCCCATGACTTAATGGGGCAGGGATGTGTTTATTGCCCAGCGCCTGAGGCCGCCCTCTTGTGGGGGAATGCCGAAGGGATCGACGCAATTTTTGTTCTTTCCACCCATGAGCTTCGGCTTGTGGTGGGCCCACGTTAAAACGAGGCCTTGTGCCAGTCCATACAAGTGGCGTATGAGACCTGCCCTTGACTTAATGGGGCAGGGAATGGGTTTATTGCCCATGCCTGAGGCACCCCTCTTGTGGGGAATGCCGAAGGGATCGACGCAATTTTTGTTCTTTCTCACCCATGAAGCTTCGGCTTGTGGGTGGGCCCACGTTAAAAACGAGGCCTTGTGCCCAGTCCATACAAGTGGGGTATGAGACAATATACTAAGTACCCTTGAAATAGGCTCATCACTGCTTAACTTGGATGTCCACCTTTAGTTGTAATTCCCTAGGCTTTGTCCAGCCTCGCAAACAGGCCCTCAGGTTTGCTTACAGTACCTGATGTTGTTTTATGGGCATCCTTTGGCCTCCAAAGCAAGAGAGCGCTTGTCCAGTGGAATTGGATCCTTGTAAAGAGACCTGAAGTATTGTAATCGTCTGGTATTGTAAGTCCCTCCTCAATGAGTGCAATTAGAATTATGGCCAGTGTGGGGGTTTAAGTAGTGTATCAGCCACGCAGTATGGCTAGTGATTGGCGAGGTAAAAAACCACGTGACTTAGGCTAGTCTATAAATCCAGGTGGGAAATTGTAGCACACCTTATATGGCCAAATTTCCAACAGATGTATTTTCAATTGTACCTCATTTAAGTACTGAACGCATTCTCATCGTAGCTTAACCGGTTATCTAGCGGACATGCGTGACTTGACCGTACTCACTCCATGGATTGAATAAAGGGTTCACTTGAAAATTTTCAGCGCTCCTGACGTAGCAGTTATCGTCGTAGGAGATGGTTGATTTCGAGTTCAAAATCCTGGATGAAGCTGAGTATAAAAATACCAATTCACTGGAAAAGAAAAGGCATTTGAAAATTACACATAGAATTTTGAGTTGTTTCTTCGCGTGGTGTTAAAATTTGAGATCGTTTGAATGAGAATTGGTCAAGTTATGAAATTATATGAATTTTTCTGACAGAGACAGAAAATGTTGTAGTTGACTGTAAATCTTTACAAGAATTTCCTCCTGTTCTTGTATTTTCTAACTACTTAAAAAAAAAAATCAAAAATAGAATTTAGAGTTGTTTCTACACATGCTGTTAAAATTTGAGATTATTTGAATGAGAATTGTTCAAGTTATTAGATTATGAAATGATATCAATTTTTCTGAAACACCCTGTACATCTCAAATAATATGAAACATCCTATATAAAACACACCTTTTGATTTACTTCTTTTTAAATATTTTATTAGAGAAAAAGAAAAATGTCTTTTCGTATGTCCATATTCCATTTTTATTAATTTGTAAAATTGCTTCATTCATTTTTATCAAATTAAATGATTGATCCACATCACATGACCCACTATTTTTAGCCATTAAAGTTTCACCAGCCATTCGTGACATTTAAAGTGCATATATATTTACTTTGTTGTTAATTGTTTTTTGTAGTTTCATCCAGACATATGAAGAAAAGGCATTTAAATATTAAACATAGGATTTTGAGTTGTTTTTATTCACGCTGTTAAAATCTGAAATCATTTGAATGAGAATTGGTTAAGTTATTAGATTATGAAATGATATCGATTTTTCTGAAACACCCTGTACATTTCAAATCATCTCAAATTTTAACAGCATGTATAGAAACATGTCATTCACTGGGGAAAAGAAAAGGCATTAAAACATTCAACATAGAATTTTGAGTTGCTTCTACCATGCTGTTAAAATTGAGATTATTTGAATGAGAATTGTTCAAGTATTAAGATTATGAAATTATTTATTTTTCTTAAACACACTGTACATCTCAAATGATATCAAATTTTATGAAACACTATGTTTATTCTTATGTATAATAAGTTGTACATGTTAATGGAAGTGAGCGTAACATGTACACAATGTACAGCCCGTGTATGTATAAAGGTGTGGATATGTACTGATGTGTGTGTGTGTGTATGTGTGTATGTGAGTGTATGTGTGCTTTTCTTTTGCGTCTTTCAAAATGAAACAATTTCATTTTTTTGCTCTCAAAATAACAAAAAAATATTATTCTTATTTAAAGAAAAACATTAAAGATAAATAAAGACGAAGAAACAGATTCGTCACGAGGTGAAGAATTACACGTTGTTGTGCTAACGTAACAATTATATAATTTCGCCAAATGATCAATTTTTTTAATCTAATTTTACTTCCTGTTTTGTTTTTTGCCTTTTCCACTTTGGGCGGACTGTAAACGTCCTATAAACCTAATTGCTTTAAGATGTCTCCGTTCATAACCCAAGACAAAATAAATTACAGATGGAAGATAAGAATCTTTATACAGGGTGTTAATATATATATATATATTATATATATATATATAATATATATATATATATATATATGTCATAAGAGTATTGAGATTGAAGCTGTATTTACCAAGATAGAAATGAAGAATTAATGGAACGTTAATTTTTTTCAGAATACAAGGTGTGTTAAGTACAAATAATTTTGATATTTTGACACATCTTATATATATATATATATATATATATATATATATATATATATAGAGAGAGAGAGAGAGAGAGGAGAGAGAGAGATGCTGATAGGTATGCGTCCTGTGTCATTGACGCACAAAAACCTAAAAGGGCGCAGTAAAATCATATCCATGCGTCCCAGTGTTTTCCTTTTTTCTTCCCTCACCATTTCAAGCTAACTGTAAATACATTTCAATAGTTTTAGAAATGAATTACACAGGATAGGTTTCAAGGTAGGAAATGAATTACGCAGGATAGGTTGCAAGGTAGGAGTTAGACGGCTTTATTTGGGACCCATAAATTTTCCCGGGGACTCATTCAAAACAAATATGTGCATCCCAGGACGCACTAAATCCAAAAGCTATCAGAATCACTATATATATATATATATATATATATATATATATATATAATATATATATAATATATTATATATATAATAATATATATATATATATATATAAGAATCACTATTTACCAACTTGTATTTCAAATGTATATGGAAGCGCGTAGTGTAATGGTTAAAGTCATGGAAAATAGACTCGTCGCCGCGAGTTCAAATCCTGGACGCGGTAGCTTCATTTTCACTTAGCGCTAATACCCTTGGGAAAATCCAATTCTCCCTCCAGCTATGGGTAAATAGTAGGGCAGACCGGGCCCTTTAACCTTGGTTAGGCAACCGGTCTAGGAGAAGGAGAACTCTGAATTCAAACCTGTTAAACTCCACTTAAGAAATTGACCTTGTGTCACATCCTGATCTGGGTAGACTGGGCTCTTTAACCTTGGTTAGGCAACCGGTCTGGAGAAGGAGAACTCTGAATTCAAACCTGTTAAACTTCACTTAAGAAATTGACCTTGTGTCACATCCTGATCTGGGCAGACTGGGCTCTTTAACCTTGGTTAGGCAACCGGTCTGGAGAAGGAGAACTCTGAATTCAAACCTGTTAAACTTCACTTAAGAAATTGACCTTGTGTCACATCCTGCTCGTGCGGAGGGGTTGGTATATATATATATGTATTTAGAATGTATATGACATTGTCTTTGGAGTCATTCAGGGTGTGGTTCGTCACCTTCACGTCCTCAACAAAAACATCCGGGGCCAAATTGTTCCTTATGTAATGAAAATATTGCAAAACTATAATTGGTACCATTTCTGGTTTATAATCTGCCCAGATTATGATCTACGAATTAATAAAAGAAAATGGTTTCGCACTTTTAAAAATGGCATTCATCAATTATATTCTTTCTTCCTGTTTATTTATTTTCTCTTCCTCAAGATTATTTTTTAATCATCACTACCTCAGCAAAAATCACCCAGAACTGTTAAATTGTGCCTCATTTTACTAAAATATTGCAAAACTTTTGACTCACTCTAGTATATTGGCATTTTTCCACGATATTTTTCTTCCTATTTATTTATTTTCTCTTCCTCAAGATTATTTTTTTAATCATCACTACCTCAGCAAAAATCACCCAGAACTGTTAAATTGTGCCTCATTTTACTAAAATATTGCAAAACTTTTGACTCACTCTAGTATATTGGCATTTTTCCACGATATTTTTTCTTCCTATTTATTTATTTTCTCTTCCTCAAGATTATTTTTTTAATCATCACTACCTCAGCAAAAATCACCCAGAACTGTTAAATTGTGCCTCATTTTACTAAAATATTGCAAAACTTTTGACTCACTCTAGTATATTGGCATTTTTCCACGATATTTTTTCTTCCTATTTATTTATTTTCTCTTCCTCAAGATTATTTTTTTAATCATCACTACCTCAGCAAAAATCACCCAGAACTGTTAAATTGTGCCTCATTTTACTAAAATATTGCAAACTTTTGACTCACTCTAGTATATTGGCATTTTTCCACGATATTTTTTTTTCCTATTTATTTATTTTCTCTTCCTCAAGATTATTTTTTTAATCATCACTACTCAGCAAAATCACCCAGAACTGTTAAATTGTGCCTCATTTTACTAAAATATTGCAAAACTTTTGACTCACTCTAGTATATTGGCATTTTTCCACGATATTTTTTCTTCCTATTTATTTATTTTCTCTTCCTCAAGATTATTTTTTAATCATCACTACCTCAGCAAAAATCACCCAGAACTGTAAATTGTGCCTCATTTTACTAAAATATTGCAAAACTTTTGACTCACTCTAGTATATTGGCATTTTTCCACGATATTTTTCTTCCTATTTATTTATTTCTCTTCCTCAAGATTATTTTTTTTAATCATCACTACCTCAGCAAAAATCACCCAGAACTGTTAAATTGTGCCTCATTTTACTAAAATATTGCAAAACTTTTGACTCACTCTAGTATATTGGCATTTTTCCACGATATTTTTTCTTCCTATTTATTTATTTTCTCTTCCTCAAGATTATTTTTTTAATCATCACTACCTCAGCAAAAATCACCCAGAACTGTTAAATTGTGCCTCATTTTACTAAAATATTGCAAAACTTTTGACTCATTCTGGTATAAAGAAATGGAATACCCCCTCCCCAATATAGACAGTATCATAACATCATTATGTTAAAGAACAGTGGAAAGTGCCACTTGGAGAGTATCAGGCTAGCTTAGCATCTCACAGTCCAGTGTGGTTTGTCACCTTGGAAAATTGTGCCTCATGTTACTAAAATATTGCAAAACTTTTGACTCATTCTGGTATAAAGAAATGGAATACCCCCTCCCCAATATAGACAGTGTCATAACATCATTATGTTAAAGAACAGTGGAAAGTGCCACTTGGAGAGTATCAGGCTAGCTTAGCATCTCACAGTCCAGTGTGGTTTGTCACCTTGGAAAATTGTGCCTCATGTTACTAAAATATTGCAAAACTTTGACTCATTCTGGTATAAAGAAATGGAATACCCCCTCCCCAATATAGACAGTGTCATAACATCATTATGTTAAAGAACAGTGGAAAGTGCCACTTGGAGAGTATCAGGCTAGCTTAGCATCTCACAGTCCAGTGTGGTTTGTCACCTTGGAAAATTGTGCCTCATGTTACTAAAATATTGCAAAACTTTTGACTCATTCTGGTATAAAGAAATGGAATACCCCTCCCCAATATAGACAGTGTCATAACATCATTATGTTAAAGAACAGTGGAAAGTGCCACTTGGAGAGTATCAGGCTAGCTTAGCATCTCACAGTCCAGTGTGGTTTGTCACCTTGGAAAATTGTGATTCATGTTACCAAAATATTGCAAAACTTTTGACTCATTCTGGTATAAAGAAATGGAATACCCCCTCCCCAATATAGACAGTGTCATAACATCATTATGTTAAAGAAGAGTGGAAAGTGCCACTTGGAGAGTATCAGGCTAGCTTAGCATCTCACAGTCCAGTGTGGTTTGTCACCTTGGAAAATTGTGCCTCATGTTACCAAAATATTGCAAAACTTTTGACTCATTCTGGTATAAAGAAATGGAATACCCCCTCCCCAATATAGACAGTGTCATAACATCATTATGTTAAAGAAGAGTGGAAAGTGCCACTTGGAGAGTATCAGGCTAGCTTAGCATCTCACAGTCCAGTGTGGTTTGTCACCTTGGAAAATTGTGCCTCATGTTACTAAAATATTGCAAAACTTTGATTCATTCTGGTATAAAGAAATGGAATACCCCCTCCCCAATATAGACAGTATCATAACATCATTATGTTAAAGAACAGTGGAAAGTGCCACTTGGAGAGTATCAGGCTAGCTTAGCATCTCACAGTCCAGTGTGGTTTGTCACCTTGGAAAATTGTGCCTCATGTTACTAAAATATTGCAAAACTTTTGACTCATTCTGGTATAAAGAAATGGAATACCCCCTCCCCAATATAGACAGTGTCATAACATCATTATGTTAAAGAAGAGTGGAAAGTGCCACTTGGAGAGTATCAGGCTAGCTTAGCATCTCACAGTCCAGTGTGGTTTGTCACCTTGGAAAATTGTGCCTCATGTTACCAAAATATTGCAAAACTTTTGACTCATTCTGGTATAAAGAATGGAATACCCCCTCCCCAATATAGACAGTGTCATAACATCATTATGTTAAAGAAGAGTGGAAAGTGCCACTTGGAGAGTATCAGGCTAGCTTAGCATCTCACAGTCCAGTGTGGTTTGTCACCTTGGAAAATTGTGCCTCATGTTACTAAAATATTGCAAAACTTTTGACTCATTCTGGTATAAAGAAATGGAATACCCCCTCCCCAATATAGACAGTGTCATAACATCATTATGTTAAAGAACAGTGGAAAGTGCCACTTGGAGAGTATCAGGCTAGCTTAGCATCTCACAGTCCAGTGTGGTTTGTCACCTTGGAAAATTGTGCCTCATGTTACTAAAATATTGCAAAACTTTTGACTCATTCTGGTATAAAGAAATGGAATACCCCCTCCCCAATATAGACAGTATCATAACATCATTATGTTAAAGAACAGTGGAAAGTGCCACTTGGAGAGTATCAGGCTAGCTTAGCATCTCACAGTCCAGTGTGGTTTGTCACCTTGGAAAATTGTGCCTCATGTTACTAAAATATTGCAAAACTTTTGACTCATTCTGGTATAAAGAACCCCTCCCCAATATAGACAGTATCATAACATCATTATGTTAAAGAACAGTGGAAAGTGCCACTTGGAGAGTATCAGGCTAGCTTAGCATCTCACAGTCCAGTGTGGTTTGTCACCTTGGAAAATTGTGATTCATGTTACCAAAATATTGCAAAACTTTTGACTCATTCTGGTATATTGGCATTTTTCTACAATATTCTTTCTTTCTATTTATTTTCTCTTTCCTCAAGATTTTTTTTTATTCCGTCTACATCACGATCTTAGCAAAAACATCCGGCACTGCGGTATTGTACTTCATGTTTCTAAAATATTGCAAAGAATTGGACTCAAAAATGGCAAAAGGCAGACAATATCCCGCAGAAATATCATCTAGATCATCTGCGCAGGCTGCGCAGATGATCTAGCGCTTTAAGTAGTATTCATTGAAAATGTGTGAAACCCGCCCCTTCTGAATTTTAAGGAATATTGCGACACTTCTAGTCTGTTGGTTGGTTCGTTCGTTTGTTTTACGGCATATCAACCCTTTTCGGGTCATTTAATGCCAAATCAAGTCATTTTGATAAACAAAGGATTCAGGTTGGTTGATTGTTTTGTTTTATGGCATATCAACCCTTTTTGGGTCATTTAATGCCAAATCAAGTCATTTTGATAAACAAAGGACTCGGGTTGGTTGGTTGGTTGTTATGTTTTATGGCATATCAACCCTTTTTGGGTCATTTAATGCCAAATCAAGTCATTTTGATAAATAAAGGACTCAGGTTCGTAGGTTATTTTGTTTTATGGCATATCAACTCTTTTTGGGTTCATTTAATACTGAATAAAGTCATTTTGATAAACAAAGGACTTAGGTTGCTTACAGTACATGCTTTGCTTAAATGATCACCCATCTAAGTATTGAACAGGCTCATCGCTGCTTAACTTCGGTGATCTAGTGGGAACCGGTGCTTTAAACGTGACTTAACCGTAAGCAAAGTCTGTGGAATATCGTTAAAACATTAAAATGTAGTTTTTGTTGTTTTTTTTTCGGGTTTGTTGCGCTACGGTTAATGCCGTAGGAAGTCGACTCAGCTATCCGGGTTCAAATCCTGGACGCGGCTGTTTGAATTTCGCATGGGGCTAATAAACTTTAGAACGGTATGAAATCAACTAAACTATGGGTAAATATTAGCTATGGGTAAATAGTAGCACAGATAGTTCTTTGGTATGGCAACCAGTCTAGGAGAAGGAAAAACCCTGAATTCAAAAACAGACCTGTTGAGGGATGGACTCCTGCAGGCTATTCACGCCCAAGACACGCTACATTTAATTAATGGATCTAACTTTTCGCATTTAATATTTTTTAAAAACTTTTTCTCGTATTTCAAATGTTTTAAATATTAAAGTCAAAACGAAATCACCAATTTACTTTATTCATATATATAGAGAGAGATATGTAGCTATGTGCAAAACACGCTCTTTTAATATGCACTAGTATTGTTAAAAAATATTTTAAAACGTCAATAAAAAATGGAAAATTAACTTTTTAATGTTTTATTTTACGTTTAATATAAAGAACAATTCCAAGTTTATGTGTTATAAAAAAGAAAAAACAAATTTCTCTTACATAAAACCTAATTTTGTTCATTTAAAAGTAAATTCACGTAAAATCCCGCCATTTCTTAATCTTTGTTGACAAAATTATCGCATCTGGACGTGTACACTATTTCTTTGTATGGAGGATTATACGTATATGTTTTCAAACAAATAAAATAATAAATTTCTTCAAACACTGTTTGTTTGAGTTCTACAAAGTATAATTATACTAGCGTCACGGATTATCGCTGAAGCAAAAATAACAACAACAACAACAACAATATCCCAAAACCAGATTTTTAATAAATAATAATCATTAATAAAAATGACGACAATTTGTAATTCAAACATTATTTTCAATTTAAAAAAAAATAAAAACCGAAATATATTATGTCATTATTTTTAGCTAGATATTTTTTATACAATATTTTCTTTGATCAATAAATACGATTTTGATATCCGCTAAAGAAAAGTATTTATTTTACATTTTATAAATTTAAAAAAAAAATAAACAAGTAGACAATAGGAACTTTTAATAGGCTTTTAAAAATATTTTTTTTAAATTTAATCTTTTTACGAGCCTGGCCTCTTACACACACACACACACACACACACACACACATACACATATAATGTATGTGTGCGTGTAAGAGAGAAATTGAGTGAGGCTCAAAGTCTATGTAAAACTTTATTATATATTATATATAAATCGTATATATATTTATCTAATAGTATTAAAATTTATTTTTTTGTAAGATTTTTTTCATGCTAATTATCCATTTATTTATTTGTTTATCTCTTTATTTTATTGCAGACACCAAGTCTTGAAGATCTACCCCAATGATCTGGATAAAATTGCACACTTTCTCAAATTTGGTCGGGAACAAAACGTAAGTAAATAGAAAGAAATGGTTTCATCGTTTTTGCAGGGAAATTCTTGTGTTAAATAGCGTCCGTCACATTCTGTTACATACTAACTTATGAATATCTATTAGCGACTAGAAGTGGCTACCCGGCGTCGCCTGGGTAGAGAGGATGCATTAAAAAGGTTAGTCCCACAGATCCATTGTTCTTGAATCGCGAGTAAGATCCTGGTAGTATGCCCCATTTAAATGCCTATGTAAAAAAAAAGACCAAGCGTTGATCCACTGGATCAATGAAAATGGACACTGTGACTATTTTCATTTTCTACCCTTGGTTGCGTAAGCGGCCATTTGCAATGGAATCTCCACGCTTGCACGCGTGTTTGAGTCCATTATATTGCCATCTATACATATATAAAGGCCAGTTGTGTGAATCTGTATGTCCGGAGGAAACTTCGAAAAATAAAACAATTAACGACAAAGTAAATATATATATATATATATATATATATATAATATATATATATATATATATATATATATACATACACACATTAAATATCATCAGGGCTTGGTTTTTGAGCAAAAGTAACTAAGGTTTAATTTATATTCGTGAAGATAATTAAGAAAAATATTTTAAATAGTAGACATTGATTTTTCTTTTCAGAATGGCTGGATATCATTGCTAATAATTCTAGTCATCATAATCAATGTTATTTGTCAATAAAAATATTTGATTTTAAATCTTTTTGTCTATCGTTATCAATCTTCTTTAAGATTTTACGTTTATATTAGTTTTTACAAATAAAATAAAAATTGCAAATTTACAGAAATCACATTATATTATACTATTTGGACTCAAACAAGTGCATGCGTGGGGATTCCATTGCAAATGGCCGCTGCTTACGCAACCAATACACAAACAATTCTATCAGCTGGGACAGAAGAATACACAAAATGTACGTCTCCAGAGGGGTAAAATTCTCCCAATGGGGCCACCTGTTGGCCGTAGGGGTCGACCCGTGATACTTAAGGGTGGAACCCTCGAGATTGAGCAGTCTATAGTATTTAACACTCCACTTTGGCCCTTTCTTAGGCCAGAAAGACCAATCGACTGGTCACGTCAAGCCCTAGCACCTATATGATTGTCCCAATTCTATCGCTATTACGGCAATCCCCAACCCCTTTTTATCATATATATATTTACCAACCCCTCCGCATGAGCAGGATGCGACACAAGGTCAATTTCTTAAGCGGAGTTCAACAGGTTTGAATTCAGAGTTTTCCTTCTCCTAGACCGGTTGCCTAACCAAGGTTAAAGAGCCCAGTCCGTCCTGCTATTTACCCATAGCTGGAGGAAGAGTAGAATTCATACCTTTCCCAAGGGTATTAGCGCTAAGTGAAATGTAATTACCACGTCCGGGATTTGAACTCGGGGCGACGAGTCCATTTCCCATGACTAACCATTACACCACGCGTTTCCATTTTGTAATAAGGTTACAAAAGGTGTGACGTCAGGAAGTTGGGGATGAGTATCCACTGACCGACAAAACGGCCCACAACTGCATGCCTCTACCGCACAAATTCCCGCTTCATGCGTCAATGTCACAGCACTGATTAACCCCAAATGGTAGTTATGGCCAAATTTTCACGTGTTTTTTTTTAACCCACACGAATCAAAATTCAACAAAACTCAGAAAAAAATGAAACTTAACGTAATTTTTTGCAAAGAATATTGGAGGGCTCATACGTTAGTAGACCGGAATTACTAGACCCAACCCCTCTGCCAGGAACAGGGTGTGGCACAAGGTCAATATTTTAAAAGGAGTTATGTTTGGATTAAATGGTTTCACTCTCCTCGACTGTTTTGTTTTGTTTTGTTTTGTTTTACGGCATATCAATCTCAGTGGGTCATTTAATGCCGATAAAGTTTTAAAATAAATCAATTCTTAATGGATAATACAATTATTTTATAAATACATTTTTCTATTTAATCCATAGATGGGACCCTAACAGGTACTACCACTTCGGGTCAGAGTGGACCAGGGAGCAATAGTGATGAAGGGGTGCTCCACATTCCCCAAACCCCCAAAACTGGAAACTTACCATCAGATAGAGTTTAACGTCATTTCCAGGACACTTAGACCCGCAGTCACCGCCTTCTAGCACCCATATGAAAAAAGGGTAGGGGCTTGCCATGAGGGCAATAGGGTTGGGAAAATCATATAGGTGCTAGGGCTTGACGTGACCAGCCGATTGATCGGAGGGGGCCTCTCCGACCGCCCGTCTAGCCCAAGATAGGACCAAAGTGGAGTATTGCACGTCATGAACTGCTCATCCACCTGGGCTATATCCTTAAGCATCACGGGTCGCCACCCACGGCCAACAGGTGGCCCCCATTGGGGGGGGGGAGTCTTACCCCTCTGCAGAGGTGCAGCCGGTGCATTCTAACGCCCCAGCCGACAGGGCGGGACTGATTTTGTAGGTGTGACATATTAAACAGTAACACCGAGAATATATTTATGAAAACAGTTTAGTTCCGGTTAACTCACAAATGATTGGTATCCTGGGTCGATACAGATTATACAATTCAGTTGAATCCAGGGGCCGGGTTAGCTCAGTCGGTAGAGCGTTTGGTTAGAAACCACAAGGTTCCTAGTTCGATACCGGTCCCCGCCAACTCAGCGTATGAGTAGCACAGGGATCTGTGCGGTAAAGTAAGGAGCTGATGGTAGGTGTGGCGCTCCACCTCAGATGCTAAAAAAATCTCCTTGGTCTAGCGCTATTGAAAAGGGGATAGACTCCCTCGCTGACTGGCTGATACCGACTTTAGGCCGCCCCGACGACTTTACTTTACTTATTGAATCCAAAATGTTCCAAATTGATAACCGAAAGATAGTAAATATTCAATATCGACAATTATGGTTAATAAGAAACGGAAGCACCGTTTCGGCCATTGTTTTGATAAGAAACGGAAGCACCGTTTCGGCCATTGTTTTGATAAGAAACGGAAGCACCGTTTCGGCCATCTTTTATTTGTGATAATAAAAAGGCGGAAGTAGTTACTCCACCCGATTACGTACAACTGGATTACTTGTTGTGTTCTTTATTCGATAAACAAGTTGCGACAATAATGAAGAGGAAGTAAAGTGGTCAGGGTGGCCTAAAGTCGGTATCAGCCAATCAGCGAGGGCCGGGTTAGCTCAGTCGGTAGAGCGCTCGGCTAGAAACCACGAGGTTCCTACTTCGATACCGACCCTCACCAACTCAGCGTACAAGTAGCACAGGGTTCTGTGCGGTAAAATAAGGAGCTGATGGTAGGTGTAGCGCCAGAAGCAAAATCAATCTCCTTGGTCTAGCGCTATTGAAAAGGGGATAGACTCCCTCGATGATTAGCTGATACCGATTTTAGGCGACTCCGACGACTTGTTTAGCCTTACGAATTGTTTAGCCTTACATTTGAATAGGTATGCCCACCTAATTCATTAATTATTAATCAATTAATTTTCAAAATTAGGTACGACTTCAATTAAGCACATATTCTCCCAAAGATTGTCGGCTAAAAAAGCCATATCAAAACACATTGTTTGTTTGCTTACTTCTCATAAGGACTTATCTAAACTATCCATGCATTTATGTTTCATATCTATGTTTTTTTTAATCTATTGATAAGCAACAGATCGGGGTGGGGTGGGGTGGGTGAGGTACGTAATCAATAGCTCGGGTCGGGGTGGGCAGATATAAGTATTAACTTATCAACGCCATTAATCAAGTGATCAATGGTCGTTGGTCTCGTAACCTAATTTGGTCGTAGGTGTGCTACTTACGTAACTTGTCTTGGGCAGGTTTGTTTGTTTTGTTTTGTTTTACGGCATATCAACCTCAGTGGGTCATTTAATGCCGATAAATTTTTTTAATAAATTCATTTTTGATGGATACTCAATTTGTTTTATAAACTCATGTCTTTCTATTTAACCCATAGATGGGACCCTAACAGGTACTACCACTCCGGGTCAGAGTGGACCAGGGAGCAATGGTGATGAAGGGGTACTCCACATTCCCCAAACCTCTAGAACTGGAACCTCATCAGATAGAGTTTAACGTCATTCCCAGGACATGTAGACCCTCAGCCACCGCCTTCTAGCAACCATATGATAAAAAGGATTTGGTGGTTGCCATAAGGGCAATAAGGTTGGGACAATCGTATAGTTGCTAGGGCTTGACGTGACCAGCCTATTGATCGGAGAGGGCTTCTCCGACAGCCCATCTAGTCCAAGTAAGGACCAAAGTGGAATATTGCAAGTCAGGAACTGCTCATCCACCTGGGCTCTATCCTTAAGCATCACGGATCGCCACCCACGGCCAACAGGTGGCCCCATTGGGGGAGTCTTACCCCTCTGCGGGGGTGCAGTCAGTGCATTCTAACGCCCCACCGACAGGGCGGGTCTTGGGCAGGATCACAACTAGTTTAAATTCAGAATTTCCATTTTCCTAGACCGGTTGCTATACCAAGGTTAAAGAGCCCAGTTTTCCCTATTATTTACTCATAGCTGGAGGGAGAATAGTTGGATGCATATCTTGCCCAAAAGTAAGTCTCCCATCGTGGTGTAATTGTTAGCAAGTTAGTCTCGCAGATCTATGGCAACTTAATTGCGAGTTCGATTCTCGTTGGTTGCCATATACTTGTGACTTTGTGTTACAACCTACATATAGTGAACGGGGGGGGGGGTCAAACATCGAAAGTAGCGTCTGTAGTTGTGTATAGTAACAGTTTTACATAATTCTCATTTTCAGAGTGTTGGGAAAAGTGTATATAATGATAAAGTGTTTGTGCGACGATTACTTATGCACGACTCTATGTGTGTACGCACAGAAAAGAAAGAAGAAAAGAAAGGAAGGAAGAAAGGAAGGAAAAAAAAGAAAGTGGACAAATTGAAATAGAGGGGGAAAGAAAGAAAGAAAGAAAGAAAGAAAGAAAGAGGACAAAATGAAATATAGGAAAGAAAGGGAAAAAGAAAGAAAGAAGACATGTTGAAACAGAGAGGAAAAGAAAGAAAGAAAGAAAGAAAGAAAGAAAGATTTTAAGAAAGAAAGAAAGAAAGATTTAAAGAAAGAAAGAAAGAAAGAAAGAAAGAAAGACAGACAGACAGATTTTAAGAAAGAAAGAGAGAAAAGGAAGAAAGGGGATAAATTGTAATAAAGGGGTTAAGAAAGAAAGAAAGAAAGAGAAGAAAGAAAGAAAGAAAGAAAGAAAGAAAGAAAAATTGAAAGAAAGAAAAAAAAGAAGAAAGAAAGGGGTCAAACAGAAATAGAGAAAGAAAGATTTACAGAAAGAAGAAAGAAAGAGAGAGAGAAAGAGAGAGAGAAAAAGAAAGAAAGGGGATAAATTGTAATAGTGGGGTTAAGAAAGAAAGAAAGAAAGAAAGAAGAAAGAAAGGGGACAAATAGAAATAGAGGTGTCAAGTGTAAGAAAGAAAGAAAGAAAAAATTGAATGAAAAAAGTAGAAACTAAATTGCCAAATCAAACGACATCATACAAAATAAATAATTAAAAAAGATTACACCAGGAAAGTCTTATCAATGCCGCCATTTTTATGACATTCAAAAGAAATCAAACGATAAAAAAACTGACTTTTTGGCGGGATTCTTCAAAGAAAAAGAAAAATATATCCCCCTCTCAACAACCTAAAAAAATGAAAACAAAAATCGGGATTTGATTTTTGTACCCAGGCCGCAAAAAAATGCACAATGTACGCCATTATTGCAGCCCATGGGGTGTCCTTTTATTTGAGCCTCGTTTTCGATAAGGAAAAAAGGGGGGGGGAATCATAAAACACGTTAGGGTCTTTTACTGATTGATATCTTTTAATTAATTATAGAAATAAAAACTTTTAACTCTGTCGGAAGATTCTAACGTTATTTTTAGTTACTTTTTCTTTGAAATTAGAAACTCTGTCTGTCTCTTTCTGTCTGTCTGTCTGTCTGTCTGTCTCTCTCTCTCTCTCTCTCTCTTTCTCTTATGTGCGTCTCTGATTGTGTATGTTTTCAAATGTTCGTTCAATCCTTTCTCTCTCTCTCTCTCTCTCTCTCTCTATATATATATATATAATATTATATATATATATATATATATATATACGAGGAAGAATGAATAAAAAAGAAAGAATAGAATGGATAATAAAAGATGAATCTAATCAATATCACTTACACATGTGTTTCGGTCAGTTCATCTGTGTGAAAATATTCCGCACACAGAGAAGATTCGACCTTCGGAATATTTTCACAGAGATGAACTGACCGAAACACATGTGTAAGTGATATTGATTAAATTCATCTTTTATTATCCATTCTATTCTTTCTTTTCTTTATTCATTCTTCCTCATATTGTCGGATTCATTTCCAATTTCCACTTTTACACACACACACACACACACACACACACACACCACACATATATATATATATATATATATATATATATATATATATATATTCCATCATGGGATATTTTGTAACTTTTTTCTCCTAATGCTCCAATCATCTACAGTTTATTATAAAATAGCAGAGCTAACCGGCGTTTCCCGGGATTTAAAAAGTCAAAAGTTAATCTCTTATCTATCTATAGGGACGTCCATTGACACTGTGTAATGGAGACAAATGCGTATAAATCGATCACAGCAAGACTATATTTTTGCGAGTAAATAAGTAAAAATCTACGATAGCACATATGGTAAAATTATACTGTGTATGTCATCAGTCGGAGGCATCAGGGGAGAGAACTTTGTTCAGTATGTTTGATGATCCGTGATATGATCTAGAGTGGTAGTACCTGTTAGTGTCCCATCTATGGGTCAAATAGATATGTTTAGAAATTATTCGTATTCGAAAGTATCATTTGCGAAAATAATCTCTTCAGAAACTACACAAAAAATGATGATAAATTTGCACACAGAAATTTTACCATTAATTTTTTTATGCAAGGCCTACTAATATATACGGCTCCACATGTCACCTAAGCAGGCAGAATTCTAACAGGCCTATTCATTTTATAGTCAATTTATGACTGTTTAAAAAAAATGTTAAAAATATACAAACTTGTCTTTTTTCTTCAGAAATGTAATAATAAAAAGATTGTAAACAAACAAACAAACAAACAAAAGTTTTAAAAATGATGCAGTTATAGAAAACAAACACACCAACAATTTATCTATGATTTCAGGTTATATCAGAAAAAAATGAAACCTTTTCAATGTGAAATGTATTCCCTGGTCATGGTCGGTAATGATAGTAATGATACTACAGAGAAACAGTATTTCTTGAAGAGAACTTATGGTTCTATCTAGCCAAATGTTTGTGCTTTAAGATTTTTTGAAACAGACATAAATTGACTATAAAACGAATAGGCCTGTTATAATTCTGCCTCCTTAGGTGACATATAGGGCCGTATAATTAATTTACATCACGGCCTACTAATATATACGGCCCCATATGTCACCTAAGCAGGCAGAATTCTAACAGGCCTATTCCTTTTATAGTCAATTTATGACAATTTCGATAAAAATGTTAAAAATACACAGAAAATCCGAGTTTTTTTTTTTTAGGGTTTGGGTTTTTTCTGCAAATCTTTGCTCATATCTATATTTAAAACGGCTTATTTCACCTGAGGAATTTTTGTAACTTTGTAACTCGACATTAAATAACCCTAGACGGGTTGACATTAAACCAATCAATCAATCAATCGATGATTAGAAGCTACCAGAACGTAAATGTCTGCTTCTAACCCTCGGCTCAAATCAATCAGATTTTTAAGGGTCACTTTTTTAAAAATGGGTAAAATTGCAAATCGTCGTCAAAATTAAAACGGAAAATTTTGACGACGATTTTCAACACATCAAACTAAATTTTGAAATTAAAATTAATTTTAAAAATCCGATTCAAAAATGGTAAAAAAAATCTCACGAACTTTTCTTTTTAAATTTAAAAAATCTATCTCTTTATTTATTTATTTACTTTTTCATTTATTTTT
>CM042176.1:25254646-25276242 GCA_023376005.1 Doryteuthis pealeii | reverse complement strand
CGTCTGTTTGCTGACGGTCTTTTTCCCGTCTTATTTTTGTGGAATGACCGACCCACGTGCGGTTGATACATTATAATGCAATAGGGTCCTCATATTAGTTGAGGATGGCGGGTGTGCTTTTTAAACCGTCATGAGAATTGGCCCGAAACGGTTTGCACACTTTCTCTCTGATGAGCCTATTTCAGTTGTAAACATCGTTTGTTTTTTCATTATATCTTATTCATATTATATATATATATATATATATATATATATATATATATATATAATATATATGTTGTAGATTTTCCATCTCGTATGCTTCTAATGCGTATATATTATTGAGATGTATTTATGTATCTGTATCCGTTGTTGGAAATACATCTACCAGGTTTGGGCATAGGTGTGAAGCATTAACGTACTATATTATGCTAATGTGGTTAAGGGATAAATATTCCTTAACTAACATATTATGGTAACCACATTAGCATAATATAGCACGTTAATGCTTCACACCGATGCCCAAACCTGGTAGATGTATTTCCAACAACGGATACAGATACAAAAATACATCTCAAATATATATATATATATATATTATATATATATATATATATATATATATAAGTAAAGTCGATGAGGTGGTCTAATGTCGGTATCAGCCAAATAGCGAGGGGCTCTATCCCCTTTTTAGTAGCGGTAGACCAAGGAGATTGTTTTTGCATCTGAGATGAAACGCCACACCTTCCATGTAAATGTGTATGTGAATGTGTGTAAGTGTGTATGCCTATATGTGTTAGAATGTATGTATATAAGAATGTGTGTGTTTGTGTGAATGTGTGTATATATATGTGTTCATATGTGTGTATGTGTGTATGTGGATGTATGTGCGTGTTTCTGTGAGTGTGTATGTGTGTGCACATATGTGTATGAGAGTGTGTGTATGTATGCATGTGTATGTGTGTTGTGCGTATGTATATGAGAGTGTGAGTATACATGTGTTTGTGTGTGTATATCTGTATGTGAGTGTATATGTGTAAGTGTGCATGTGTATGTGTGTGTGGTTATGAGAGTGTAAGTATGTGTGTGTGTTTGTGTGTGTGTGTGTGTGTGTGTGAGAGAGAGAGAGAGAAGAGAGTGTGTGTGTGTGTGTGTGTATGTGTGCGTGCGTTTTGTGAGAGAGAGAGAGAGAGAGAGAGAGAGAGAGAAATAGAGAGCATATGTGTGTATGTGTTTGTATGTGTGTGAGAGAGAGAGAGAAAGAAAGAGAAGAGAGAGAGGGTGTGTGTGTTTGTGTGTGTGTGTGTGAGAGAGAGAGAGAGTGAGAAAGAAAGAGAAAGCGAGAGAGAAAGAGAGAAAGAGAGAGAGAGTTTGTGTGTGTGTTTGTGTGTGAGAGAGAGAGAGGAAAGAAAGAAAGAAAGAAAGAAGAAAGAGAAAGTGTGTGTTGTATTGTGTGTGTGTGTGTGTTTGTGAGAGAGAGAAATAGAGGCGTGTGTGTGTATGTGTTTGTATGTGTATGTGTGTGAGAGAGAGAGAGAGAGAAAGAAAGAAAGAGAAAGATAGAGAGGGTGTGTATGTTGTTTGTGTGTGAGAGAGAGAGAGAGAGAGGGGGAGAGAGAGAGAAAGAAAGAAAGAGAAAGTGTGTGCGTGCGTGTGTGTGTTTGTGAGAGAGAGAGAGAGAAATAGAGAGCGTGTGTGTGTATGTGTTTGTATGTGTGTGTGTGAGAGAGAGAGAAAGCAAGAGAAAGAGAGAGGGTGTGTATGTGTTTGTGTGAGAGAGAGAGAGAGAGAAAGAGAGAGAGAAAGAGAGAGAGTGTGTGTATGTGGGGGGTGAACATAGAAGACTAAAAGAGAGAGAGAGAGAGACAGAAAGACAGAAAAACATAGAAGAGGGGGGATAGGGGGAGAAAAGAGAGAAAGCGAGAGAGAGAGAGAGAAAGAGAAAGAGAGAGAGAGTGTGTGTGTGTGAACATAGAAGACTAAAAGAAAGAGACAGAAAGACAGAAAAAACATAGAGAGGTGGAGAGAGAGGGGAGAAGAGAGGGGAGAAGAGACGGGGAGAGAGAGGGGGAGAGAACAATAACCGGAGTGAGAGAGTGCTGTTTTGTTTTTTTGTTTAAATGCCTTATTTATGAGAATCCTAAATTCTAGCGACACAAGTTCCACACCGTACTGTCATACCCCACACCGTACTGTCATGCCCCAACCCGTCCTGACATGACCGTAAAATTAAGTGGGTACGAGCGTCCTCAGTCCTAATAATAAAAAACCAAACAAAAGAATGCTGCTGTTTAAGCAAAATTCCTGCAACTTGTTCGTATTTCGGTTCTCTGTTATGCCAAAACAACTACCAAAATATTTTTGTCAGATTTTCAATATTGCGACACCCAGGCACGTATTTATGACGCCCTATAACATGGGCCGGTTTATCTCAGTCGGTAGAGCACCCACCTAAGAATCACAAGGTTCCTGGTTCGATACCGGCCCCTGCCAACTCAGCACAGGGTTTTAGTCACCACGTGGAAAGGAAATTCCTTCCTGTCCAGTAATAGGATCTAGAGTTATTTCCTATAACTCCAACATAAACAAAGGGGAACCACTATTGACTGATAAATTATCTATTTATTTTCCCATTAAACTAACCCTAAACCATAACCCTAACCCTAACCCGTGTTCTTTTTTCCTAGTAGATCAATAAATAAATAAATAATTTATCAGTCAAAAGTGTTTGTTTATGTTGGAGTTATAGGAAATAACCGGGTCTGACCCATGTTGAGGCCCTCGTCCCGGATGGTCAAAAGATTATCTTGGTGGTAGGAAGTGGGTCCTTTTTCTTGCACATGCTCGGAGGGTTCTTCCTGTCTGAAGGCTCATGGGAGATTGTTATCTTGTTTTTATCTTAATTTTATTTTAATCCCCACAGACGAGAGAATCGAGTGAGTCTTTTCACGGACTGCATTACTCGTTCATTGTATTTTGTGTTGTAAACCTATAAACCCGTAAACCTATAAACCCGTAAACCTGTAAACGTATAAACCCGTAAACCAGTAAACCTATAAACCTATAAACCAGCAAACCTATAACCCAGTAAACCTGTAAACCTATAAACCCGTAAACCTGTAAACCAGTAAACCTATTAACCCGTAAACCTATAAACTATAAACCAGTAAACCTGTAACGTATAAACCCATAAACATGTAAACTATAAACATAAACCAGCAAACCTATAACCAGCAAACTGCAAACCTATAAACCCGTAAACCCGTAAACCCAGTAAAACCTATAAAACCCGTAAACCTATAACACCTACTAAACCAGTTAAACCTGTAAACCTATAAACCCGGTAAACCAGTAAATCTATAAGCCTTTAACCTGTAAACCATAAAACCGTAAACATGTAAACCTATAAACCCGTAAACCTAATAAACCTATAAACCTGTAAACCTATAAACCCGTAAACTGTAAACCTATAAAACCGTAAAACCTATAAACCCGTAAACCAGTAAATCTATAAGCCTTTAAACCTGTAAACCTATAAAACCGTAAACATGTAAACCTATAAACCCGTAAACCTATAAACCTATAAACCTGTAAACCTATAAACCCGTAAACCTGTAAACCTATAAACCAGTAAACCTGTAAACCAGTAAACCTGTAAACCTTACTTAAGATACTCGTTGTGCTTTTCTTCCTACTTTCTCTGTACTCGGATCATTTTATTTACGTTTGTTTAATGTCTTGTTTTTAGTTAAAAATAAAAAGAATTAAACAAACATAAATTTAAAAAAATTTGAATATTTAGATATTCTTTTATATCTTAATTAAAAAAAATGTCAGGTCATTTTTAATTAAGAAAAAAAATTATTTTATGGTATCGCAATTGTACAATAGGTACGATCAGCTTCAGCTAGGGACTTCATTCATAGAGCGGATTGTTTTTTCAGCCATCACCACCTAGCGTTTTTTAAAGGCAGGAGGCTGGGACGCAATTCTATGAATAGCGCCCAGCAGCATAGTCTAAGCCCCGTCGACAGTGTGTGCAGTTAGTGTTAAAGCTGAAAAATAAAAGTTAAATTTAATACAAAATGTTAAAAAAATGTTTTTAAACGAAATTCTTTGCTTGTGTGTGCGTGTGCGTGTACGTGTGTGTATGTGCGTGTGTGTGTACGCGCACGTGTATATGTGTGTGTGCGCGCGTATGTGTGTACGTGTATGCGTGTGTGCACGTGTGTGTGTGCGTGCGTGTGTGTATGCCTGTGTATGGCATGTGTGTGCGTGTACCTGTGTGTGTGGACATGTGTGTATGTACATGTGTGTGCGCGTGTGTGTACATGTGTGTGTACGTGTGTATGCGCGTGTGCGTGTGTGTGTGTACGTGTGTTTGTGTGCGTGTGTGTAAGTATGTGTGTACATGCGTGTGCGTGTGTACATGCGTGTGTATGTGTGTGTGTATGCGTGCGCGCGTGCGTACGTGCGTGCGTGTGTGTCGACCATGAGAAGAAGATAAACTTTACGTCAGTCGCTGTTCAACCATTCTTTTCAGTCTTCGTTCATCCTATGGATGAGGGGAGGTAGAATGCCATTGCATTGTTGACTCACCGAGTTTTCATATTCAACTACATATTCTTTAAATTCTTATCTCTAGCGTTACTGTCACTGAGTTGATGTATCGTCGCCTCCTTTTACTTTTTTTTAAATTCTAAAATGGCGGATTTTTTTCCCCCACCTACTTGAGTACTGCTGCGATCTCGAATAAGACGCGGATCAAAGTGTAGTATCTGTTCCAGATTCTATGCTTTGAGACTTACCGTCTATACCCGGCCTTGGCTGGGGGTCCAGTGTGCTTTGGCCTCTGGACCGGTAAAGTACAATTAATAGCATCGATCCAAGGGGGCTATGCCCCCCAGATCCTTGCAATTTTTATGTGCCCACGTAAAAACGAGACCTTGTGTCCAGCCCTCATAAGTGGGATGAGCAGGCAAATACCCTCATCTTTTATAGCTAAAATAAAACGGGACGGGGTGCCCGTGGCATAGTGGCTAATGTGCTGGACTGTGACATCGTACGAAGCGATTTCGAACCCCAGTCGCACTATTACTTTCGCTCTTCGACATTGGAATGTCCAATATGACGTGTAACATTTACCCAACCCCCCCCCCATATATTTAGCACAATGAAAATTGCATAAAGGTTAATACGAGCGTGAGTCAAAAAGTAATGCCATTTTCTTTATTTCATGTGAAGTTATATATATATATATATATATATATATATATATATATATATATATATATATATGGTGATTGCTATATGGTCTTGACAGAATAAGGCCATTTCTACAAGTAGTCCAGATGTGAGCAGTTGTGAGCACGCAGATGGCCCACGGATCCAGCTTGTTTTTATGTACCCTGTCACACATATGAAATCCTCGACATACAGGCGCTGTCACACAGGTCAGACTTCAATGTAGGAAATGTTTCCATGGCGTCCGTCATGTGTCGCTTCAGAATGGAGGGCTCGAGTCACCTTACCTCAAACTTCTTACAGCTATCATCGGCCTGTCTTTCCATGAGGATATGTATCCAGCCCACCCCTTCTGTCAACTAGTCCTTATAGCTGAAGCTGATTTCCGCAAGAGCATCGGTGTCTGCCCCTTATCGAGATACTTCCCTGTCACGATGCCAGTAAGTAGTTTGGGGTTTCCTAATCTCTCAAGATCGGGAGGTGTCCAGACATTCCAGGTGGCTATTATTAGCCTTGTTTTGTGTTGTAGTATTTTTTAGTTTTCGCCCACCTAATGTGGACAACTGTCGAAACGTTGGTTTCTGGCCAGCTTGATAGGTGAACCGGCATTTGTTTAGGTCACATTTTCTAGACACTTCCCAAATGGCTGGGTGAACAGTGTTAACCAAGGGGCTGCTCATTTACCCACAACCTCGCCGAGGCATGTTGCTGTTCAATTAGCATGGCGGGGACGTTAAGTAGGTCACGAATCACGCCGTATGTAGATTCACATCTGCATGCTTCCATCCCGTCAGGCCTGCACACCTCACCATTCCTCCATCACTCTGGGACTAATAGAAATATCTGCACATGTTTTTTTTGTTTTACATGTTGCGCGCTTGTGCGACACGCACCGCATGCCCTCCTTCCCCAAAGTCAAGTATCAGTGACAAGCCGAGACAAGATGACTGGGAGACTTTGGGGAACGCAGGTGGATGATCTGATGAGATCTACGGGTCCAGCACACCGAGGAAAAAAAACACAAAGTTTTAACTTAGTATAAGTCCACAGGTACCATTTTAAATTATTGATAAGCAAGATATATATATATATATATAAAACTAAGGCCTACATGAAGACCCTAATGAGGCTCAGAGCAAGAATCCGACGAGTAAGACCCAACTTGCCAATCGACAATGTCCTTCTTCTGCATGACAATGCTCGGCCGCATACAAGTATCAGGACAAGGGAGAAAATCGCCTCATTCGGGTGGACAGCTTTACTGCATCCTCCATACTCACCAGATTTAGCGCCTTTAGACTATTATCTCTTCAGCCCCATGAAAGAGGGTTTGAGAGATAAACATTATTCCAGTGACAAAAAAGTGAAATCTATAGTGAAGAAGTGGCTCAAAGAACAGTCAACAGAATTTTACGGGACAGGAATACATGCTCTCATGCGAAGGTGGAACATTGCTATTGAGAGAAACGTTGGAGAAGTAGAGATGTGATCCACAGAGGACCAGATTCATTTTGATGTATGATACATGTTCCTGTGTTGGTAATTATACTTGTCCTAAACAAAATGGCATTACTTTTTAACTCCCCTATGTGGAGAAGTAGAGGTGTGATCCACAGAGGACCAACTTGATTTTGATGTATGATACATGTTCCTGTGTTGGTAATTATACTTGTCCTAAACAAAATGGCATTACTTTTTAACTCCCTATGTGGAGAAGTAGAGGTGTGATCCACAGAGGACCAACTTGATTTTGATGTATGATACATGTTCCTGTGTTGGTAATTATACTTGTCCTAAACAAAATGGCATTACTTTTTAACACCCCTATGTGGAGAAGTAGAGGTGTGATCCACAGAGGACCAACTTGATTTTGATGTATAATACATGTTCCTGTGTTGGTAATTATACTTGTCCTAAACAAAATGGCATTACTTTTTGACACACCATCGTAAAATGACGGATTTTTGTTACCTAGTTAAGTACTGCTGCGATCACAAATATAACGTGAGCCTCATCTTTTATAGCTAAAATAAAAACGGGCTAGACTGTCACATTGTACGAAGCGATTTCGATATTTTCCGGATAATTAAGGAGTCTGGAGTAGCTTTTCATTGCCATTACTCCCAGGTTCGCTCTCATTAGGAATCACCAATTCATTAATACACCTGAAGTTAATGATAAATCTTAAATAAAAATTATTTCTCCCAACTTTTAATACACCTGAATTTTATGAAAATACACCTGAATTTCTACCAATTTATTAATACACATGAAATCAAATATATAAAATAGAATAAGATTTGGCAATAAATATCCCACAAGGGTTGATATGCCATTAAACAAACTAACCATCTCTTCTTCCAACTTTCTTTTTTTTTAAATTTCTACTTCCTTATTTACTTGAATTCACAGACAAGCGGAAAGGATTTAAAATCATATATACAAAAAAGAATAATATTCAGCATTAAATAGTCCCCAAGGGTTGATATGCCATTAAACAAAATAACCATTTCTTCTTCCAACTTCTTTCTTTTTTCTTTACTTCCTTCTTTACTTGAACTCACAGACAAGCAGTAAGGATTTAAAATCATACATACAAAAATGAATAAGATTTGGCATTAAATAGCCCACAAGGGTTGATATGCCATTAAATAAAATAAACAACTCACCATATATTGATTTATTTAAGTTATTTAATTTAATTTTTTTTTTTTAATTTATTTTTGACAGCCTCATGAAATCCGAGAGAGATGACATGCATCGACGTCATAAACGATCTCCCAATCACTTCAACTTATATTCATATCAGTCGACCAATCAGGTAAGACTATCTTCTTTAAATTTTTTTTTTTTTGCTGTCTTGGGTGTTGGCAATCAAAAGTTGGCGGAGTGGCCTGTGTCGGTATCAACCGGCAGCGAGGGAGTCTATCCCCTTTTCGCTGGCGCTAGACCAAGGAGATTATTTTTACTTGGTTGGAGCGCCACACCTGCCGTCAGCTCCTCACTTTACCGCACAGATCAGATTACCCAATCTGTACTACTCATACGCTGAGTTGGCGGGGACCGGTATCGAACTAGGAACCTTGCGATTCCTAGTCGGATGCTCTACCGACTGAGGGTTATCGTTATAGGAAATGTAATGTAAAATGGGGACCCGAGTTCAAATCCGGGACGAGGCTATTTGCATTTCACATAGCGCTAATACTCTTGTATACTTTCAAAAGATATAACAGTTTTAAAAAATGTGTTATCCATGACATCAGGACAACATTCAGAAGTGATCCGACTCTTCGTAAACATCTGAAGAATACAGAATACTACATAACCAAGAATTGTGTATATTCCATCCCGTGTATCAGTGGCAAAGTATACAAAGGTGAAACATGCCGTCATCTGAAAGTAAGACTAGAGGAACATCGTAAGGCAGTGGTTCGAGGGAAAATAGAAAAGTTGGGTGTGACTGACCATATATGGAATGAAAAGGGAAACTTGCTAACGACCCCCTCCCCTAAATCATCTAATAGATGTATTTTGTGAAATATTTTATTATCTTTTTATACAATACAGTATTATATTTCTTATTAAAAAATGTAACAAAAAAATTCGGGTGTTTTTATTTTGTGTGTGTATATGGGGGGGGGTATGGAACGGATGAATGGTATTTCAGTTTATTTCAATGGGAAATAATTCATTACATTCTATTTTATTGTGTTAGGTTATGTATTATACAATACAATGCTATTTTAATCATTTGAAAAAAACGTAACAAAAAATAGTCTTTTGTGGGGAGGAACGGATTAATGGCATTTTAGTTCATTTCAATAGAGAAAATTTATTTGATATACGAGGAAATTGGGTTATGAGTGGAACGAATTAAACTCTTAAGTCAAGGTACTACATTATATTACTTTTCTTCTACAGTGCTATTTTAATCATTTTAAAAAAACCTAGCAAAAAATAGGGTTTTGTGGGGACGAACGGATTAATGATATTTTAGTTCATTTCAATAAAGAAAATTGATTTGATATACGAGAAAATTGAGTTCCGAGCGGAACGAATTAAACTCGTAAGTCAAGGTACTACTGTATATTACTTTTTTCTTTTCTTTTTTCACAGATTTATGCCTTTTTGGATTCAGTTTGCTCCGAGTCAAAAGCGTTGTGTAACATCTTTAGTATTGGTCGTTCTTCAGAAGGACGTGACATCAAGATGCTTAGGGTAAGTGATTTTTGGTCAGCGACCCACCAAACTACCTGTTATATACCCATTTAACATCATCGGGTATATATATGAGAGAGAAAAGACTCCGGTGAGAGAGAGAGAGAGAGAGAGAGAGAGAGAGAGAGAGAGAGAGAGAGAGAGAGAGAGATCAGAGACAGAGACAGAGACAGAATAAGAAAGAAATTTATTTATCAATAGTAGGTACAAGTTATAAAGAATAAGTAAAAGAAAAACTTTATTTTTGTTAAACTACTATTGAAGGGAGGCCATGCCTAATAGCGTGAAGCTAAGCCCGTGGACATGACCACCCTTGGGCGCTCACAGGAAACGATACAAGACACACCAGACAACACAAACATATAGATATATATCATGAGACAAATTAGCCGTGTGAGAATCTAAATGCAAATCTGTTGTTTATAAGAGGCAATAAAATGCTTTTTCAAAAGTTTTTTAAGGACAAAATAATTTACCGAAACAAGCTTCACCTTTTCCTCCTTTTCTTCATCAAACAATACCGACTGAACAGTGTTCCAAGAATTAAGTGCATTAAAACGAATCGAATTATGCCCAAAACTAACCGTGTTGATGATAGGGAAATTAAACAAACCAGATTGGTCAGCACGAGTGACTGAGCATGGGTGAAGTCAACTGCAAAAGCATTCTGAACAGAAACAGGCATTTTATCGTGAAACAGTTTATGTATGAACAAAATATTTTCACAATGGACCATATCAAAAAATTTGAGAATCTCCAAATTTGCATACAGGTTGTTAGATGATGTCCTAGGAGGCACAAAGGACATAAGTCAGAGACAGAGTTGACACTTACTTGTTCTTCATTTCTTCTTGCTACGTCTAGTGGCGGTTTCATTTCCTTTATAACATGTGGGTATGTTATATTAACGTTGGAAGGCTTAAAGTAACCTCCCAACGTGGGTACATGATTATACATAAAAACATTCTGATAAAGGTGTACAACAATAACATGTTTATTCCATAAGTGACGGAGATACATTTAAGACAAAGATATACACAACAGATACATAAACGTATTATGAGGAAATAGGCGTACGACTGACGTTGTAGAGAATGTCACTTACTGGTAGCTGGTTTGGGGGCAAAGCTTCCTATGGCTTAGAGGAGGCAGGCGCCTAGACCATGTTTACTCGTTGCCGGCCTGAGTGTAAAAGAGAGATAGAATTCAGATCTCCCGGCTCGTGGCCAAACACCAACGCCACCTATCGACCGAACGAACCACAGCAAGGGAAAATAACTCATTTTGGACTTATGCCCACCAAGACAAATTTGGAGATTCTCTTGGTTTTATTGACCAACACCTTCTTTGGTCGTCTAGCTTCTAGCTGTTTCATCTTTACTTCTAAGGGCTTATTCTGGGCTAATTCTTTAGTCATGCAAATTAATCAACTCACAAGACTTTTATTTCCTTGATCAAGTTTTATTTCTGCCCATTCTTATTCACCGCGTGGGAGTTAACAACCCCAGCAGAGAGATAAGCATCCTCTCTGCTCCGACGTCTGGTTGAAACTGATTTCCTAACTAGCTATATCACGTGATGCGCGAGATTCCCGCCTCTGGGGTCAAGGTTATCAACGCCCTGGTATTTTTCCACTTGGCCCCCTTGAATTCTCGCTACAGGGTCCGTCAACAACTCACGCCACCACACAATTATGTAACATACCCACCAAGCTACTCACCAAGCTACCCATCAAGCCAAAATAGATACAATGTCATTTTGGTGAAGGGGGCGGTCACGCACAAATCTTAGACTTTCTCTGTATGGGTAATCCAGCGAAGAAGGGACTCGCTATTTGGTTAAATCAAACTTAACGGACCTAAATTCCACCATGATATGTCACCCCAGAGAAAGAAAAAAATACCAAAAATCAGGGAATTAACCGAATTTAATGAAATTTTCAGTGTTGATATATTAATGAATAAAAGATATAATGCACCAGTTATTTTATTTAAAAACTTTTACATTGTTTCAGGTCAGTTAACTTTTAAACACGTATCTTTGAGAATCTGTGTTACGCCTCAAAGATACATGGTTCAAAGTTAACTGACCTGAAAAATATTAGAATATGGGGCCGTATATATTAGTAGGCCGTGTTTGATGAAACTATCAACTTCAAAAAATGGTACAAATGCAGAATAGCGCGCAAGAGATAATATCATTAGAATAAATACTGATACCAAAATCGATAAACTGAACATTAGCTACATAAATGAGAGTAACCTCCCCTTGTTTATTTCACTTTGAGGAAGCCATATGTTTTGGTCGGCCATTTTCATTTCACCGTAATCAATACAACTGCATGTTTTAACAGGAAAATATCATAAAATGTGTTTTTAATAACAATTAAGTTCATTTCAAATAATGCGCAAGCACAATTAAGAACATTTTATGATATTTTCGTGTTAAAACATGTAGTTGCATTGATTCAAATAAATTCGTATGTTCAGTGTAGATTTATGGTGAAATGAAAATGGCCGGACAAAACATATGGCTTCCTCAGAGTGAAATAAACAAGGGGAGGTTACTCTCATTTATGTAGCTGATGTTCAGATTACCCCAAAATCTAGATCTACTTACCATTGTTTGAGGAAATAGCATCAAAGATCGTCTACTAAAATGCACCAAAAATCCTCGTTTTCGCAACATGTTGCCAAGAGATTGTTTAGAGAATTTATCTATTTCAATATTTAAAACAGAAAAGCTTGTTATTTATTGGAAATTCCATAGTTAATTATTTCCCCCTGCCGCTAGGGGATGAATCGCCAACATCGTATGTTGGCGCCAAAACCAAAACCACTAGCGGCAGGGGGAGATAATTAACTATGGAATTTCCAATAAGACTATAACATGATGTCAAGTCCTTTGTCGTCATGCACAGTAACAACGCTAGCTGGTTACGTTCAATTAATACGCATGCGAAGTCTATAGGAGAACTGTCCCCCACGGCCACACCCCTTTATTTAAAAAAATATTGTCAGTGCCATCTTATGCAAATAAGTTTGCAGCATAAAAATGTCAGTTTGGCGAACGGCTCTCAGAGAGTAGATTGACACGCGAGACAGCAAACGCGTTTAGCTTCCGGTAAGTCACTGCCACTTCTATTACAGTGTGATTTTTTAATGTTAATTTCCAAAATTAATTTTCAATTAATTGAACCATTAATTTATATTTCATAGAATTTTTAAAAAATCTTAGTTATAACTTGTTTTTGGCTACGTTAAATTTCAATTGATTTAACGGTGAAAAAATGTAAACATTGTTTTTCGTTTATAATTTGCATTATTTTTTTTAAGCCGAAATTTTTTTTTAAATCATTAGGAGTTTGTTTAATGCTTCTTCTTTCGAATGAATAAAAAATTTCAAGATAATATTAACCTTTATGCAAGGTTTATTATATTAAATATAGTAGGTGGGGGGTAAATTTCACGGGGGAAATTGGTGGTATCCCACGGAAAACTTTAATATGTGCAACATTTACGCATCAGAAAAATAGTATGATATTTAGGAGTCTATAGGCATTCATTTGGCCGCTTTTTTTTCCCACCATCAAAATTACAAATTAAAAGTAATCTTTTTGGCCTTGGGAAACCTACCTAATAGGAGACGTTACATTTTCAAAATCGACGTACTGCCCACTGTGCTGCTTATTGAAGGTGTTTTCCCTTTATTATTCAATCGATTTACATTTGGGGTCTTTTGCATGTTTTTGTTTTGTTTTTTGTTTTTTCAGTTATTTGCCCCTAAAAACCGCTATCAAAAGTTGGTCGTCCTCATCGATGACATTTTAAAAGATTGAAATCTATTTCCTAAAAACGAAAGCAAAGTTTTGAAGAAAAATATTTCGTGTGGTGATTTTTTTCATGTTAATTTACAACTTTCGCTACATAGGAGACGTTACAGTTTGAAAATCGACCTACCTAACTGCCCACTGCGCTGCCTATTGAAGATATTTGTTTTTTTTGTTTTTTTTTCCTTTATTATTCAATCAATTTACTTTCTTCTTTTTTTGTCTTTTCAGTTATCTGCCCCTAAAAACCGCTATCAAAAGTTGATTGTCCTCATCGACGCTGGAATGCATGGCAGAGAATGGATCTCTATTTCTGTTATTCTCTACTTCATTTACGAGGTAAATATTCATCACTAGAAGTGGCCACTACCCAGCGTCGCCTGGGTAGAGGTAAAAAAAGGGTAATCTCATAGATCCATCATTGTTGAATCGAGAGTTGGATCCTCGCTGGATGCCCCATTAAAATCCCTATTTATAAAAAAGACCTTGCGTTGATCCAGACACTCTGAAAAGAAAAAATTAATGTCTCCTATTTAAAAATTCTTAATGAAAAAATAAATCCACGCTGTTCTCATTTAAATTTTATGTTTTAATTATCTTAATTATCTTTAAGTGCTTGTGAAAAGGGGATAGACTCCCTCGCTGTCTGGGTGATACCGACTTTAGGCTATTCCGACTATATATATATATATATATATATATATATATATAGAATGAATCGAGAATAAATGAGAAAAGTATTGGCAAGAAAAGGTGCTCAATGCTAATAAAGCAGAGCAGGTTTATAATCAATAGTAATTATATTATGGATGATTTAAACTCATAACTTTAAGTTTCATGCTTGTGCAATCCTCAGATGAGTCAAATGGTTGAGATCTTAAAAACATGACTGGTTTTTAAGAACATCATCAATCTAACTTTATAAAGTTAGACTGATGATGTTCTTCGCGTAAAGATGAACGAAATATTTCTCTCCTACTTCTACTTGTTTGAGTCATTATTTTTGTTCACTTTTCCTTTTACCTTACCTCATACTGTCGGATTTTACTCCAACCCGCCTATCTTCATATAATCTATCTATCTATCTATCTATCTATCTCTCTCTCTCTCTCTCTCTCTCTATATATATATATATATATATATATATATATATATATATATATATATATATATATATATATATATGTGTGTGTGTGTGTGTGTGTGTGTGTGTGTGTGTTAGCGATACAGATATAATGTAATTCTAGGTTAAAAACGAAGGACGACATGATCTTGATAAGTAATACCATGAAAACGGAATAAGTGGGCATTAAATAAAACACGAAATTTGATATGCCATTAAAGAAAGAAACTAAATAAAAAAAAGGGTCGAGAATCGATGTATGGACTGTCATGTGACGCCCCACGAAACACCCAACGGACACGCCCATTATCTAAGGGAGATAATTAGCTATTGTCTCCCTACACCAGTTTTAGTGTCCTTGTCTCTTATACTCGGCATAAGTGCAGGGTTGCCAATTCCATTTCCTTATACCAGAAAACAAAAAACCGGAAATACAGTGAGATACCATCTTGCTTCATTTCCGGTTTTTTTTTTTTTGTTGTTGTTTTTTTTTTGTTTTTTGTTTGTTTTTTTGTTTTTTGTTGATTTTTTTTTTGGGGGGGGGTCGGATGTTTATTTATTCAATGGAATATCAAATTATTAGTACCCAATAACACTATAATTAACTCAATGTCCTGTTGATTCTCTTGCTTTCTTTTCGTCATGATCATGTTCGTATCTATCTATCTATCTATCTATCCAAAACAAAGATAAATCTAATGAGTCAGACGAACCTACTAAAAGTTTCGCTTAATGCTCTTCAGGGCTAAGATCTGACTCTACTTAGGTATTGAGCACTTTTTACTTATTAGCTTTAGTCTCCTGGCGGGTTTGTATGAATATATATATATATCTTATATATATATATATGCATATAAATTGTTTTTTCTTTTGGCCAAAATATTTGTTGGTACGATTATTTTGGTATTTTCTTTTTTACAAAAAATTTTTTCTTCCCGGTTGATGTTTGGTAGTATATTTTTACAATCAAACTATTTGCTGGTTTTTTTTCTCACCGCGAGGATTTACCAACAAGTTTGGTATATTAAATTATATCTATCTATACATATATAAAGGGCAGTTGTGTATATATGTATGTCTGGAGGAAACTTCGAAAATAAAACAATTAACGACAAAGTAAATATATATACACATTAAATACCACCAGGGCTTGGTTTTTAAGCAAAAATAATGAAGATTTGATTTATATTCGTGAAGATAATTAAAAAATAAAACTTAAATGATTACTAAAAATTTCACAAATAATAAATACTTACGATTTTGTGTAAAATGTATGTGTAAAATATACAAAATAATTATTTAATTAATAATTAATAAATGCACGCAACATTTTATTTGAGGGAGGACAGAACTAAGTTTCAATTTCAAATTGTTTTATTTTCTTTACTCCTTTAATAAATTTGTTGATTTTACTTACTTATGATACACACCCTCTGATATTCTCAGTCGGTAGAGCGTTCGGCTAGAAACCACAAGGTTCCTAGTTCGATACCGGTCCCCGCCAACTCAGCGTATGAGTAGCACAGGGATCTGTGCGGTAAAGTAAGGAGCTGATGGTAGGTGTGGCGCTCCGCCTCAGATGCTAAAACAATCTCCTTGGTCTAGCGCTATTGAAAAGGGGATAGACTCCCTCGCTGACTGGCTGATACCGACTTTAGGCCGCCCCGTCGACTTTACTTTACTTTACTTATTTTTTAAACGATTTTTAATGCTTTCTCCTTGCATTCAAGTTATTTTATTTTATCAGAACTCTAATCAGTAGGGGGGGGTCACAGTCAAGTCTGACTCAAGGCTCCAATCGACAGTCCAACCACTCCCAACTGTATCTCGCTCCAAAATCCAATATCCAAAACTATTTCTTTGTCCCGCTCGTCTCGACAACAAAATACTACTGCAGTCGTTCTCCCTGGTCTGTGAGAATAAGTCCTTTAAATACACCTCAATTTCACCACATCCGGGCTCCTCACTCATAATTGTCCGTGCAGCACGTGTGACACTCGTCAGCACGGAGCGACCACCTACATCCGGGCCACTATGCTATTTCTTATTTCACTGATTGTCCACAGCTCTCACATTCTGAAGGAAGCGGGTTCGACTCGAGGTCAGTCCTACACGCCAGGCAAAGCCTAGCCTGCTTCCTTCGAGAATACGTCTTCATGCCCGCCACCCTCTCCGTCACACCGTGTTGCACGAGGCAGGTCTCCTCTCTCACTACAAAAGGATACACTTTATAAGTAAGATTTGAAACAGAAATAGTCCTTTTTTTTTTCAGTATCAAGAGGTTAACTAAAAATTTCACAAATAAATAAATACCTACGATTTTGTGTAAAATGTAAAAGGAAGTGTTATTTAGACATTATTTTTCAAAAATTAATTTTTGCACCGCCCTAAGGGTGTTTTTTGTGGTTTTTTGTGTGTTTTTTTGCTAGTTATGTGAAAATAAAATATGTGCTTTTGGTTTAACTCTTACAATAAAGACCACGTCACATTTTGTAATGAACTCGGTGACAGAAGAAAGTTAAATTCATATTTCTTTCTTCTTTTTCTTTTTTGTTTCACATCTTACTTTATATAGTGTTTCCTTTTGTTCTGATAAAATAGAATAACTTAAATGCAACGAGAAAACATTAAAAATCGTTTAAAAAATAAGTAAATAAAAATTGCTCAAAAAATACTCAAAAACGATCCATATATATATACATATAAAAAAGAAATTCTATTTATGATTTTAACAACATGTCAACCTGTCTGGGGTTATTTTGTGCCTAGAAGTTACTGAAATAGAATGCTTGAAGAGGGTTTTAAAATGTCGATAGGTTACCAGGAGGAAGAAGTGGTTATTTCCTATAAGTCTAACATGATCAAAGGGGAACCACTCTTGACTGATAAATTATTTATTTATTCATTGATCTACTAGGAAAAGGGAAGATGGGGTTAGGGTTATGGTTAGGTTTTAGGGTTAGGGTTTAGGGTTAGTGTTTAGGTTAGGGTTAGGGTTTAGGGTTAGTTTAATGGGAAATAAATAAATAATTTATCAGTCAAGAGTGGTTCTCCTTTGATCATGTTAGACTTATAGGAAATAACCTAAGAAGTGTTTGGGACTCATACTGGATTGGCCTTGTGCCCATCATAATCCATAACCCTTCTTATTTGTCTGGTTGATTTATTTTAACGGCATATCAACCTATCTGGGATTATTTTATGCCTAAATGCATACACTGTACGTTTATATTTACATTTTTTGTATAGTTTCGTAAAAGATTTTGTACACATTTATATGGTATCAAGTATTTCTATCTAATACAAATAATTTGCTCATATTATTTAATATATATTATATAACACAGTTATATGGTATCTAGTATTTCCATCTAATACAAATAATTTGCTCATATTATTTGACTGATTTTTTAGATGATGTCTGATATTTTCTATTATTATATTTTTCGAGCTGTTGTCTTCATCTTTATTATTATATACACAACGTTTTGGCCGATGTACCCTCCAACTTTCTTTAGGTGTTTCTTGTCGGAGCCTTCATGCTGTAATTGGGAGCCGTCATGGAACTTCAAACAAGTTTTTTATTCAATCCATTGGGGTATATGGTGATTGTAATGAGTGAATATAATATATATATATATATTATATATATATATATATATATACATTAAAAAGTAAATTTTTTTAAATAAAAAAATTGTTGAAAAAATATTTCTTTTCTGAAAAAATTCGTTGCAGGCTGGCCATGAACGGGTTAAAACTCTTCCTGTTTGAAAAAGAGAATTTGTCTATTTTTGAATTTGAAATATGTCTTTTTTCAAAAACTGTTACACTAAAGATATACAATTATGTCGTTGGCGGAGAAACGCGTAGCAGATGTGCTAAACCATCGCTTTTTATATCACTTCCTAGGATCGAAATCGGTTTTATTTTAACTTCTTTTTTTTTTTTTATACGCGAACGCTTTTGGTTGGTTGAAAATTATCATTATTAATATTTCTATCTTTTTTCTTCTTTCTACCTGCGCTGATCCTATGCGCAGACTTCTTATTTTCGGCATTTTATTTCTGCTTTCAAAGCGTTAACTTCCGGCTCACCACAGGTACATTGTTTTCATTAAACACCTGAAGAAGGCCGAGGGCATATCGGCCAAAACGTTAAGTATATTATAATAAAGATGAGAACGGTTCGAAAAATCTAAATAATATAACTTTTTCCGGTTTTATGGTTTTAAGTATTCCTATCTAATAATAACAGTTATATTATTTCAAGTGATTATTTCTATTTAATAACAGCTATTTGTTGCATACAGTTATTCCCGTGTCTATTCAATTTTTTTCCTTCATATTTTAGGTTATTCGTGTCTATAAATTTTATTTCATTCATTTTATTTCATTTGTGTATATTCATTTAGTTTCATTCATTTAATTTTATTCATTTTATTTCATTTGTATGTATACATTTAGTTTCATTCATTTAATTTTATTCATTTTATTTCATTCATTTTATTTCATTTCTATATATTCCTTTAATTTCATTCCTTTAATTTCATTCCTTTAATTTCATTCATTTTATTGAATTTGTATGCATTCATTTAATTTCATTCATTTTATTTCATTGATTTTATTTCATTTCTATATATTCCTTTAATTTTATTCATTTAATTTCATTCATTTTATTTCATTTCTATATATTCATTTCATTTCATTCATTTTATTTCATTCATTTTATTTCATTCGTATGTATTCATTTAATTTCATTTATTTGATTTCATTCATTTGATTTCATTCATTTTAATTCTTTCGTTTTATTTCGTTCATTTGATTTCATTCGTGTATATTCATTTTGTTTCATTCATTTTATTTCTTTCGTTTTATTTCTTTCCTTTCCTTTCGTTCATTTTATTTCATTCATTTTTCAGTTAGCCATAAACCCCACCAACGACCGGAAGAACAAAATGTTGTTGAATTATTTTGATTGGTTCTTTATTCCTATCCTCAATCCAGATGGTTACGAATACACCAGACAACATGTAAGTAGACTTATATTAAACTGACACCTGTATGGTATATTCAATTTTGTTATTCGTTCAGGGCCATAAGTTTTTGTTGGTAATCACACATAATTAATTTTATCATTTCCTTTTGTATTTTTGTTTCCTAACGACAGGACCGACTTTGGAGAAAGACGCGGTCGCGCTCATCAAATTACTTTAATTGCATTGGTGTTGACATCAACCGAAACTTCCCCAACCACTGGAATGGTAAGTTAATTCTACAACAATTAGTTTTAAATTCTGTTATAGGTGATACACCCTATAAGACTAATGGAATGCGCCGACAGGTTACTATAAGTAACAGGGATAATTGTGGCTTAGCAGTAAGCCAATGCGAGTATGCCAATAACTCTGTTCGTCGGACGTAATTCCCACTTCTCTGTATTGTATTTGTCTACTTTCTGTTAATACGTTTTTCTACATTTGTTACACGTCGTTTTGTTCTTATTTGACCCCTTAAAACCTCACAACAAATTCATAATTACCCAAAGGCTTTTGTCGTTGCTGAATATGATTCGTGATTTCATTTTGACCAACAGACAGACAAACAGACAGAGACAGACAGAGACAGACATAGAATATCTTTCGTGAATTTCCTTCATATTTTTCGTAATGGTGAGTTTCAAGAAATCAAGTTAATAATGTTGGGCGTGAGAAACAGATTTTTATAACGGGTTGGACAGTGAGTCATAGAGGGACAGACAGACAGACAGACAGACAGAGAAAGATCGCACCTAAAAACCTATGTTTTTCTATTTGTCCATAATATATGTTGAAACATGAGGATCTAACAAATTCTGAAAAACAGGTCCACATTGGAGATATTGAACCATAATGAAAGCTGTTGAAAATATAACTAAGTTGAGGAGCCAAAACAAAGGAAAAAGCTTTAAGTATTTGCTTCCTTAAGATGAATGTAAACTAAAGAAAGTTTTATAGTGAAACAACCAGTTTTGACCATTGTCAGATCTTTGAAAAAGCTGGAATTAAGGGAATCAAGAAGGACAAAAGGTGTAAAATACTTACTGGATGTGTCAAAATTGAAAACTTGCAAAGTGCAATATGAGAGAAAGAGAGAGAGTTGTGCTGTTAGTACAGCTTGGTGAAGATGTGTGTACAGCTGAGCCACAAACTAATGCCATTTTCTTTATTTCCTATGAAGTTTTTAAAAAAAACAAACTAAGGCCTACATTGAGACCCTAACTTACCGCATCCTCCATACTCACCAGTAAGTAATGGTAATGGTGAGTTTCAAGAAAGCAAGTTACTAATGTTGGGCGTGAGACAGACAGATTTTTATAACAGGTTGGACAGTGAGTCATAGAGAGACAAACAGACAGACAGACAGACAGAGACAGAGAAAGATCGCACCTAAAAACCAGTCTAAACCGGATCTCCTATGTACAATTTAAAACTCTTCTAGGCTTGACTTTAACAATTTCTGAAAAAAAAAAAAAAAAAGAAATTGGTTAAAATCGGACCCAAAATGGCGTCGTCTTAGCGGTACTAAGGGAAGGGCGGTAACTGGTGCATCGAGTTTCTTATTAAAACCAAGAGACGCAACAGATGCACAAAGGCGTTTCTACGACATTCACCAGGAAATGAACCCAACAGTCAAAGATGTGTAAGATGAGTAGATTAAACATTGTGAAAATGTGTTTCTGGTTAAAAGTTGTTGAACTCAGCGAATATTGGCATAAAATTATAAATATAAAAAAGTCATTGAGGAATAAAGATGTAACAAAAAGATTTGTATGAAAAAAATAAAATGTCTGAAGAGTGTAACGGTACGAGCTATGGTTTCGATGTGTGAAGGTTGTCTTCGTATGTTTGTCGGTTTTGGAAACTGTGTTGCGATTTTCTTCCCTTGTGGGATGAGGTTGATATTGGGAAAAGGGTTCTTCCCTTGTCGCCAGGATTTGCCAGTAGAGGGCATACCAGTCTAGAAGGAAAACTGAACTCAATTCCTGCTAAACTCCGATTAAAAATTGACCATGTGTCACATTCTACTTGTGCGAAGGGTTTGATATATATATATATATATATATATATATATATATATATATATATATATATATATATATATATATATATGGGGGTTAGTCCAAAAAGTAATGCCAATTTTGTTTAGAACGAGGGTATATGAA
>CM042176.1:25248434-25254546 GCA_023376005.1 Doryteuthis pealeii | reverse complement strand
CAGTAACGCCCCCAAATCCAAAATGTCATGGGTGGAAAAGCGCACTTCCGGGATTCCATTCAGTCCTCTACTAATCAAGGGAGTAACTCTAGATTTCGTTCGGTCTGGGACCTAACAAAAACAAACTAAAATGTCTATGGAATAAGTTATAACATGTGAAGAAGTTATATTTAAAGTTGGAAGTTAGGTGTCGTAGGGAAGATACATAACGCTCTATAAGAGGAATTAGGTGTACGACTTGCGTCGTAGGGAATGGCACTTACTGGTAGCTGGTTGGGGGCAAAGCCCACCACCTAAGGGTAAGAGGCGGCAGGCGCCTAGACCATGTTTTCTCATTGCCAGCCTGAGAGGTAAGAGATAGAATTCAGATTCTCCGGCTTCTGGCCAAAATACCAACGCCACCTTTCAGTTCAGGCCTTAGTTTGAAATGGCCGAAATATAGTTTGGCGGGTAGGGATTCGGTCCTTTTTGTCGGACATGCACAGAGGGTTCTTCCGGTGAAAGGCCCATGGGAGTTTGTTATATTTTGTGTTTTTTTTTATTCTAATTTTATTTTTGTTTTATTTAATCCCCACAATATAAATTCTTTACATCTCAAATGAAATCACTTCTGAAACACCCATACATCTCAAATGATATCAATTCTTTCTGAAACACCACATACATCTCAAATGATCAATTCTTTCTGAAACACCATACATCTCAAATGATATCAATTCTCATCTCAATGATATCAATTCTTTCTGAACACCCACATTTCAAATAATACAATTCTTTCTGAAACACCATACATCAAATGATATCAATTCTTTCTGAAACACCCATACATAAAATGATATCAACATCTTTCTTTCTGAAATACATCTCAAATGATATCAATTCTTTCTGAAACACCACATACATCTCAAATGATATCAATTCTTTCTGAAACACCATACATCTCAAATGATATCAATTCTTTCTGAAACACCCACATCTCAAATGATATCAATTCTTTTCTGAAACACCACATACATTCAATGATATCATTCTTTCTGAAAACATACATCTCAAATGATATCAATTCTTTCTGAAAACATACATCTCAAATGATATCAATTCTTTCTGAAACATACATCTCAAATGATATCAATAAACACCCTGTACATCTCAAATGATATCATCTTTCTGAAACACCGTACATCTCACAATTCTTTCTGATAAATGATATCAATTCTTTCTGAAACATCTCCAATTTTCTGAAACACCACGATATCAATTCTTTCTGAAACACCCATTCAATGATATGAAACACCCATACATAAATGATATCAATTCTTAATACATTGATATCAATTCTTTCTGAAACACCCTATACATTTCGAATATATCACTTCTTTCTTAAATAATATTGATTTTTTAAACACCACGTATATTTTATTGACTTAGTTATCATTTTGCAAATCGTCGTCAAAATTAAAACGGAAAATTTGATGACGATTTGCAACACATCAAACTAAATTTTGAAATTAAAATTAATTTAAAAAATCCGATTCAAAAATGGTAAATAAAAAAAAAACACAAACTTTCTTTTTAAATTAAAAAATATTTCTCTTTTTCATTTATTTATTTACTTTTTTATTTTTATTTTTTTTTTTTTTCCTACTTGACTTTTTTTTTGTAAGTCAGATTAGTAATTTTTTTTTTCATTTATTTAACGAATCTTGAAATATTTTCCTAAACTGCACATAAATATTTTAGTTTAGAAAATATTTCAAGATTCGCTAAATAAATGAAATAAAACAATTACTAACCTGACTTACCAAAAAAAAAAAAAGTTAAGTAATTGAATCGGATTTTTAAAATTAATTTTAATTTCAAAACTTAGTCATCAAAATTTTCGGACATGCGCAGAGGGTTCTTCCGGTGAAAGGCCCCATGGGAGTTTGTTATTTTTTGTGTTTTTTTAATTCTAATTTTATTTTTGTTTTATTTTAAAATTTCAAAATTTCAAAATTTTCCGTTTTAATTTTGACGACGATTTGCAAGTTTAGCTAGTTTTTGTTACTTATCAGTTAAAATCATTCTCTACACTTCACATATTTCAGACATTGCAAGCGGGGCGTCGGACGACTACGCCAAAGCAGATTGTCAAATCAAGTACGCTTATACTGTAGAACTTCCAGACGATGGGTTGCACGGCTTTTTGTTACCCAGTAAGCTCATTCCGAAGACATGTGAGGAAACATTTGCTGGGCTGAAGGCTTTTGCGAAGGGACTTGCGAAAAAGACCAAACGAGAACGAAATCGGCGAGCGAAAAGTCAAAAAAAGAGACGTCACCGTCGGAGATGAATTTAAACCAAAAAAACAATATGTCTGTTCTTAGCCTCCTGAGTTCCCACGCTTAACTCCCCCAAGCCTCAGATAACCGATTACTTATTGTTATTCGACCCCCTAACCCCCCCCCCGAAAATTGACGTCAATTTTGTTTTTATTTACATAAACATTTATAGAGAAATCTTATACTTACATTTACCATTCGTATCATTTGCTTCATTTTTTGCACTCGAAAATTACGTCTACTACGAGCTACAAATCGGACATCTTTTTTTAAAGCATTCTTCTCTTCCCCAAAAAACCCGATCCCAACCCCAAAGGTCTCAGAAGTCACATTTTCCTTTCCTAGCTACCACCCATCCCCCAAGTTCTGATTTTTGGAACAAATTGTCTAACCAGACCAAAAAACAGCAATAGCAAAAATGATTTTCAGAAAATTGCGTCTATTACGCTAGAATACTCAGAAAAGTCACGGAGACCTGAGGAGACTTGTTGTCACTCAGACTCCAGTGAAAAACCATCAGCTTATGCTGGTGTGAAAAACTCTGTAATAATAATAATATAATAATAATAATAATAATAATAATAATAATAATAATGTGCCAGTATATCATTTGCTATTGCCGAGACCTTTTTGATACTTATTCAGCTTTAAATGAATTTATGTTTAAAATAGTTTTTTTCTTAAAATATATCTGGGGAATTTTTTTTTTTTACTATGTTGACTCTCCCCTTTATTTCATTTTATGAAATCCGGTCAAAATATATTTTACTAACAATAATAATAATAATAATAATAATAATAATAATAATAATAGCTGCGGAATATGAGGATGAAGGTAATACTAATCGTAGTTGGTGCACTTGGAACGGTCTCAAAAAGCTTGAAAAAAAAAAACTGGAGGAACTGGAAATCAGAGGAAAATTGAGACTATCCAGACAACTGCATTGCTACAATCGGCTAGAATACTCAGAAAAGTCCTGGGGACCTGAGGAGACTTGTTGTCACTCAGACTCCAGCGAAAAACCATCAGCTAATGCTGGTGGGAAAAACTATAATAATAATAATAATAATAATAATAATAGTGCCAGTATATCATTTGCTATTGCCGAGACCTTCCCTGCCCTTCCGTTCCGTTTCCTCATGTCAGAATTTCAGGAATAAATTGTGCTTTTTTTGGTTAAATCGAACTTAACGGACCTAAATTCCACCATCGTATGTCACCCCGCCGAAAGAAAAAAAATACCAAAAATTAAGGAATTAACCGAATTTAATGGAAATTTTCAGTGATATATTAATGAATAAATAATATAATGCACCAGTTATTTTATTTGAAAATCCTTACATTTTTTCAGGTCAGTTAACTTTGAACCACGTATCTTTGATACGTAACACAGATTCACAAACATACGTGGTTCAAAGTTAACTTACCTGAAAAAATAAAAGTTTTTAAATAAAATAACTTATGCGTTATATCTCTTATTCATTAATGTATCAACACTGAAAATTTCATTAAATTCGTTAATTCCCTGATTTTTAGTATATTTTTCTTTCGGTGGGGTGACTGACATACGATGGTGGAATTTATGCCGTTAAGTAGGATTTAACCTTTTTTTGGTAAAAATTAAGATACGTGTAATATTTACAGAAGAATAATAAATGATAAATAAAAAAACTTGATGAAATGTTTATTCGGTTGAATTTTATTTTGAATAATTTGATTCATGTTCTTTGAATGATGTCACTTTTCAAACTTTTAGTCTCCAAATAAATTCTGAGAGATACGAGTCCACCATATTTGTATGAGAACCACATTTTTTTTTCTTTTAATTTTAAGTATTAAAGTCTGTGCTGTGGCCAAATGTCAGTATCAGCCAGAGAGAGAGAGAGAGAGAGAGAGAGAGAGAGAGAGAGAGAGAGAGAGAGAGAGAGAGAGAGACACAGAAGAGGAGAAAGAGAGAGAGAAGAGAGTGGACAACAAGAGAGTGAGGAGAGAGAGAGGGAGAGAGAGGAGAGAGAAGAGAGAGAAAGTGAGTGGACCAACATAGAGAGTGAATGAGGGAGAGAGAGAGACAAAGTAAGAGGAGAAGAGAGAGAGAGAGAGAGAGAGAGAGAGAGAGAGTAATGTAACTTACTTATTCTTCATTCTCTTTCTATCGGCCATGATGTGATCGTCTAGGTTTCTTCTTTACTTCTTTCTATCTTCTCTGGTCGGTCGTCTGTCGTTTGGTCTTCTAACTTATTGTTGTTTCATTTTCTAACTAAGGGCTTCTCTTAAGGGCATGCATGATTAATTAACAAGACTTGTTATTACTTTGACAAAGCTTTATTTTTTCCCATTTCACAGCGCGGGAGTCACAGCCTCGGCAGTCACACGTCTGCTCTGCGTCGCATTATGGCTGAAACTGGTTACTTAACTAGTGAACAAAGAATGAGGAAAGAAAATGCTGAATGGATGAAATAGATTTATTTTAACTAACACAGGGTTTTGTTAGCGATTGTTCTTTGCTGAGGTAGAGCACGACGCCTTCCGTTAGCTCCCAGAATGAGTGAAAGAAAGAAAGAAAGAAATATAAAAAAAGAAAGAAAGACTGACTGAACGAAAGAAAGAAAATGAAAATATGAATGGGTGAAAGAAAGAAAGGGTAAATAATTGAATAGTTAAAGAAAGAATGGCTGAGTGTATGAGCGACAGAAAGAAAGAAAGAAAGAAAGTTAGTGAAAGAGTGAGTGAGGGTGTGAAAGAAAGAAAGAAAGAAAGAAAGAAAGAAAGAAAGAGAGAGGTGATTGAAGAATGAAAGAAAGAATGAAAATTTGTGTATGGTAACTAAAGAAAGAAAGAAAGAAAGAAAGAAAGAAAGAGTTAGGAGCGAGTTAGTTAGTGAAAGAAAAAGAAAGAAAGAAAGTGAGTTAGGGTGTGAAGAAAGAAAGAAAGAAAAAGAGAGAGTGATTGAAGAAAGAAAGAAAGAAAAAAAGAAAGAAAGAAAGAATGAGTTAGTAGCGAGTTAGTGAAAGAAAAAGGAAGAAAGAAGTGAGTGAGGGTGTGAAAGAAAGAAAGAAAGAAAGAAAGAAGAGAGAGTGATTGAAGAATGAAAGAAAGAATGAAAATTTGTGTATGGGTAACTAAAAGAAAGAAAGAAAGAAAAAAGAGAAAGGTTAAAAAATAAGTGTGTGTGAAAGAAAGATAGAATGGTGAAAAGAAGAGTGTGTGAGTGAGTGATGTAGATCCGGCCTTGGGCGGGCTTTGCTGTAATTAACAGCGTTATGCGGGGGGGGGCTACCCCCCAGGCAACACCTTCCCCCTCGACTTAAAGGGGAAGGGTTGGGTTTATTGCCCAGTGCCTGAGGCGCCCGCCATGAGGGGGAATGCCAACGGGATCAACGCATTTTTTGCACCTGCTTCCCATGAGCTTCGGTTCGTGGGTGGTCCCATATAATAGGGCCTTGTGTCTAACCTGTACACGTGGGGTACGTGGTAAATATCGAGTGTGTGAGTGAGAGATAGTGACAATAGGCCAAACCGCTGAATTCACTTGATTTAATTTTACGTATGTTTTATTTCCTTTCTTGTTGCCTCGTGTCAAAATCTTTCAGCATCATTTGTCATTGCAGCAGCGTTCAGAGTCCACAAAATTCATCATGTGATTGTCAGTTATTGCTAACCCTCGCCAAGGCGACGTGTGCCCTCCAACACTTCCTTTGGAAAGGCATATAAGATTCATGGTTATCTATGAACATACAACTCCAACACGTTTGTTGGACACAACAATTTTATATATCACAGCCAGAAATAA
>CM042176.1:25188434-25243434 GCA_023376005.1 Doryteuthis pealeii | reverse complement strand
CTCTCTCTCTCTCTCTCTCTATATATATATATATATATTAGAGAGAGAGAGAGAGAGAAGATATGAAAACACACAATGCTGTTAAAATGAAAATATTTTATATCATATTGTTTTCGTTTTGAATTCAAATTATTTTCACCTTCTCTTTCGATGAGTCCGGTTTAAAAATAAGCTCTGATGATGATTTTTATAAATCGAAATATTGTTCAATATTAGCTATGAATATGATATAAAATATTTTCATTTTAACAGCATTGTGTTTTCATATCCTTTTATCTATACTCATACGGTCGGATTCATTTCCTTACTCATATAAGGGTTTTTTATATAGTTTGTTTGAAGCATTGTATGTATGTGCAAAATTTGAAGGCAATTGACAATGCAATGGAATAGGTGTTGAAAAATGCATTGTCAATTGCCTTCAAATTTCTATTTTACACATACGTACAATGCTTCAAACAAACTATAAAAAAAAACCCTTATTTCACTACGCCTGAGCGAGGCTAAATTTATAGTTAAAAAAATTAAAAGAATTTCGAAGAAACTGCACGAGCGCACGCACAAACGGGCCGACATGTCACCACGGAAAAACCCAAAGATTTTCAAATATCCGGCGTTCCTTCAACTTAATAAACAACAAACGATTACGCCAGCACCGTGGGATAAGTACTAAAAAACACAAGTACTTCTATGACCTCTGATGATGGGATTTATCCCGAAAATATTTAGGAAAAAAAAGGTAAATCAACATCATTTTCAACACCTATTCCATTGCATTGTAAATTGCATTAAAATTTCTATTTTTATATATATATATATATATATATATATATATATATATATATATATATATGAGGAAAAAATGAGTAAAGAAAAGAAATGTAGATGAATAAAAATGAATTTTATCGATATCACTTTTAATCGATATCACTTACACATGTGTTTCGGTCTGTTTATCAAAATGTATACGGATTTTTAACCGTCCCTAACGGCCTCTGCGTTCATGAACATTTAAAAAAATATTATTTTTCGAACTTTTGAAATTCTATTATTGTCTCCAACTCAAAAAATAAAAATACTACTCTGATGAAGGTCGGCAAAATCTGTGTACGGAACATTTTATGCATTTTTCCTATTATTATTATCATCATCATCATTTCAACTCCATTTGATTATTTTAATAATAATAATAATAACGTAAATCTGTATACATTTTGATAAACAGACCGAAACACATGTGTAAGTGATATCGATTAAAAGTGATATCGATAAAATTCATTTTTATCCATCTACATTTCTTTTCTTTACTCATTTTTTCCTCATATTGTCAGATTCATTTCCCATTCTCACACACACACACACACACACACACACACACACACACACATATATATATATAATATATATATATATATATATATATATATATAGGTTATGTGCATGTATGTACACATACTGTGTATATTACACCTTATTTTTATATAATAAATCTATTTTCAGATTAATAATTATTCTATTAACAGCGATGATATTTTCTTAATTTCGTAATGTCAGTCTCAGTGGGAATCATTCACTTAGATTTTTTTTAAATCCCCGTGATAGAAATGTTGCTATTTTTATCTTTAACATTCTTTGTTTGTTTTTAAGACTTCCAAATAAACAAAATTCCTTATACAAATTCACAAATGAGTATCTATCTATCTATCTATCTATTCTAGGGACTGGCATTTTTGTCGTCTGCTACGAATTTTAAAAGCGAATTAAAAATAATTAAATCTATTATTTAAGGTCAAACTTTGTCTAAATCGATAAATAGTAACATAATAACCATTAAAAAAAGAAAAATATAATTACATATGCAGTTTATTTTTAATAGATTTAAAACTATTTGTTTTGGTTAATTTCGACGCGATCCGCCATTTTGTTTTTTTTTCAATGGTTTTACGCGCTTGTTTACAATTTTTATGTAACATTCGCGATTGCAAAAAAATGACCAAAATCAGGTAATTATCCGATTTTAATGAAATTTTCAGTATTGATTTATCAATTAATGAATTTTGTAATGAATTTTGTAATGAATCAGTTATTTTGTTTCAAAACTTTAATTTAGTATTTTTGCTATGAAAAATTAATATATAAAATTCATTTAAAATGTGAAAAGCCTGATGTTCAGTTTAAAATGTTATATTTTGAGATTCTAGAAATAAATATCTACTTAATGCAAACCTTATTTTAGACACATAAAGTAATAAGTTTTGAAGAAAAACTCGATTGAAAATGCCCCCCCCCCTTAGTTTGCCAACCCTTACACCATAATAGGATGTATGTGTGTGTGTGTCTCTGTGTGTGTGTATGTGTGTGTGTGTGTGTGTGTGTGTGTTATTCCAAGATTCTGACAGGTTACTAAAAAAAGAATAAATCTCTATTTTACTTTTTGATAAATTTTCAACACATAATTCTCAACACAGGTGTTTTTGTTGTTGTTTTTTTGTTGTTGTTTTTTTTTTGTTTTTTTAAGGGGAAATTTACTTATCACAATATAACTGGAATGTTTTCATAGAACTTTTAAATATAACACATCAACTCAGAAATTTCATTTTTTTTTTTTTTTACAAAGTTAACAATAAAATAATAAAGGAATGCTTCTTTTTTTCTTTTTCGTTTTCATTTTCTTTTTTTCCACCATCTTTTTTTCCGCCATCTTTTTTTTCCGCCATCTATTTCATTATCTATTTACAAAATAATCTGTAAAATCAATTGGATCATATTACCTTTAGGCACCCCTTTTTGATCTCGATTAAGAAAGGTTATGTTTTTCATTTACACCGTCAATATTATGTGTATGTGAGTATGTGGTGTTGTGTGTATGTGGTGTTGTGTGTGTCTGTGTGTGTGTCTGTGTGTGTGTGTGTGTGTGTGTGTCTGTGCATATATTGATATATCAAACAAATTACAAACATCATTATCAGGTCATGCTGACTGCACAGATTGCCATGATTCTCTCTCGCCACCTGCCCCTATCAGTCATCACCCCTGGCAGGTCTTCTGCACAGCATCCAGTATCCGCACAGAGCTGATTGATATAGGTTCTTACTGGTCAGCCTACACTGGTGTTATCCATGTGTATGTGTCCACAGGAGCATGTCACTTCTGAATTCGTCCTTGCTTCTCCAGCAGTGTCCAGCATGTCATGTTTGTCTTACTTGGATGGTTTGTGTGATAGGAGGCAAGTGGCCATACAGCTGGGTTTTTTTAAGGAGGTGCTGCTTCCATACTCCAGATGATGAATATCAAAACATTCAAGAACATAGATATTACTATTGATGTTGGATTATTTTCTATATATATATTTACCAACCCCACCGAACGAGTAGGATGTGACACAAGGTCATTTTTAGCGGAGTTTACCAGGTTTGAATTCAGAGTTTTCCTTCTCCTAGACCGGTTGCCTATCCAAGGTTAAAGAGCCCAGTCTTCCCTACTTTTTATCCATAGCTGGAGGGAGAGTAGAATTCATACCGTTCCCAAGGGTATTAGCGCTAAGTTAAATGCAATTACCACGTCCAGGATTTGAACTTGGGGTGACAAGTCCATTTCCCATGACTTTAACCATTACGCCATGCGCTTCCTAATTATTTTCTATATAAGGTGTGCTAAAATGCACCACTTAAATTTATAAACTAAGCGAGGTCACGTGGTTTAAATCTCAGCCAATCAACAGCCTGAATGCGTGGCTGGTTGACTACTTAATCACTGATACTGAGAGGCGTCAATTTGCTATCATTGCTGGAGACACTGGACAATACTGAGGAGCACCAAGGAACAACCAAAGGATTCTTTACCAAGGATTTACACTGGATAAGCGCTCCTGTTTGAAGCCTAAAGGATGGCCCATAAAATCGTAGCAATAGACACACATAGGAAGTGATTATTTCCCTTGTTGTCAAAGTTTCCTTAGTTGTAGTGAAAAGTGATAATTTTCTTTAAAGAAAATTCTCATTATTACTAAGAATTAGGAATTTCTGATAAATTTCTTTTCTTTGATTTAATAATTTGTGATTACTCCTCTGTCTTTTTTGGGGGGTGGGTGGGGGAGGAGCTAATATTGTATGAGGGTGAATCAAAAAGTAATGCCATTTTGTTTGGATCAGTTATAATTACCAACACAGGAACATGTATCATACGTCAAAATGAAGCTGGTCCTCTGTGGATCACATCCCTACTTCTCCACATAGGTGAGTCAAAAAGTAATGCCATTTTGTTTAGGACAGGTATAATTACCAACACAGGATCATGTATCATACGTCAAAATGAAGCTGGTCCTCTGTGGATCACATCCCCATTTCTTCACATAGGTGAGTCAAAAAGTAATGCCCTTTTGTTTAGGACAGGTATAATTACCAACACAGGAACATGTATTATACATTAAAATGAAGCTGGTCCTCTGTGGATCACATCCCTACTTCTCCACATAGGTGAGTCAAAAAGTAATGTCATTTTGTTTAGGACAGGTATAATTACCAACACAAGAACATGTATCATACATCAAAATGAAGCTGGTCCTCTGTGGATCACATCCCTACTTCTCCACATAGGTGAGTCAAAAAGTAATGCCCTTTTGTTTAGGACAGGTATAATTACCAACACAAGAACATGTATTATACATTAAAATGAAGCTGGTCCTCTGTGGATCACATCCCTACTTCTCCACATAGGTGAGTCAAAAAGTAATGTCATTTTGTTTAGGACAGGTATAATTACCAACACAGGAACATTTATCATACATCAAAATGAAGCTGGTCCTCTGTGGATCATATCCTTACTTCTCCACATAGATGAGTCAAAAAGTAATGCCCTTTTGTTTAGGACAGGTATAATTACCAACACAGGAACATGTATCATATGTCAAAATCAAGCTGGTCCTCTGAGGATCACATCCCTACTTTTCCACATAGTCTCCGTTTCTCTCAATAGCAATGTTCCACCTTCGAATTAGAGAATGTATCCTTGCCCTGTAAAATTCTGTTGACTGTTTTTAGAGCCACTTCTCCACTACAGATTTAATTTCCTCGTCACTGGAATAATATTTGCCTCTCAAACCCTCTTTCCTGGGGTTGAAGAGATGATAGTCTGAAGGCACTAAAACTGGTGAGTATAGAGGATGCGGTAAAGCTGTTCATCCGAATGAGGCGATTTTATCTCTTGTCCTGATGCTTGTGTGTGGTCGAGTATTGTCATGCAGAAGGAAGACATTGTTGATTGGGTCTTACTCATTAGATTCTCACTCTCAGCCTTAGGGTCTCAATGTAGGCTTTAGTTTTACAAAAAAAAATTCACATGAAATAAAGAAAATGGCATTACTTTTTGACTCACCCTCGTAATTTATCTATCTGGAGTAAATATGAAAAATTAAATATATATCTGGAATCTCTAAGTATATTTGTCTGAATTTTTCATAGGCTTGATAATTTGCATTATTTAGATTTTTCGGACTGTTGTCCTCATCTTTATTGTTATCTAAACTATTTCTCTGAATTTTTGAGATGAGGCTTGATAATTAGTATTATTTGGATTTTTCGGACTGTTGTCCTCAGCTTTATTGTTATCTAAACTATTTCTCTGAATTTTTGAGATGAGGCTTGATAATTAGTATTATTTGGATTTTTCGGACTGTTGTCCTCAGCTTTATTGTTATCTAAACTATTTCTCTGAATTTTTGAGATGAGGCTTGATAATTAGTATTATTTGGATTTTTCGGACTGTTGTCCTCAGCTTTATTGTTATCTAAACTATTTCTCTGAATTTTTGAGATGAGGCTTGATAATTAGTATTATTTGGATTTTTCGGACTGTTGTCCTCATCTTTATTGTTATCTACACTATTTCTCTGAATTTTTGAGATGAGGCTTGATAATTAGTATTATTTGGATTTTTCGGACTGTTGTCCTCATCTTTATTGTTATATACACAACATTTCAGCTGATTTGCACTCTGGCTTTCTTCAGGTGTTTTTTGTCAAACTCTGGAACCTTCTCGTTGAACTCAGGATCCTTCATGTCGGAATTAAGAGCTTTCATTGAACCTTGAACCGAACCCTTTATTTAATACATTGGCGGAAAATTTTTCACATTCCGTTAACCATGATCAGGTACAAATGTTAAGCTATGTTAAGTATTCTGTTATCTTTGCTTATTGTCAGGATTGAACCTGCATCTTCCAGATGACTGTAACTTAGAACTGTATTAACTCAACCTGTTGGGATTATTTGGATATAGGATGTGCTCTAAATACCCACATCTATTTATAGACTAGCCATGGTCATGTGATTGACTCTTGTAACCAATCACTAGCAATACTACTGGCCTGATAGAATACTTAAAGCCCCCACATTGGTCATAATTAAAACTGAACTCTTTGAGGACGGATATACATAGGATTTCCAGATCTGTACCAATACTCTCGAAGGACTTATACTTTATACCAGTAACTGAGAACACTTTAGTAACAAAAGGATTCACGGTAATTTATGAGGAAGTGTGTCCTGGTCTCCTGCCTCAGAAATTTCTACCCGATGACTATTAAAATAACGACCCAGCTATGTTGTCTCGGTGGTTTTACTTGAAAGAAAACAACCAACTTAGGGCATTAAACGTATTTTAGAGGGGGTGGGCTTCTCTTTATGAACAAATGGAGATGGGTGGATAGATATATATAAACAAAGTAAAAAATGAACAAATTGAAGTAGATAGATAGATAGATAGATAGATAGATATCCATCTTCATATCTAAACAAGAATTATGACAAATTTCTATAAATAAACAAGAATTACGACAAATTTCTATAAATAAATTTCTAACCAAATTACGATAAATAAATAAGAATTATGACAAAAAACACATTTAACGCCCTAAGTTGGTTGTTTTCTTTCAAGTAAAACCGCCGGGACAACATAGCTGGGGACGTTATTTTAATAGTCACCGGGTAGCAATTTCTGAGGCAGGAGACCGGGACGCACTTCCTCATAAATTACCGGATTCACATTGTCGACCGACTCTTTATCAAGGATTCCACCAGATAAGCGCTTCCGCTATAAGGCCTAGGAGTGGCCCTTAAAAATGTAACATATAACCGTTGCACCATGTGTCCTCCTGGAGAATTTAAAGTTAATTTTTCGAATCTATAAAACTGATTTTTCTGATTTTGGTTTGGTTTGTTTTGTTTTACGGCATATCAACCTCAGTGGGTCATTTAATGCCGATAAAGTTTTGAAATAAATCAATTCTTAATGGATAATAATTTTTTATAAATACATTTTTCTATTTAACCCATAGATGGGACCCTAACAGGTACTACCACTCCGGGTCAGAGTGGACCAGGGAGCAATGGTGGGAAGGGGTGCTCCACATTCCCCAAACCTCCAACACTGGAACCTCACCATCAGATAGAGTTTAACGTCATTCCCAAGACATGTAGACCTGCAGCCACCACCTTCTAGCACCCATATGATAAAAAGGGGTTGGGGCTTGCCATAAGGGCAATAGGGTAGGGAAAATCATATAGGTGCTAGGGCTTGACGTGACCAGCCGACTGATCGGAGGGGGCCTCTCCGACCGCCCGTCTAGCCCAAGATAGGGCCAAAGTGGAGTATTGCATGTCATGAACTGCTCATCCACCTGGGCTCTATCCTTAAGCATCACGGGTTGCCACCCACGGCCAACAGGTGGCCCCATTGTGGGAGTCTTACCTCTCTGCAGATGTGCAGTCGGTGCATTCTAACGCCCCAGCCGACAGGGCGGTTTTCTGATTTTGGTCTATGTATTATTTCATGATATTGAATAATGGTAACTTGGTATTAAACAGATATTCAATTTTTATCTATATAGCCTTCTATATTCAATATATCTCTTATTATAATGGAGATTGTGTGTTTGTCTGTCTGTAACCGAAACTATATTACTATACAAGTCACAATTCCCTTTGTTATTTACATTACATTTACCATGATTTTATTTTTATTTATACCTCAATTATTAATAAAATTGTTTTACATTATTAATACTGTTGACCATATCTACATGATATTTTATTTTCCTCGGCCCTATTAACGTGGGACCACCCACAAACCGAAGCTCATGGGGTGGCGGGTGAAAAATTGTGTCGATCCCGTTGGCATTCCCCCTCAAGGGGGGCGCCTCAGGCACTGGGCAATAAACCCAGCCCTGCCCCTTTAAATCAAGGGGGCATGTGTTGCCTGGGAGGATGGCCCCCTGGGATCGACGCCGTTAATTATATCAATGGTCCAGAGGCCGAAGCCACTGTTGACCATATCTACATACTAATAACATGCAATTGTATTTATATATACAACAAAATAGCGGTTTACAGTATGAATGGGAATTCCAATTTGTATATCGATCTTAAAAATTTGATTTTAATAAATATATGCTTAGTATTATTGATTTCTAATTGTTTGGTTTTATATTAATGAATATGACCAAAAATCTCTTCAATAAATCTTAAAAGAAATCCCTTAACAAGAAGAAATAACTGTAATATTATTCTTTACTTCCTATTTTAACTAAACAGTTAAATTAGGAAAATTTACCAATGAAAGACGGGAGTAACGGAAAATGATGGAAGAGTTAGTTTCAAAGTTGTTCTATTTTTCAATCATACCCCCTCTGTTCAAAATCTTTTTATCTGCATTCTTATTCAGTTTCATTAGCCTTTCTCTAATTTAATATGTTATTTTATTATATTAAAACTTAAATACTTGCACCTTTTTAAAAACCGCCAAGACGACATAGCTGGGGACTTATTTTAGTAGTCACCGGGTAGCAATTTCTGAGGCAGGAGACCGGATGCACTTCCTCATAATTACCTTTTTATTTGTCCATCAGGATAAAAAGAAGAAACAAAACAGCAGTTTGAAATTTAGTTAACTCCTCGCATATCAAATTTTGCAGTTTGTAATTGAAATTATAACAACAGCAAAAAAAAAAAAAAAAGAAAAAGAAAAAAAAACCTGAAAAAAACTGAACATTTTTTATTATTGCCACTAATTTCAATAAAACTTACACACACATAGAAAACTCCTCTTTTGCTCTCACTCTAGAATTCATTTGACAGACAAAAAATAGATTACAAAAAGTCGCCCATTTTTTTCGCCAACCCCATTTAAATTTGGAGAGCTAAAAATCAACATAACTACGCAATTTTTGGAATTGGAGGTATAATTTTGGGGATTTTCTAATGTTAACATTAGTCCACACCTGGAATTCTGCCAGCTTAGGTGGCATATGGGGCCGTATATATTAGTAGGCCATGTCCAACCTGGGTTTAGCTACTGAAAGGACCTCTTAGCTCAAGGCTCCCGATGCCAGTCGTTAAGGGACTACAGACCAAACCCTCTCAGTGAGGGAGCATAAACCTCTAAGAACTTTTTACCTTTGGTTTTAAACAAGACATCTATGAAAAGTAAAAATGAAATAAACAAAAGACAGAAAATAATAACGAGAGAAAAATTTCTATCCTAAATATTTTTTTTCAATATTGAAAAAAAAAAAAGAAGTCAAAATTGCCCCCCTATGGGGGTATGCTCATATGTGTGTGTGTGTGTTGTGTATTTCTTATATATGGGTGTGTTTGTGAAGGATATGAGAATAGTCAACTGGAAAAAAAGGAAAAAAAAACAGCAAAAAAAGTATCTGTCTCTCTCTCTCCGCACTCACATTCTTTCCTCCCTCTCTGCCTCTATGTCTGTCTCTCATCGCTCTCTCTCTCTCTCTCTCTCTTGCACCCACACATTCTCACTCCCTCTCTCTCTCTCTCTCTCTCTCTCTCTCTCTCTCTCTCTCGAACACACACATTCTCTCTGTGGTCTCTGTCTCTGTTTCTGTCTCTTTCTCTCGTACTCACATTCTCTCCCCTCTCTCTCTCTCTTCTCTCTCTCTCTCTCTCTCTCTATTTCACGCCCTCTGTCTCTTCGGTCATTGCCCATGATAATCTGCACAGCACGTCACATAGACGGTCGACTCATATTACTCCTCGTATAATAACTATATAGACAAAAATTGAATATCTAATATTATTAATATTAGCAAAAAAAAAAAAGAACACCTTCCAGGCAGTGTAAAAAATCAGTTTTTGAAAGATAAAATTGAATCTGAAGAAATAAGGGTAAGCATAATTGAGAAAAACTATCCAGCAATTTAATTTTAATAGCAGAGGGGAGTAAGTATATTTTTTGTTACCAAGTTTATTTTTAAGTAGGGGGTAAAGCTGGATTGACGAAACTGTCATTAAATTTAGACTCATAATGAAAGCAGACATGCACAAAAAAAATCGCTTAAAAAACATATGTACAAAAATATATAACATTATATGATTGAAAAGAGATAGAAAAACAAATGTTCATAGTGCGCAGACAGACATCTGTTTCGACCTTTTATAAAAGGGCAACTACATTGGTGAAAGAAGAAGGAGGACTAGTTAACCATTTGGCATGAGAGGTTCAAGTAACACTCGCCGTTCTGGGCCAGAATGTCTTTTAAAATTTGTATAAAAAATGACGTTGAGACTTTTTGTTTTACAAATATAGCAAAATTTCTTAGAATTTTCTTTCCTTGATTTGATTTGATTAGAATGGCAATTCCAAAGTCTCAACTTAAATCCAGATAGTAAGACATGTTGGTCAGTGCTGGAGAAGTAAGGACGACCTCATAAGACATTCTCCTATGGACCTCTACACAAGGACACACCAGTGTAACTGACCAGCAAAAACTTACATTCATCCGCTCTGTACAGAAACTGGATGCCATCTAGAAGACTTGCTAAGAGCAATGACTGACAGGGACATATGGTGTGAGAGAGAGACATAGGAATCAGTGCTTTATTGGTCCTGTACTTTTTATCAAATGTAAATGCTAATTTAATATATATATTTACCAACACGAGCAGGATATGACACAAGATCAATTTCTTAAGCGGAGTTCAACAGGTTTGAATTCAGAGTTTTCCTTCTCCTAGACCGGTTGCTTAACCAAGGTTAAAAAAGCCCAGTCTGCCCTACTATTTATCCATAGCTGGAGGGAGAGTAGGATTCATACCTTTCCCAAGGGTATTAGTGCTAAGTGAAATGCAATTACACTAATTGCTAATTTGATATATTAGCTGCCAATAGTCAACTTGCCATTATTCAATATCAGGAAATAATAGACACTAAAAGATTCCAGATATCCAAGTAAGATGTTGGAGAAGTAAGGATGAACTCATAAGTGACGTCCTCCTATGGACTCTACACAAGGACACACCAGTGTTATGAATATGATTTTTTATATTTCATGTTAAAACATGCAGTTGTATTGATTTGAACAAATTCGTATTTTCAGTGTAGATTTATGGTGAAATGAAAATAGCCGACCAACACAAGGCTTCCTCAAAGTGAAAACAAACAAGGGAGATTACTCTCATTTATGTAGCTAATGTTCAGATTACCTCTAGAAGACTTGCTAAGAGCAATGACTGATAGGGACAGATAGTGAGAAGAGATCATAAAAATCAGTGCTTTTTTTGGAGGGGGGCCCCAATACTGCTTATAACTGTGTGGGTAGGTTAGAGTAACCTCCCTTTATTATAAGTAGCTTGGAGTGACTGTCCGTAGTATTATGCAGATGTTAGTGGCAGGCCATCGATAGGCACTACTTAAAGACAGGTGGGTGCCGCTATATTGCATTCTAGACCATGCACGCCGCATGAGATGGTCGACTCATATTACTCCTCTTATAATAACTATATAGACAAAAATTGAATATCTAATATTATTAATATTAGAAAAAAAAAAAGAACGCCTTCCAGGCAGTGTAAAATCAGTTTTTGAAAGATAAAATTGAATCTGAAAGAAATAAGGGTAAGCATAATTGAGAAAACTATCCAGCAATTTAATTTTAATAGCAGAGGGAGTAAGTGTATTTTTGTTACCAAGTTTATTTTTAAGTAGGGGGTAAAGCTTGATTGATGAAACTGTCATTAAATTTAGACTCATAATGAAAAGCAGACATGCACAAACCTAAACCGGATACAGTTAAACATCTGCAAATTTAATGTAGAAGAAGATTATGTGACTATTTCTTGTTTGTAAATAATTTTCTCATAAAACTCTCTACATTAGAAAACATTAAATAAATATTAAAATAAAACAAACTATATATATAAATCAACAATACCGGGCGGCTGACTTCTGATTTAGGTCGGAAAATAAAACAGAAAGTTTTTTGGTGGTCCCCAATGACAGTTTAACTACAATCTATGAGTTAACATTTTGTGAATTGGGTTACAGTTTTTAGGGACTAAGGTTGTTTTAATTATGTATTGCTTAAAAAAATAAACAACAAAAACCCAAATTACTATACATTTAATTAACCATTGAAATTAATTATTGAATCTATTACTGAGACAGTTGTTTGTGTTAGTATTGCAATGTATAATTTCAATTAAACTAGTTTAAAAAAAATATTTTTCAACATTAAATGATATAGTAATTTGAGTTTTTTGTTGTTTATTTTATTTAAGCAATACGTAATTAAAAACAACCTTAATCCCCTAAAACCGTAACCCAAGTCGCAAAATGTTAATTCTAGACTGTAGTAAACTGTCATTGGGTACCACCAAAAAACTTTCCATTTTAATTTTCCGACCTAAATCAGAAGTCAGCCTATCGGGCATGTATTTATTAAAACTTGTTTTAACAAATGGACCATCTAATGTTACCAATATAATTTATGAGTATATATATAACAAGGTGTTCTTATTCTATGTATTAATGATTTTGGCTATAAATTAAATACTCCTTGATAAAGTTTCTGAGGGTATTGTAATGTAAGCAGTGACGTAGTTTTGGTTACAGACAGACAGACACCGAATCTCCATTATAATAACTAGCAAATATATGCACCCTCCGGTNTTAGATGTATTTTTGCTATACCTGCAGTTGATACAGTACAGCTGATTTTTCCATCATCTTCTTCTTCAGTTCCTACTTGTTATCATTATAGACTAGGCAAGAGTTAGCTGTGGTTTAAAACAAGCTGCAAAGCTATTCACGCCCAAATATGTGTAGTATGGATGTAAACTAGATTAATGCTACTGAATTCGACTAGGACAGATAGATCTCTCATTTAGCGATAATGCAATTGAATGAGGATCTGCGACGAACATAGAGAGGAGTGGTTTGAACACCATAGGAAACCAAAGGTAATGCATTGTACCGAGATTTATGTAAGTGTCAGGTAACATGAGGAACAGTGTACAGTAATAATATCATGTATTGTGTACAGTGCTCAGGTGCACCACAACTCATCAAAGTCTCATGTCTAGTACATAGAATAATGTATTAGTGTCAGGAACATGAATATTGTACAGTAATAATATACATGTATGTGTACAGTGCTCAGGTGCACCACAACTCATCAAAGTCTCATGTCTAGTACATAGAATAATGTATTAGTGTCAGGAACATGAACAGTGTACAGTAATAATATACATGTATTGTGTACAGTGCTCAGGTGCACCACAACTCATCAAAGTCTCATGTCTAGTACATAGAATAATGTATTAGTGTCAGGAACATGAATAGCATACAGTAAAAATATACATTTATGTGTGCGCGTGCATGCATATGTATGTGGAGGGGGGTATCAGGTATTGTGTTGCCGGATTACAGGAAGCATGGAGGCTTTGAAAGATGCAAAGTTTCGGCGGCCTACAACGGATGCAGGCAGTTTATTCCACGCATCGGCAATTCTGAGTGTGAAAAAATGTTTCTGAAAGTCATTTGGTTTGGTTTGTTTTACAGCATATCAACCTCAGTGGGTCATTTAATGCCGATAAAGTTTTGAAATAAATCAATTCTTAATACATAATACAATTTTTTATAAACACACTTTTCTATTTAACCCATAGATGGGACCCTAACAGATACTACCACTCTGGGTCAGGATAGACCAGGGAGCAATGGTGATGAAGGGGTGCTACACATTCCCCAAACCTCCAACACTGGAACCTCACCATCAGATAGAGTTTAACGTCATTCCCAGGACATGTAGACCCTCATCCACCACCTTCTAGCACCCATATGATAAAAAGGGGTTGGGGCTTGCCATAAGGGCAATAGGGTTGGGAAAATCATATAGGTGCTAGGGCTTGACGTGACCAGCCGATTGATCGGAGGGGGCCTCTCCGACCGCCTGTCTAGCCCAAGATAGGGCCAAAGTGGAATATTGCAAGTCATAGACTGCTCAACCACCTGGGTTCTGTCCTTAAGCATCACGGGTTGCCAACCATGGCCAACAGTTGGCCCCATTGGGGGAGTCTTACCCCTCTGCAGAGGTGCAGTCGGTGCATTCTAACGCCCCACCGACAGGGCGGGCCAAAAGTCATGTAAGCTATGCTGTTTTCTGACTTTGTAGGCATGCCCACACGAGTTAGAAACATGGAGATCAAAAAGTTGCTCAAGGTCGCTGCTGTTAAAATGATTAATGACCTTATGAGCATTTACCATCTCTCTCTCTCTCTCTCTCTCTCTCTCTCTCTCTCTCTCTTCTATCTATCTATCTATCTATCTCTCTCTCTCTCTCAACCCTTCACTCTCACTCTCTCTCTCTATCTGTTTCTGCCTCTGTCTGTCTGTCTGTCTCTGTCTCTCTCTGACTCTTTTTTCTATCTCCCTGATTCTCTCTCTCTTTCTCTCTCTCTCTCTCTCTCTCACCCATTCGCATCCACTCTCACTCTTTCACTCTCTCTCTCTCTTTCTATCACTCTCTCACTCTCACTCCCTCTTTCTCATTCACTCTCACTCTCACTCTTTTTCTCCCTCTCCCTCTCTCTTTCTCACTCTCTTTCACACTGCCATTTCTATGTCACTCTCACTTTCATACCCCCCCTCTCTCTGTCTCTCTCTCTCTCTCTCTCTGGACTGTTCTTGTATTGTCTCGATGTTCGCCTGCTCTCTCTCTCTCTCCACACATACACACACACACACATACACACACACACACACACACACACACACATATATATATATGTTGTGTGTGTGTGTGTGTGTGTGTATATACATATATATATATATCTTTTTTTCTCAACCATATAAAGGGAATAGACAGACCAGAGACACAGTCATAGCAACTAGGGCTCCAACTGCTCGTTTAGCCCAAGTAAGGACCTAAGTGGAGTGTCGCATGTCACAACCAACAGATGGTCTGATTGGTTGGTTGGGGAGGGGGGTGTCATACCCCTCTGCAGAGGTGCAGTCGGTATATTTTACAGCCGACAGGGCGTTTATTTGTTATCTTTACTTTTCTTTGTTTTTATAATTGTCACCTTGCATGTTTGATGCAACGTGACAATTAGAAAAAGATAAGAAAGGTGCTCAATCATCGGATTCTATTTCACATTTCAAAAAAAAATTCCGCCCTGTCGGCTGGGGCATTAGAATGCACCGACTGCACCTCTGCAGAGGGGTAAGACTCCCCCAATGGGGCCACCTGTTGGCCGTAGGTAGCGACCCGTGATGCTTAAGGATAGAACCCAGGTGGATGAGCAGTCCATGACTTGCAATATTCCACTTTAGGCTTTTTGTGGGGGCTAGATGGGTGGTCGAAGTGGCCCCCTCTCATAAATCAGCTGGCCACGTCAAGCCCTAGCACCTATATGATTTTCCCAACCCTATTACCCTTATGGCAAGCCCTAACCCTTTTTATCATAAGGGTGCTAGAAGGCGGTGGCTGAGGGTCTACATGTCCTGGAAATGACGTTAAACTCTATCTGATGGTGAGGTTCCAGTTTTGGAGGTTTGGGGAATGTGGAGCACCCCTTCATCACCATTGCTCCCTGGTCCACTCTGACCCGGAGTGGTAGTACCTGTTAGGGTCCCATCTATGGGTTGAATAGAAAAATATGAGTTTATAAACAAAATTGTATTATGTATTAAGAATGAATTAATTTCACAACTTTGTTGGTATTAAATGACCCACCAAGGTTGATATACCATAAAACAAAACAAACAAAACAAAACAAACAAAAACAAATTATGCATATTGAGTTATTTGATATTTCATTCATTTTTGTGCAGTGTCAACTTCAGGACTTTTGTCATCTCACCGATATCACTCAATGACTTCACGTCAAGGTTAATCTCCGTCTAAAGTCAAATGGAATTGTTTTTGGTTTGTTGTATTTTATGGCATGTCAACCCTTGTTGGTTATTTTATGCAAAAGAGGTTTTCTTTGTCAAGGTTAACCTCCGTCTAAAGTCAAATGGAATGTTTTGGTTTGTTGTATTTTATGGCATGTCAACCCTTGTTGGGTTATTTTATGCAAAAGAGGTTTTGTTTTGTCAAGGTTAACCTCTGTGTAAAGTCAAATGGAATTTCTTTAGTTTGTTGTATTTTATGGCATGTCAACCCTTGTTGGGTTATTTTATGCCAAAGAGGTTTTTCTTTTTGTCAAGGTTAACCTCCGTCTAAAGTCAAATGGAATTGTTTTGGTTTGTTGTATTTTATGGCATGTCAACCCTTGTTGGGTTATTTTATGCAAAAGAGGTTTTCTTTTGTCAAGGTTAACCTCCGTCTAAAGTCAAATGGAATTGTTTTGGTTTGTTGTATTTTATGGCATGTCAACCCTTGTTGGGTTATTTTATGCCAAAAGAGGTTTTCTTTTGTCAAGGTTAATCTCCTGTCTAAAGTCAAATGGAATTGTTTTGGTTTGTTGTATTTTATGGCATGTCAACCCTTGTTGGGTTTTATGCAAAAGAGGTTTTCTTTGTCAAGGTTAACCTCTGTGTAAAGTCAAATGGAATTGTTTTGGTTTGTGGTATTTTATGGCATGTCAACCCTTGTTGGGTTATTTTATGCAAAAGAGGTTTTGTTTTGTCAAGGTTAACCTCCGTCTAAAGTCAAATGGAATTGTTTTGGTTTGTTGTATTTTACGGCATGTCATCCCTTGTTGGGTTATTTTATGTCAAAGCACGGCCTACAAATATATACGGGCCCCATATGTCACCTAAGGTGGCAGAATTCTAACAGGCCTATTTGTTTTATAGTCAATTTATGTCTGTTTCTTTTATACAATAGTAATAATGTATGACAATTTGATTGATAATCTAGGTTTAAATAAAAAATAAAATTATGTAGGGATGACAAGACTTTCGGACCACCCTGTATTTATTATTAAAACAAAAATAATGAAAGTTGAAATAATATGTAGGGGTGACAAGACTTTCGGACCACCCTGTATATTTTATTATTAAACCAAAAAATAAATGAAAGTTAAAATAATAAGTAGGGGTGACAAGACTTTCGGACCACTCTGTATATTTATTATTAAAACAAAAAATAATGAAAGTTAAAATAATATGTAGGGGTGACAAGACTTTCGGACCACTCTGTATATTTATTATTAAAAACAAAAAATAATGAAAGTTAAAATAATAAGTAGGGGTGACAATACTTTCGGACCACCCTGTATATTATATTATAAAACCAAAACATATTGAAAGTTAAAATAATAGGTAGGGGTGACAAGACTTTCGGACCACCCTGTATATTATATTATTAAACCAAAAATAATGAAAGTTAAAACAATATGTAGAGGTGACAAGACTTTCGGACCACCCTGTATATTATATTATTAAACCCAAAAAATAATGAAAGTTAAAACAATATGTAGAGGTGACAAGACTTTCGGACCACCCTGTATATTATTAAACCAAAAAATAATGAAAGTTAAAACTATATGTAGGGGTGACAAGACTTTCAGACCACCAATGTACATTAACTTCCTCATGAAGCAAAAAAAGAACATTGCTGAATTTAAGAGAATTCAGTAGAATGTTATAAGTAAAGGGAGATAACTCTCTAGGGTTTCAACTCATATAAGCTTGATATGAAATTTTCCAGCACGATATTTTACAAAAATGATAAGGAATTTTCATAAGTACAAGACCCCAAAATGGCTAAACTTGCAAATCGCCGTCAAAATTAAAACAGAAAATTTTGAAGACGATTTTCAACACATCAAACTAAATTTTGAAATTAAAATTAATTTAAAAAATCCGATTCAAAATACTTGACTTTTTTTGGTAAGTCAGGTTAGTAATTGTTTTATTTCATTTATTTAACGAATCTTGAAATATTTTCTAAACTAAAATATTTATGTGCAGTTTAGAAAATATTTCAAAATTTGTTAAATAAATGAAATAAAATAATTACTAACCTGACTTACCAAAAGAAAAAAGTCAAGTAGGAAAAAAATAGAATAAAAAAAGTAAATAAATAAATTTAAAAAAAGAGAAAGATTTTTTTTAATTAAAAAAGAAAAGTCTGAGATTTTTTTGTATTTTTTTACCATTTTTGAATCAGATTTTTTTAATTAATTTTAATTTCAAAATTTAGTTGGATGTGTTGCAAATCGTCGTCAAAATTAAAATTTTGACGGCGATTTGCAAGTTTAGCCCCCAAAATTATCCGCACTTATTGTAGATTATTTGATAAACATATTGTTTTAACTTTCAGTATTTTTTGTTGTAATAATATAATTCATAAGTTAAATCTCTAAAAGTTAAATTAATTTCTCGAATTTTTGGTTGTATTATGTAATTATTTTACCTTTAAATTATAGGGAGCACAAGACTTTCGGACCGCCCTATAGAATGAAGTGGAAAGGAGAATGGAAAAGTACAGTGGTCCGAAAGTCTTGTCACCCATATGCATATTTTTTTAGAGGTAAAATAATTTCATAACTTATATATCATATTATTAAAACAAAAAGTAATGAAAAACAATATGTAGGGGTGACAAGACTTTCGGACCACCCTCTACTTTTCCTTCCTTCTTTTGATTTCCTTCAACAGGGTGGTCCGAAAGTCTTGTCACCCCTACATATTGTTTTAACTTTCATTATTTTTTGTTTTAACTACAGGCTGGTCCGAAATTCTTGTCACTCTTACATATTGTTTTAACTTTCATTATTTTTTTGTTTAATAATATAATACATAAGTTATATAATTATTTACCTCTAAAAAGTAATTTGAAAATTCAATTATTATCTTGAAATTTGAGTTGTCTTATGTAATTATTTAACCTCTAAATAAATCTTTAAAAATTGAATTATTTTCTTGAAATTCAGGTAGTATTACATAATTAATTTATCTCTAAAAAATTTATAGGGGATGTCAAGACTTTTGGACCAGCCAGTAATTGCCAAATTAGTTAAATATTTGTCATCATTTTATAATAGGAGAGATGAACTAATTAAAAAAATATAAATAAATAAGCAGCTTAGTGACTTAATGTGTAATCCAGTTGTAGAACTGAAGGGAGTGGATAGTTGAGAGCAGATAGCAGCCTTCTACTACTGCTACTGCTGCTACAATATGGTGGAAAAATAGCTTGGCCCAGATATATAGCATGTAATAATAATAATAATAATAATAATAATAATATATCAGAAGATTTTTATAAGTTTCAATATTCAATTCTATACTGGAGTTTTTTTTTTAGTAAAAGAATCATGAATACAGAATTCTGCTAAAAAATGTCATAATAATAATAATGATAAGTTCCAGCAGATCAAAGATTTGAAGCTAAAGGAAAATGGGAAAATGAAAAAATGGACAAATATCTGGACCTTGCCAGAGAACTGAAAAAGTTATGGAATATGAAAGTGAAAGTGATACCAATTGTAGTTGGTGCACTTGGAACAATCCCAAAAGGATTGGAAAAGGGTTTGGAAAGTTTGTAAATCAGAGGAAGAATTGAAACCATTCAGAACACTGCAATCTGCCAGAATACTCAGAAGAGTCCTGGAGACCTGAGGAGACTTGCTGTCACTCAGACTCCAGTGAAAGACCATCAGCTAACGCTGATGTGAAAACTCAAAAGGAGTGAATAATAATAATAATAATAATAATAATAATAATAAAGGCTCTCCACCCTAGAGATTATATGTGTCAAGAAAGGAAGGGGGAAGAGGTCTTGCCAACATAAGAGGAATGCATAGAAACCACAATCCAACAACTTGAAGATTACACAAGAAAGAGCAAAGACAAACTACTTATGGCGGCCAACAATAGTAGAGGCGACAGATGGACAATCAGGAAAAACAACAAAGACTAGAAAACAAAAATGGGAAGAAAAACAATTATATTGATGCTTCAAACGACAAATTGAAGAGGTCGCCCATGAAAAGACTTGGACATGGTTAAGAAAAGGAAACCTCAAAAGAGAAACGAAATAATTGCCGCACAAAATAATGCCATAAGGACAAACTACATCAAAGCGAAAATTGATAGGACCCAACAAAATAGTAAATGTAAACTTTGCGGGAATAGAGATGAGACTGTAAACCATATAATCTGCGAATGTAGCAAACTAGCACAACGAGAATACAAAACTAGACACGACTGGGTTGGGAAGGTGATCCACTGGGAATTATGCAAAAAATTTAATTTTGACCATACAACAAAATGGTATATGCATAAACCAAAATCTGTTCTTGAGAACGAAACACATAAAATTCTCTGGGACTTTGAAATAAAAACGGATCACCTTATCCAAGCAAGAAGACCAGACCTAGTGTTGATTAACAAAAAAGAAAGAACTTGTCAACTGGTGGATTTTGCAGTGCCAGCAGATCACAGGGTAAAGCTAAAGGAAAATGAAAAAATGGACAAATATCTGGACCTTGCCAGAGAACTGAAAAAGTTATGGAATATGAAAGTGAAAGTGATACCAATTGTAGTTGGTGCACTTGGAACAGTCCCAAAAGGATTGGAAAAGGGTCTGGAAAGTTTGGGAATCAGAGGAAGGATTGAAACCATTCAGAACACTGCACTGCTGCAATCTACCAGAATACTCAGAAGAGTCCTGGAGACCTGGGGAGACTTGCTGTCACTCAGACTCCAGTGAAAACTCAAAAGGAGATAATAATAAGAATATCCTTTCAGCTAGTATATTAGGTCTGAGACCTGTCAGCTGTCCCTTATAATTATTTACTAAGCTTAGCTTAGATGTAACACAAGGCCAGAAGTATAGGCCCCCAGTGAGAATCGAACTCACTAACGATGGTCTGCTAAGCTAGCTTGCAAACCAAAAGGCTACATGAGGCGCCTTCAGCTGTTCCTTATAAACACTCATCTTAATTCCACAGAATATTTATACTCTTTCCACAGATTATCCAACTTTGCCTTAAAGGAGTTTAGAGATGAGGCATTCACTATTGATGATGGTAGTTTATTCCATGTATTCACCACTCTGTTACTAAAATAATTTTGTCTTGTGTTTGCAAGTATATACTTGTGTAATGAATGAATTTTTATTACACAACTAATTCAGACCAATTTTTCACCTCAAAAACGTTGATTACATCAGTTATGTCATTGAAACATTAAAGCTTACCTTGGCCTAACTTTACAGTAAGGCCTAACTTTGGTTATTTCCTAGTTGAGTAACATGATATTACAGGGTGACCCAGAAAAAACAGAACCCAAATTATTTATTTATTTTCCCATTAAACTAACCCTAAACCCAACCCTACCCTAACCCTAACCCCCTAGTTGAGTAACATAATATTACAGAGTGACCCAGAAAAAACAGAACCCAAATTATTTATTTTCCCATTAGACTAACCCTAACCCCCCCCCTTAGTTGTATAACATAATATTACAGGGTGACCCAGAACAAACGGAACCCAAAAATTTTGTTTGTTTGTTTGTTTATTGATTTTAACGGCATATGAACCCAGAACCAAAATTATTTATTTTCCCATTAAACTATACCCTATACTGATTTGAAACTTAAAATTAATAGATTCCTTCATACAAAATGCAACAACACTGGAATAACAACATCCACAATAAACTCTTCCTAATCAAACCCACTTTGGGAGGCTGGAGACCAACTTTAAGAAAGTCTAGAAAGGAACAAGTCATTGTGTCCCGTTTACGCATTGGCCATATAAGACTAACGCACTCCTATATACTCAAACAAGAACAACAACCACAATGTGAAACATGTCAAACACCTTTGACAGTTAAACACTTATTCATGGAATGCAGGTTTCTTACTCACATCAGAAACCGTTATTTTAAAGCAAACAATATGAAAGATCTGTTTGAAAATGTCAACATGGAGGATATTCTCTCTTTTTTTAGGGAAATAAAATTATACCATAGAATATAGACATGAAACAAATCAATACCATACAACATAATCCCCAATAATGCTAACACATTTTAAAACCAATTACTAAAAAGTATAAATATAAATACATGATATGTATTACTTCCTAACTGTTAGGCATGACATAACCCCAGATGGGTTGATATGCCGTTAAAATCAATAAACAAACAAAATTTTTTGGTTCCGTTTGTTCTGGGTCACCCTGTAATATTATGTTATACAACTAGGGGGTGGTTAGGGTTGGGGTTTAGGGTTAGTTTAATGGGAAAATAAATAATTTGGGTTCTGTTTTTTCTGGGTCACTCTGTAATATCATGTTATTTAACTGGGGGGGGGGTTTAGGGTTAGTTTAATGGGAAAATAGATAATTCCATATACCAACAAATGCCCTGAAGATGATCTAATTAATAGATTGAAACACTGCACGTCGGCCAATAAACTTACCACTCAACTTTTTAAGATCTGTGTTTTCTTAATATACTACATATATATATATATATATATATATATATATATATATAAAACTTTAAACATTACACCATTCACCTCGTTAAATGTATCTATGTAAGTGATTAGATTAAAATTCAAATAAGCAAAAGAGAGAATTATCTATTTATGCTTACCCATTGCCATTGCTGCTGTGGCTTCCTCCAGCATCCGCTCCTCCTCCCTGATTACCCAATACCGTTGGAAGACGCGCACAGTGATGAACCCCAGGATGACCATCATACAAGCTGTTACGGCCAACAAAACTGCAAGAAAAATGGCTGACTCCCGAGGGATCTCTGATATGGACGGTCGATTTGGGGTCGACTGGAGAGGGGCGATAGTCGTTTGTTGAAACATGAACTGACTCTTGTTGATATATCGAATCGAAGTGTTATTTAAATGGTTATATGTCATGTTCCATCCATGATGATGTCAATCATCTGGTGGAGAGGGTCCAACCCCACAGGGTTTAGAAGAAAACCCTGAACCCCATTTGGGGTTGTATTAAATTCGCAAGGATCCTGTAGGCGACGACATCTTTATGAGTTGGAACTGGAATGTTGATTGATGAAATATGATTTGATCTGGAAAAAGAAAAAGAAAAAAAATGATAAAAACATTTTTAAAAAGATATAAAAACAGAAGGAAATTGTGTAAAAATCAGAAGTCAGATACAAAGTTTTCTGCCAATATCTCTCTCTCTCTCTCTCTCTCTCTCTCTCTCTCTCTCTCTCTCTCTCTCTCTTTTATATATATATATATATATATATATAAATATACCATTCCCGTAATTAAATAAATAAAAGCAAAAACAATTTGTTTTGATATTATATATATATATATATATATATATATATATATATATATATATATATACAGGTTTCGTTGAATTGAACAGACAATTCCTGTCTGACAAGTCTTTCATTGATCTGTTCTAATCTTCAGGCCATCCTTCTGGTGTCAGGGTGGAACTGGTATAACAGTCCACCGAATGTTTCAACACTAGCGCGTTCGGCAATACACTTTGCCATCCTCAGGTGGGAAACGATGGAATAGTTTTCATGTCTCGTTTTTAATGAGAACGAGTAGTAGCAAGGAATTAGTGAGAGGTAATATCAATTGGTAGTGGGAGGTTTTTGGAATGGTAGTAGTTTGAACAAAGCAGTGGTGATTTTTTTGGAGGGGGGGCAAGACTTGTCAGACAGGAATTGTCTGTTCAATTCAACGAAACCTGTATAAAAGAAAAAATGCTTCCTAAATACACTTATATATATATATATATATATATATACTTTGGTGCGGTACCAAGTTTCTTGGTACAAGGTGATTCTAGGTGGGTCCTAATTCTCTACCAGTAGTTTGCTGTAGAGTTCAGGTTCCGTATGAGAGCTCAATGTTTAATTATTGTAAACGGAGCAAAGTTATTTGTGAATAAAAAGGCCCTAAATACCATGGGTATCATGGTTATGGACCATTTCCACTCGTGAGTATGCCCATGAGCTTCTTCAGACCACTGATATCTTTTATTTAGACAGGCCAAACTCATCTTATATTCATACATTTCCCCCGCCTCCAGGGGTATGCAATATGATCACCCCTGGAGGCGGGGGAAATGTATGAATATAAGATGAGTTTGGCCTGTCTAAATAAAAGATATCAGTGGTCTGAAGAAGCTCGTGGGCATACTCACGAGTGGAAATGGTCCATAACCATGATCCCCATGGTATTTAAGGCCTTTTTATTTCACAAATATACATATATATATATATATATATATATTATATATTGTCATGAATATGTAAGAGTACACTTTTGAATGTTTGAATGATATAGAGAAAAACAAAACGGGTAAGGATGAAGTCAGGAAATATAAAATATTTTACATTCTGATTACTACCCTTTATTAAGAATCATAACAGCTCCCCCCTCCCCCCCCTCTCACCGGTGGCCAAAACCAGCCACGAACTTTAGTGAACTTTTAAGTACACATGACTCCAAACTCATAGCGTTCGATTGAACTTCCCGCCAATTTAGTGAAAAAGAAAGAAAGAAATAGTTTTAAAAGACACAAGTTAAGAAGATTTAAAAGCGATCGGACACATGAGAAAATTCGCTGCTGCTATGAGAGATGAGACAGAGGAAAGGCAGAACCTTGAAAGTGTATCGAGTGATTTTAAAAGGTCTACTATTTCCTAAGGAAATTTGTAAAGTTATTGTGTAAAAAAAGAAAAGAAAAAAGGAACCTATTTTACGTGACACTGAAGTAATACGAGAAATAAAAAGGGAATGTTTAAAAGGGATCTCTTCATAAAGGTAAGTCTCTCCTTGTTTGAAATATTTTGCATTATCTCATTTGACTCTGTAGTTTCAAGAACACTTTTGAACTTTTAACTGTGACAATTCCATATGAACTTTGACTAAGACCATTTTATATGAACTGTCAACTGTGACTATTATCTAAGCTTTGAATTGTGAACTTTATAATCATATAAAAAAAAAAGAATAGAAAGAAGGAGAGAATCCTTGAAAGAAAATATGTTGATGTATTAATTGAATTCACTGCTAATACCCAGGATTGTCAGTCGCTGCTATTTATTTTATAATAAAAAGCTATTTGTTTTGTTTGTTATAAATGTATGATATTGTGTCCGTGTTTTCTTTGGCTTGACCAGGGTCCATTCCGCTTTCTCGGCTTATTCACTACTTTTCTGGAGCGGGAAGTAGAAGGCTTGATTTTCCCCTTTTATCCCTTCTGTGAAACCGTTATCGTTTCATACCTGGGACCTTTATCGCATTTTATTTTATTTTTTCTTTCTTGTGCGACACTGTGTTTGATCGTTCCTAATCAGCACAGGCGTTCGTAACAATATATATATATATATATATATATTCTAAAAAGAAATACCAAAAAATGGGAAATATTCTTAGAATTTTCTTTTTGTAGATATCCTGATTTTTGTGATTAGTTTTTTTCTAATGACTTATCACATATTTAATGGTAATCTGAACATTAGCTACATAAATAAGAGTAACCTCCTCTTGTTTCTTTCACTTTGAGGAAGCCATATGTTTTGGTCAGCCATTTTCATTTCACCGTAAATCTACACTGAAAATACAAATTTGTTTGAATCAATACAACTGAATGTTTTAACACAAAAAAAATATCATAAAATGTATTCTTAATTGTGCTTGTGCATTATTTGAAATGAACTTAATTGTTATTAAGAACACATTTTATGATATTTTCATGTTAAAACGTGCAGTTGTATTGATTACGGTGAAATGAAAAATCTCTTCTTCTCTCCTCTCTATCTCTCTCTCTTTATATATATATATTATATATATATATATATATATATAATATATATATATATATATATGGGCTGGGTTAGCCCAGTCGGTAGAGCATTTGGCTAGAAACCACAAGGTTCCTAGTTCGATACCGGTCCTCACCAACTCAGCGTATGAGTAGCACAGGATCTGTGCGGTAAAGTAAGGAGCTGATGGTAGGTGTGGTGCTCAACCTCAGATGCTAAAATAATCTCCTTGGTCTAGCGCTATTGAAAAGGGGATAGACTCCCTCGATGACTGGCTGATACCGACATTAGGCCCGCCCCGACGACTTTACTTACTTACTTTTAGTTACTTATATATATATATATAGTGTTGTATGGTCCAACGAGAGAAAATTGAATATTTTATAAAATGTTCAGGATGTATTCCAGCTACAAAAGCAAGTTTTATAAAAAAGTAAGTTCCCCAGCACAATTGAAGAAGATGGAATGTTTCGGGAATTTGTAATGTTGACAAATCCATTTTTGATACCTTTTTTTATACATTTTTACTTCAAACTCTTTTGAGTTTTTCTTATGGATAAAAATGCTTCTGATTTTTTTAAATAAAATCTATTTTATTTTTAACACAAAATACGCATTTTCAAAAAATTTTTTTAAATTCCAGCCCTGAGCGAGACCGTTGTTTGTACCTCGTGATTAACAGTTTTATTTATTCCGTCTTTCCTGCTTTGAAAAAGACTGCTTTATTAAAAGGTCGAAAAAATCTGTCAGCCAAACTAATAACATCATTTGTTTTTTCTAAAAAATTTCTATTCACATTTACTTACGTAACATTAAATTCACACTGGATTGCCCAATTGACACATAGCCTAGTGGATAAAGGAGTTAGTTTAAGACAGTTCTAAGTGACAGTTATCTCTAGGACTACAGGTTTCAATCCTAGTCAGGGCAGCAGTAAACTAGAATAATAATTAACACAAGATTAACACCTGTACCCCAGCTGGGTTAGCGGAATGAGAACAGGATACCCCTGTGGACTGAGAAGGTTCCCGAGTCTGACAAGAAATACCTAAAGAAGGCACATCGGCGGAAATGTTATACAGATAACAATGAAGATGAGGACAATGGTCCGAATAATACAAATAATACTAATTACCAAGCCTCATCTCAAAAATTCAGAGAAATAGTGTAGATAACAATAAAGATGAGGACAATAGTCTGAATAAATCCAAATAATACTAATCATCAAGCCTAATCTCAAAAATTTAGAGAAATAGTGTAGACAACAATAAAGATGAGGACAATTGTCTGAATAATACAATAATTATAAATTATCAAGCCTCATCTTCAAAAATTCAGAGAAACATTAAATTTTGTTCAGCGATAAGATAAGAAAACTTAAAACTAGATCAATTTTTGGAAATTACATCAAATGGATAAATAAATCATTAGAAACCATGGCGGATTTATGGATTAAGAGGATATCCATAGATAATCCATAGTTACAGATTTGATAAACAGGATTTAGAGAGATAGAGAAAAAAAATTACAAACAAAAAAAAAAAAACTAGTCAATTCGTTAGAAATGAGAGGGAAAGATTAAATTTGCTCACAAATACATTGGTGTGAATTGGCACAAGGTCATTATGAGATGGGTGTTACGATTTTAGTGGCCATCACGCTTGTCCAGCGGAAATCCTTGGTAAAGAATCCTTTGGTGTTCCTTGGTGTCCTCAGTATTGCAAGTGTCTCCAGCAATGATTGCAAGATGGACGTCACTCAGTTAGAAGTGATTAGGTTAGTCAACCAGCCACAAATTCGAGCTGTTTAATTGGCTGAGGTCTAAACCACATGACCTCACTTAGTCTATAAATTTAAGTGGTGTATTGTAGCCACACCCTATATAACAAAATAATTCGACAATGATGCAAATGGACGTTCTCTCAGTAGAAAGTGATTAAGTAGTCAACCAGCCACACATTCGAGCTGTTAATTGGCTGAGGTCTAAACCACATGACCTCACTTAGTCTATAAATTTAAGTGGGTGTATTGTAGCACACCCTATATAACAAAAATAATTCGACAATGATTGCAAATGACGTCTCTCAGTAGAAAGTGATTAGTAGTCAACCAGCCACACATTCGAGCTGTTAATTGGCTGAGGTCTAAACCACATGACCTCACTTAGTCTATAAATTTAAGTGGTGTATTGTAGCACACCCTATATAACAAAATAATTCGACAATGGGGCTCATCACTATCTGGTTGGTTGGTTGGTTGGATTTTTATAGTTAGCAGAACCAGCATGTCCCACCAACAGAATTAACAAACTAATAGACATCCTACTACAACCTTTCCTAAAAAAGATAAAAAGTTACATTAGAGACGGCATTCAATTCATAAACTACATACCAAAAAGTAAAACCATGACACATCTCATTTGACGTTACCAGTCTATATTAGCAATATTCCTATATAGCAATATTCCTCATGAATTAGGAAAAAAAAGTTATCTCATTTTGGATAGAGAAATACCCAGAAATATTACACTCTAGGTTCAATAAAAAAATGTTATTATTAACATATAATCTATATATAATGGAGATAGACTGCATTTTTGTCTGAAGCCGAAACTATATTACTTACTCAAGTCACAATTCCTTTATTATTTACGTCAAATTCTCCATGATTTCATTCTTTTAAACCTTCAGTTATTAATAAAAATTGTTTTACATTATTAATACTGTTGACCAATCTACTTACTAATAACATGCAATTGTATTTATAATACAACAAAATAGCGGTTTACAGTTTGAACGAGAAGGCTTAATTTGCATATTGATATTTAAAATTTTATTTTTAATAAATATGTGCTTGGTATTATTGATTTTCTAATTGTTTGGTTTATCTTAAAAATATAAACAAAAATCTCGTAGATAAATCTTAAAAGAATTTATTTACAAGAAGAAATAACTGTAATATTATCCTTTACTTCCTATTTTAACTAAATAGTTAAATTAGGAAAATTTACCAATGGAAACAGGGGAGTAATGGAAAATGATGGAATAGTTAGTTTCAAAGTTGTTCTATTTTTCGATTATACCCCCTCTGTTGCAGATCTTTTTATTTGCATTTCTTAGTCAGTTTCATTAGCCTTTCTAATTTAATATGATATTTATTATATCAAAACTTAAAATACTTGCACCCGGAGGGTGCATATATTTGCTAGTAATAATAATAATAATATCTTTTCAGCTAGTATATTAGGTCTGAGACCTGTCAGCTGTTCCTTATAAATATTTATATTTAAATCCACTGAATTATTTAATGTATTCACAGATTATCCAACTTTGCCTTGAAGGAGTTTAGAGATGGGGCATTCACTACTGATGAAGGCTAGTTTATTCCATGTATTCACCACTCTGTAGCTAAAAAAATTTTGTCTTGCGTTTGCTTTACAAGATTTTTTAAGGAGTTTTAATTTATGTCCCCTTGTATAGGTATTTTGAGCAATGTTTAGTAGGTCAGAGTTCGCTGAATAGAAACCATGCGTGTATTTGTAGGCTTCGATCATATCCCCTCTCATACGTCGGAAAACCATACTTGGTAGGTCAATGTTCCTAAGTCTTTCTTCATATGAAAGGGATTTTAGATTATTCACTAATATAGTAGCTCTCTCTGGACTCCCTCAATGAGCAGTATAGAACTCATCCTAAAACAACAACTCCTTTCAATTCAACAACATGAACTACATCCAAATACTAGGAACTGCTATGGGAACGAAGATGGCGCCAACCTATGCCCCACCCAACCCTAGCGTATTTAGAAGAACATCCTCTATGAAAATATTAGAACAAAATATTGTAACGATATCAAAATAAATTTTATGAAATCATGGAAAAGATATTTGGATGACTTTATTTATATTCTGAAAATGCTCATGGGTGGATATTAAGGAAATACACAACTTCTCACAACCTACACCCCAAAATAAAATTCACTATGAACACAATTTAAAGAAATACCATTCTTCTAGACATCATGATTAAAAAATATAAGTGGCCAAATTACCACAGACATTTATTCATAAACCCACAGACACCCAACAATATCTACATTTCAAAAGCCATCACCCCAAAAACTGCATAAAATCCATCCCTTACGCACTTGCGACGTAGGATATAACCATAGTCACAGACAAAAACCTCCAACAATCCGTCTAAAAGAATTTACATAAAACCCTCCTCCAGAGAGGCTACCCCACAACACTAATTAACAAGGGATTTGAATTAGCACAAAAAATACCATTTAGGAACTACGAACCCCTAAAAAACACAACAACAAACAACACACCTAACATATGTTTCAACATATAAACAAAAACAACCAGAACTTTTCACAATATACTAACACAAACTCGAAATCAATGAAAAAATTAAAACCATATTAAATGGAGAAAAAAATAATTAAGGAGCAAAAGACAATCAAAAAAGTCTTAAACAGAAATACTTACTGCATATGTAAGTTAATAAAATTTTTTTTTAAAAACATAATCCTTTTTGCAAACCTTCTTTTTATTATATTATATATATATATTATATATATATTACTGCCCGTCTTGTGTAGACAGAGATATCTTAAGCACTCCCTGGTAATTTTTGCTGGGATGTTATTGCTGAGATGGGGATCACCTGAAGGTATTTACCAAAAATTTTTTTTTTTTGTTGCCTTCATGTACCCCACCATTTGCTTGATTGAATCTTTCTTTTACCCAATTTGATTTTACATTGTGACTTTTTAAACGATCTACTGGTCGTTACTTTTGGACAAAGCACCGGTCAAAAGGGCCCTTAAGTTTCTATTTCTCTTTTCAGAAAAAAAAAAAAATTTTGCTGATCAATAAAGTTTGTCCAGTATTTTTTCAAAATCTTATACAAGTTTAGCTGTACCAAAAAATTTGTTTATATATATAATAGTATTATATATATATATATAATATAATATATATATTCTTTTTTTCTAAAAAAAAATACAAAAAAAATGGAAATATTTTAGAATTTCTTTTTGTAGATATCCTGATTTTTGTGATTAGTTTTTTTTCTAATGGACTTATCACATATTTAATGGTAATCTGAACATTAGCTACATAAATAATAGTAACCTCCCCTTATTTCTTTCACTTTGAGGAAGCATATGTTTTGGTCAGCCATTTTCATTTCACCGTTAATCAATACAACTGCATGTTTTAACACAAAAATATCATTAAAATGTGTTCTTAATTGTAACTTGTGCATTATTTGAAATGAACTTAATTGTTATAAAGAGAAGCCCACCCCCTCTAAAATACATTTAACGCTCTAAGTTGGTTGTTTTCTTTCAAGTAAAACCGCCGAGACAACATAGCTGGGGGATATTATTTTAATAGTCACTGGGTAGCAATTTCTGAGGCAGGAGACCAGGACGCACTTCCTCATAAATTACCTATCTAAGTCCTACTGGAGTTCAAACTTGCTTACTACGATGTTGCAGACCAGCATGTTAGCCACTATGCCCATGGACTCTCCCCCCCCCCAACAAAGTAGGTGAGAAATTTCCACCTTCTCTCATTTGACATTTTTATTCCTTTTTAGCAGGTGGAATTCTACCTGGGTCAGTGATACCTGAGAGTAGTAAGAAATCACATATCTTTAATTTGTATTTGTCACCCTCCTTAGAGAAGGTAAACAGAATTAATTTATTTGTCCTCATTTTTCAGTGTGATAAGCAAAGTTAACAAATTTAAATTCCCTTTCTTACAACTATAACTGTTACGCTAAGAGCCTCCCCACCTCCCAAATAACTTTAGTTGTTTCAATTTAAATTTTAAAATAACAAGGTTAAATATATACTGAAAATTTTGTATATCGGAAATCATCAAATAACTTAAAATTGGTGATTTTTAACTCTTAACATCCTGTTGAGAATTTTCTAAGTCCAGAATCCCATTCTATAAGGATTTATCAATAAATGGCTTAAAAATGGCACTTTTCATTTAATCTCTCTANCTCATATCTCTCCCTCTTTCCTCTCCTCCCACCTTTTATCTCTCTCCTCTTCTCTCTTCTCTATCACACTTTTTTCATATCTCTCTCTCTCTCTCTTTCTCTCGCTCACCTTTTTCATATCTCTCTCTCTCTTTCTCTCTCCACTTTTCATATCTCCGTCTCTCTCTTCTCTCTGCTCTCTCCTCCCCCTATCTCTTTTCCCCTTTACTCCCTCTTTTTTCTTACTCTATCTCTCATCTCTTCTCTCCTCTCCTTCAATATTCTACTTCCTTTCATTCTCTCTCTCTCTCTCTTTCTCTCCTCCTCTCCAGCTACCTCTTCTCTTTTCTCTCTACTACGCTCTATCTTACTGCTCTTCTCTCCCACCTTTTCTATATCTCTCTTCATCTCTACTTTTCATCTCTCTCTTCTCTCTCTCTTTCTCTCCCTCCACCATTTTCTCCCGTACCTTTTCAATTATTCTTCCTTCTCTATCCTTCTACTCTCTCTTCTCTTTTCTTCTCCCACCTTTTCAATACCTCATCCCTCTCTCTCTACTCTTCATCTCTCTCTCTCTTTTCTATTTCATCCTCTCTATTCTTCTTCTTCCACTTTTATCGTATCTTTTCCTTTCTTTCTCTCTTTTTCTCTCCTCCTTTCTATTCTCCTTCTTTCTTCCACTTTTCTATTCTTCTTACTTTTCATCTCTCTCTTATCTCTCCTCACTTTCTATCCTTCCTTGCTACTCATTGTTATCTCTCTCTCTCGTCTTTCTCTCCTCCGCCCTTCACTACCCTTTTTTCCCATTATCCTCCTCTCTTTCTTGTCTTCTCTCTCCTTTATTCTCTCCTTCTTTCTCCGATCCCCTTTTCTTATCTCTCTTTCTCCTCCACCTATTCTCTCTTCGTCTCTCTAATTTCATCTCTCTCCCACTTCCTTTCTCATTTTTATTCCTCTTCTCTCTCTCGCCTTATACTCCTCTCTCTCTCCCACCTCTTTTCATATCTCTCTCTCTCTCTCACTCTCTCCTCTCTCTCTCTCTCTCCTCTCTTCTTTCTTCTCGTTCTTTCGCATACCCTGCCATTACCACCACCATACAGTAGGACACCAAAATACGTCATCTGATTTAGGGTATATTGAAAGAAGAAACGTAAATATTTTTTGTTTTTTCAAAATTAGAAAGACTCGTTAATTCAGATAGTAATTATCTGTGAGACTAATTGCTACATTACACCACGATGGAGGGCCTATTGTGGAATAGGTATTTATTCAACCTGTTCGCCACGGGTAGGATGTGACACAAACTCGCATGTACGGAGTATCCACCGTGGATAGAACTCGCTAATCAGTAGTAATCGATCTGTGAGACTAGCTTGCTAACCATACACCACGATGGAGAAAGGGGTCCGTGTGTAGTATGATAGATCAGATCTAGGCCATGTGGAAGGAAGAAACGTAAATATTTTTGAACGTTTTTTTAACAAATCTCGCAAAAAAAGAAATAAACGAAACATAAAGAGTGTTACAAAGAAAAACAGTTCATTCAGAGACCTAATTATCCGATGGAAAAAATAACTCACCGTTATCTTGATAATGAGTAAAACAGTCGCTTTTTTACAACAGGTTCAATCTTTATGATATTTTTTAGCAGCATTCTGTAGTTCATTTTTCTTATTACTTAAAAAGCTTTTCGCATTAAAAACTTATAAAAATCTTCTGATAATATTATTCAGACTCTTTCTTTATAGAAAAAAAACGTAAAAAATTGTTTTTTTGTCGGTTCATTTTTTCATTATTTCATAAAATAAAATAGAGGTGGATAGACCTCGGTAAAAAAATGCCCTTATATATTGTAGGAAACACTATTTTTAGACATATTTACATCAAAAGTAAGTAACTTATGGGAAATTTTCGTGAAAATCGGGACCATAATTGATTTTTCATAGAATTTTTTAATATACTGTTTTTGGCTACGTTAAATTTCAATTGATTTAACGCGCAAAAAATGTAACATTGTTGTTTCGTTCTAATTTTCATTATTTTCGTTAGCTGAATTTTTTTTAAAAACTCATAAGGAGTTTTTTTAATGTTTCTGCTTTCGTATGGACAAAAAATTCAAGATAGATATTAACCATTTATGCAAGTTTTTTGTGTTAAATGGGGGGGGGGGTTAAATTTAACAGACGAAAATTGGTGGTACTAGAATACAGGGTGTCATAAAGTCTCTTTAACTCGCCTCATCCAGATATCATCCCCTGGACTTTTTTATTTATTCCACTGTGATCATTGATGCGGCTATGCTACAGCGAACAATAATAATTTAACATTAAACTTGTCGCAGAGAGATAACAGGATCATACGAGAAGGAACAAGATTTATGACGATAACTGGCACAATTAGTTATTACATATAAATGTACATTACAATTGGATAACAGTAGACAATGTTCTTAGAATGTTTAGACAAGCGACCGAAGGGAGGTTTAGTTTTTGTGTTCACAGCACCGTAAATGGTTTAGCCGTAGTTAATATTTTTTACAGCACGTAAAATGGTTTAGCCGTAGTATCGGAAATTGGTTATCTGGCCCCTATTAGTTCCTGGAATCACAGGCCAGGGGCAGACTTAAAATTCAGCAAACAGAACCCGGCAGGCAAGGGAGCAGTACTAGCTGATACTAGCAGAAGAATAGAACTACAGCGACTTTACCGGACAACTTAGAGACATTGCAAACACCTATACAACTTAAGATAAGTGTATTTGAACTCCTTGTGTTACCTAAAAATTATCCCCGCCAGGAGAAATCCTCTGGCAACTCTGAAAGACATTTACACAACTCTCAAAGACACTTACAGAATTGTACACCTCTAACACATTACTAATAAACCCAGAATAAACTGTTAACCCAAATATACACGCTATTATTGCCTTGTACCTTTCCTTAATAATTACAGTCATATTTGTAAACGTTACACTTGTCTACTTTATTTCTGTTAGTAGTTAATTAAGTAGTCGTAGTTTGTTTAGTTTAGTTAGTTTTTGCAAGAGTAATCCTGCGACAATCTTTGTGGACTTCGTGTTAAGCCTAACTGGGAGTCGTTTCGTGTCGTTTTGTTGTTGTTCACATTATGTCGTACTGTTCCGGAAGATTGTGTTGATTTCTGCGCAACGGAATGGCCTGGGTGCAGTGATTCCCGATTTTGTGGGTGAACGTGATGTGGCAGAGGAGGTAGTATGTTGTGGGACAGGTGTTTTGTCGAGGCGTGAGGCGACGAATGGGGCTCGGTGGACCCAGTCGGTTTCACCCTTTTCGCTTCTTACTTTTGAAAGGGGTCCAAAAATTCAAGGTAATATCAATCCTTTGAAATTCTTTCCAGCAAACGAAATGCAATTCTTTCCCAACTGAACACGGCACTCTCACATCAATATAGCAGTCGTCAGATTTCACTTGCCGTCCAAACACTTTCTTCCTCACACCCAGTCAGCGTTAGTCTGTCTTTATTCTGCTCGTTCGAATGCGCTTATGCAAATTCGGATATACTTTATTTGGTCTGTACTGACAATACTCAGCTACGAGGAGGTAGCGAGTTCGAGTATCCGTAGCCGCTCGCCACAGGCAAACATTCTGACGCGCTTTGTTTGTGGGGCTGGGAATCCGTTTGTTCATAAGGCTGCCTTTCAGTCTCGTCACAATCACCATGTCATTTGTTTTCATAACCTCAAAGGTGACGACCAATTCAAGTGGAATGAATGTGCAATGGTAGGACGGAGGACGGTGCAATAAACACCTTATCACACAACTTGTATTGGATCCTTGAATACGAGTTGGTTCAGCCTAGAATTTGATTTTGTGTCGACTTCGTTGTTTGCCAGGGCGACACGCGATGAACTTGCCTCAATAAGAGCATTGATCTGCATGCCATATGCCGTGGGGATTTGGTTTGTGAGCTCGTGGCGTAGCAGTTTGGGCAAACCGATGTTGGATTGACGGCCATTGATCACATAGTGTGGTGATTACACCGGTGTTTCGCTTTAATTGTCGCGTTCATGGATGAGATGACAGATTCGAGTACATCTGTCCATTCACAATTACGGTCTTCGCACAGCATGAAGAAAGCATTCTTCATTGTACGGTGTTGTCGCTCGATATTACCCGAACTCTGCGGCCGCCAGGGGCAGTGCAGCTCCTGCGTGATCGACATCAATTCGCAAAACGTGGGGGAAGCTTGTCCGAAGGCTCCTCTAATTATCCTGGGCGGAATGAAGGTAGTTATTATCGACCTTCAGGGGTTAATGACAATAAACTCTAATGTCCGAAGTTCCGAGGGGATGGACGAGAATCCTTCAAGGGTTGATATTCTGTCCGTTGTCCTAAACTCGTAGAAAAAGAGAGTGCATAAAGCACTTACCTTGTCCGCTAGGGGCAAGCGGTGTAGAGCCAGCAATTGTCTCCTAAGGGGATGAAGAGAGGAAGAATCAGCCCTTTTATAAAGAACATCACGTGACCATATTGGGGTGGTGCATCGCTGCTGCTAGTGTTTGTCGGTGAAACCCGACGTTTTTCCCTTAAGGACTGCTACCGGTGAAGCCAGAAGCGAATCCCATATCAAATTTCAATAAACATGGCAAGAAATCTAGTACCGTCTTAATGTGTTTTATTCTCCCAATAGCAATATTCCACCTTCGAATGAAGCTCTGGTGATAGTGAATATGTATACACAGGGTGTCCATAAAGTCACTTTACCTGGTTCTCCTGATATCACTCCCCTGGACTTCTTTCAGTGGGGTTATCCTAAAGATACCGTGTATCGAACAAAGATGCAGGACATCACTGACCGAAATCAAAAGATCATTAATTCCACTCTGATCATTGATGAGGCTCTGCTACAGCAAACATGGCAAGAAATCGAGTATCGTCTTAATATGCTTCGTGCAACTAATGTCGGTATCGGCCAGACAGCGAGGGAGTCTATCCCCTTTTCACTAGTGCTAGTCCAAGGAGATTATGTTTTTAGTGTCTGAGACGGGGCGCCACACCTACCATTAGCTCCTCACTTTACCGCACAGATCCCTGTGCTACTCATGTTAAGGTTAGAGAATAAAGAATATTCGCTGGAGAGTGACATTTAAAAAAAAGGGGAATTTTTAATTTCATAAGTAATATTATTGACTTGTGCAAAGAAAAATTAAGATTCTGTTAATATATGATTAAAATTTGTATTTTTAATTTAGTGAAAACGTTTCGCCGTGCCTAATCGACGCGGTTTATAATACACTGACTGTATATCCTGTAGATACTCAGGATTTACATCTTTGCATTTCATCCTGGACGATTTGAACGGTCTTATTTTTTAAACAAAGGGTGTTGCAAGATGATAACAAGCGTATTAATATGTAGATCATATTCTTTTCGAAGTCTGTCGCATACGACGATGACGTCATTCCATGTCTTCATTTGTGGACCCTATGGTGGACTTTCAGATTGCAGGGGAAATTCCCATCTACATTCGGTTGTTCATGACGACGAAGACGTTGTCGCTCTCTAGTCCTGTTTATCTCATTATTGAGCAGCTTAGCTCCTGTGCGACAGGCGTCTCGCCAACCCTGTCTGTGGGAGGTCAGATCTCCCGTGCTTGAAGGTTTTATTTCATACCACCTTCAACTTTCAATAGATCAGATAATTGTAAATTATTTATATTAAGAATTGTAACTTGAACCTCTGATTGTTTACTAAGGATTATTATTAGTTACTTGAAACCATATAAATATGTGCAAACAAATGACTATTACTGAACAGAAATAATTACTTTAAATCATATAATTATTAGTATTAGATCGAGATACTTGATATCATATAATATATATATTTACCAACCCCTCCGCACGAGCAGGATGTAACACAAGGTCAATTTCTTAAGCGGGGTTTAACAGGTTTGAATTCAGAGTTTTCCTTCTCCTAGACCGGTTGCCTAACCAAGGTTAAAGAGTCCAGTCTGCCCTACTATTTACCCATAGCTGGAAGGAGAGTAGGATTCATACCTTAGCGCTAAGTGAAATGCAATTACCACGTAATTGATATCATATAATAGTGCACAAAAGCCCCTCACCCACAAAAGTAAGGCCACCCTGTCGGCTGGGGCATTAGAATGCACCGACTGCACCTCTGCAGAGGGGTAAGACTCCCCAAATGGGACCACCTGTTGGTCGTGGGTGGCGATCGGAGATGCTTAAGGATAGAATCCAGGTGGCTGAGCAGTCCATGACTTGCAATATTCCACTTTGGCCTTTTCTTGGGTTAGACGGGCGGTCGGGAAGGCCCCTTCCGATCAATCGGCTAGTCACGTCAAGCCCTAGCACCTACATGATTGCCCCAACCCTATTGCCCTTATGGCAAGCCCCAACCCCTTTTTATCATATGGGTGCTAGAAAGCGGTGGCTGAGGGTCTACATGTCCTGGGAATGACTTTAAACTCTATCTGATGGTGAGGTTCCAGTTCTGGAAGTTTGGGGAATGTGGAGCACACCTTCATCACCATTGCTCCCTGGTCCACTCTGACCCGGAGTGGTAGTACCTGTTAGGGTCCCATCTATGGGTTAAATAGAAAAACGTGTTTATAAAAAAATCGAGTATCCATTAAGAATGACTTTATTTCAAAACTTTATCGGCATTAAATGACCCACTGAGGTTGATGTGCCGTAAAACAAAATAAACCAAGCCAAAAAATTAAGGGTGTTTTGGATATGACACTAAACTGTATCTGATAATTCGGCTCCAATTCTGAAGATCTGGGAGTGTGGAGTACCCCTTCATTGCCATTGCTCATAGGTCTACTCTGACCGGGAGTGGTGGTACCTGTTAGTGGCCCATCTATGGGTCAAATAGATCTGTTTGTGCAAAAAAAAAAAAAAAAGCTCTAGAAATACTGTTTCTCTGTAGTATCATTACTATCATTGCCTACCATGACCAGGGAATACATTTCACATTGAAAAGGTTTCATTTTTTCCTGATATAACCTGAAATCATAGATAAATTATTGGTGTGTTTGTTTTGTATAACTGCATAATTTTTAAAAAACTATTTTGTTTGTTTACAATCATTTATTATTATATTTCTGAAGAAAAAAAGACAACAAGTTTGTATATTTTTAACATTTTTTTTTTTTTGAAACCGTCATAAATTGACTATGAAATGAATAGGGCTGTTATAATTCTGCCTGTTTAGGTGACATATGTGACCGTACATATTAGTAGGCCGTGAGTAGGGATATGTTTACCCAATCTGTTCGCCACGGGCAGGATGTGACACAAGATCTGCTTTTCAGCAGGACTGGATCTGCGAGACTAGTTTTCTAACAATTACACTACGATGGGAGGCCAGGTTACGATGTGGGTAGGGAGATGTTCACGCAACCCGTTCGCCAGGGGCAGGTAGTGACACAAGACCGCAAGTTTGGGAGCATCCAGTGAGGATCTAATTCACTTTTTAGTAATATTGGATCTGCGAGACTAGCTTGCTAACCATTACACTACGATGTGAGTAGGGAGATGTTCACGCAGCTCGTTCGCCAGGGGCAGGTAGTGACACAAGATCGCAAGTACGGGGGCATCCAGCGAGAATCGAACTCACTTTTCAGTAGTATCGGATCTGGGAGACTAGCTTGCTAACCATTACACTACGATGGGGCGCCTAGTTACGATGTGTATATATTTATCAACCCCTCGTGCGAGCAGGATGTGACACAAGGTCAATTTCTTAAGCGGAGTTTAACAGGCTTGAATTCAGAGTTTTCCATCTCCTAGACTGGTTACCTAGTCAAGGTTAAAGAGTCCAGTCTGCCATACTATTTACTCATCAATGGACGCAGAGTACTTCGATACATACCTTTCCCAAGGTTATTACTGTTATGTGAAATGCAAACAGTCTCGTACATGATTTGAACTCGGTTCGACGAGTCCATTGCCTACGACTCTAACCATTACACAGCGCGCCACCAAGTATGGGGCATCCAGCGAGGATGTATAACTTATACATTGTCCTTGTTTTTTTAACAAAAACAAGTATTTCCAGCCGCCATTTTGAAAATCCTTACAGAACCAACCTAAAGTGACATCCTTGGTCAATGATCTCAACAGAATCGTGATCAGCAGTAAAAAAAACACCTGTCTTATTCAATATTTGAGGAAAAAAGTATTCATCCCCCCCCCCTGTATAAGTAAAAGTAAAGTCGTCGGGGTGGCCTAAAGTCGGTATCAGCCAATCAGCGAGGGAGTCTATCCCCTTTTCACTGGCGCTAGATCAAGGAGATTGTTTTTTTAGCATCTGAGACGGAGTGCCACACCTACCATCAGCTCCTCATTTTACCGTACTGATCCCTATGTTACCGCACTGATCCCTTTGCTACTCATACGCTGAGTTGCCGAGGGCCGGTATCGAGCCAGGAACCATGTGGGTCCCAGGCGGACGCTCTACCGACTGAGCTAAACCGGCCCAAGGTGTACTACAAGTAGGTTGTTTGTCCCTACAAGCCCCAAACGCCATTAACATCTTCAAATTCACAAATGAGACACACTCAAGTATAAATAACACTAATCTAATGGCCTAAAGCTGGTATCATCCAGACAGTGAAGGAGTCTATCCCCTTTTCACTGGCGCTAGACCAAGGAGATTGTTTTTCTAGCATCTGAGACAGAGCACCACACTTACCATCAGCTCCTCACTTTACCGCACAGATCCCCGTGCTACTCATACGCTGAGTTGGCGAGGGCCGGTATCGAACCAGGAACATTCACGTTCCCATAACCCCTAGTATAAGGGACGATAAAACAGTTACATTTTTTTCTTTTTCTTTTTCTTTTCACTTTTTAAATCTCACGGTACTTATGTATGAGCCACGCCCGTGCCTCCAGAAATTGCATTGTCCTTCGACCTACATAAAAAAAAAAAAAAAATAAATAACAACAAAAAAAAAACTCTCAACACACATTTCTCCCGCGTAAGTCTAATGGCTTAAATACTATTTCTTTAATGAGTATTAAACCGGCGGGGGGTGGGGGTGGCATTAGTCGGATTTATATTATCGTCATCTAACAACCGGTGTACTTCGACGTTTAAAATGAAAAAGCGATCTAATAAGTAGTAACCTTTACAAGTTTTTTTCTCTCTCTCTCTCAATTGTTGCTCTGATGACACGCTAGCCTGAATTCTTTTCCAATTTAGGTACAAAGCTTTAAGTGTATAAAGAACAACAATTATCGTTTGTTTCAGTGGAAAAAGAAAAACAAACAATCTTGGTCTTTGTTATATAACGTACCTATGAACATTAATGGGTATGTTCCTATCCTTATAAATACGAAAGCTGACTGAGTAGTCTTATACCACTAGCAGTGGTGTACCTCCCTCCCTTTGTGTTATATACCCTACCTATGGACTAGCAATGGTGTACCTTATTCCCGTTGTATTATATACCGTACCTATGAACATTAATGGGTATGTTCCTATCCTCATTTTTACGGGAGTATTATGCTGACTGAGTAGTCTTATACCACAAGCAGTGGTGTATCTCCTTCCCTTTGTGTTATATACCGTACATATGAACATTAATGGATATGTCCCAATCCTCATATACCCTACCTATGAACATTAATAGGTATGTCCCAATCCTCATATACCCTAGCTATGAACATTAATGGGTATGTTCCTATCCTCATAAATACGAGAGTATTATGCTGAGTGAGTAGTCTTATACCACTAACAGTGGTGTTCCTTTTGTGTCATATACCCTACTATGAACATTAATGGTTATGTTCCTATCCTCATATACCCTACTATGAACATTAATGGGTATGTTCCAATCCTCATATACCCTAGCTATAAACATTAATGGGTATGTTCCTATCCTCATATACCCTAGCTATGAACATTAATGGGTATGTTCCAATCCTCATATACCCTACTATGAACATTAATGGGTATGTTCCAATCCTCATATACCCTAGCTATGAACATTAATGGCTATGTCCCAATCCTCATATACCCTAGCTATAAACATTAATGGGTATGTTCCAATCCTCATATACCCTACTATGAACATTAATGGGTATGTTCCAATCCTCATATACCCTAGCTATGAACATTAATGGGTATGTTCCTATCCTCATATACCCTAGCTATGAACATTAATGGTATGTTCCAATCCTCATATACCCTAGCTATAAACATTAATGGGTATGTTCCAATCCTCATATACCCTAGCTATAAACATTAATGGGTATGTTCCAATCTCATATACCCTAGCTATAAACATTAATGGGTATGTTCCAATCCTCATATACCCTAGCTATGAACATTAATGGGTATGTTCCTATCCTCATATACCCTAGCTATGAACATTAATGGGTATGTCCCAATTCTCATATACCCTAGCTATGAACATTAATGGGTATGTTCCAATCCTCATATACCCTAGCTATAAACATTAATGGGTATGTTCCAATCCTCATATACCCTACTATGAACATTAATGGGTATGTTCCAATCCTCATATACCCTACTATAAACATTAATATACCCTAGCTATGAACATTAATGGGTATGTTCCTATCCTCATATACCCTAGCTATAAACATTAATGGGTATGTTCCTATCCTCATATACCCTACTATGAACATTAATGGGTATGTTCCAATCCTCATATACCCTAGCTATGAACATTAATGGGTATGTTCCTATCCCCATATACCCTAGCTATGAACATTAATGGGTATGTTCCAATCCTCATATACCCTAGCTATAAACATTAATGGGTATGTTCCAATCCTCATATACCCTACTATGAACATTAATGGGTATGTTCCTATCCTCATATACCCTACTATGAACATTAATGGGTATGTTCCAATCCTCATATACCCTACTATGATCATTAATGGGTATGTCCCAATCTTCATATACCCTAGCTATAAACATTAATGGGTATGGCCCAATCCTCATATACCCTACCTAGGAACATTAATGGGTATGTTCCTATCCTCATATACCCTACCTATGAACATTAATGGGTATGTTCCTATCCTCATTTTTACGGGAGTATTATGCTGACTGAGTAGTCTTATACCACAAGCAGTGGTGTACCTTCTTCCCTTTGTGTTATATACCGTGCCTATGAACATTAATGGGTATGTTCCTATCCTCATATACCCTACCTATGAACATTAATGGGTATGTTCCTATCCTGGGTATGTTCCTATCCTCATAAATACGAAAGTATTATGCTGACTGAGTAGTCTTATACCACTAGCTGTGGTGGCGCCCCCTTGGGGGGGGGGGTTGAATGCCGAAGGGATCGACGCAATTTTTGTTCTTTCCCACCCATGAGCTTCGGTTTGTGGGTGGGCCCACATTAAAACGAGGCCTTGTGCCCAGCCCACACAAGTGGGGTATGAGGCAAATACCTACCACTAGCTGTGGTGTACCTACTTCCCTTTGTGTTATATACTCTACCTATGGACATTAATGGGCATGTTCCTATCTTCATAAATACGGGAGTATTATGCTGACTGGGTAGTCTTATACCACAAGCAGTGGTGTACCTTCTTCCCTTTGTGTTATATACCCTACCTATTAACATTAATGGTTACGTACCTATCCTTATAGATACGAGAGTATTATGCTGACTGAGTAGTCTTATACCACTAGCAGTGGTTAACCTCCTTCCCTTTGTGTTATATACCGTACCTATGAACATTAATGGGTATGTTCCTATCCTAGGTATGTTCCTATCCTCATATGCCCTACCTATAGACATTAATGGGCATGTTCCTATCCTTATAAATACGAAAGTATTATGCTGACTGAGTAGTCTTATACCAATAGCAGTGGTGTACCTTCTTCCCGTTGTGTTATATACCCTACCTATGGACATTAATGGGCATGTTCCTATCCTTATAGATACGGGAGTATTATCCTGACTGAGTAGTCTTATGCCACTAGCTGTGGTGTACTTACTTCCCTTTGTGTTATATACTCTACCTATGAACATTAATGGGTATGTCTCAATCCTTATAAATACGAGAGTATTATGCTGACTGAGTAGTCTTATACCACAAGCAGTGGTGTACCTTCTTCCCTTTGTGTTATATACCGTACCCATGAACATTAATGGGTATGTTCCTATCCTTATAAATACGGGTGTATTATGCTGACTGAGTAGTCTTATACCACTAACAGTGGTGTACCCCCTTCTCGTTATTTATATACCCTATCTATGGACATTATGTTCCTATCCTCATAAATACGGGAATATTATGCTGACTGAGTAGTCCTATACCACTAGCAGTGGCTAGTATTGTATTTTGTTAATGCTATACAGAGAGAGAGAGAGAGAGAGAGAGAGAGAGAGGAGGAGAGAGAGAGAGAGAGAGAGAGAGAGAGAGAGAGAGGGGGGGGATGAATAATATGTTCTTCAACTAAAACTTGACGAAATTACGACCTACTATATATACGGCCCCATATGTCACCTAAGCAGCAGAAATTTTAAAAGCCCTATTCATTTTATAGTCAATTTATGACTGTTTCGAAAAAAATATTATAAATATACAAACTTGTCTTTCTTCAGAAATGTAATAATAAAAGATTGTAAACAAACAAACAAACAAAAAATAGTTTTAAAAAATGATGCAGTTATAGAAAACAAACACACCAACAATTTATCTATGATTTCAGGTTATATGAGAAAAAAATGAAACCTTTTCAATGTGAAATGTATTCCCTGGTCATGGTCGGCAATGATAGTAATGATACTACAGAGAAACAGTATTTCTTGAGGAGAACTTATGGTTCCATCTAGCCAAATGTTTGTGCTTTAAGATTTTTTGAAACAGACATAAATTTACTATAAAATGAATAGGCCTGTTAGAATTCTGCCGGCTTAGGTGAAATATGGGGCCGTATATATTAGTAGGCTATGTCTGGTCATGGTAAGCAATGATAGTAATGATACTACAGAGAAACAGAATTTCTTGAGGAGAACTTACTGTTCCATCTAGCCAAATGTTTGAATTCTGACTGCTTAGGTGACATATGGGGCCGTATATATTAGTAGGTCATGGTTTAGCCAACTGAGTGAACGACTTCGAAGCAGACACACAAAGACACACTTCTACGGACTCAAATAAGTGATTATCAAACCTAAACCCCATTTTATTGTTTTTGTTTTGTTTTACGGCATATCAACCAGGTGGGTCATTTAATGCCGGTAAAGTTTTGAAAGATTCGTAGCGATAGTTTGGAGAAAAATGTTTTTAAAACTCAATTCTTTTTGTAAACAAATTTCTATTTAACCCATAGATGGTACTACCCATCCGGGTCAGAGTTGACCTGGGAGCAATTGTGATGAAGGGGTGCTCCATATTCCCCAGTCCTCCAGCACTGGAACCTCACAATCAGTTAGAGTTTAACGTCATACCCAGGACATGAAGACCTTCAGCCACTGCATTTTAGCATCCTCTGAAGCTGTGCAGGAAAAAGAACCCACCTCCTACCACCAAGATAATCTCTCGGCCATTTGCACTTAGACCTTAAATGGGATCAGACACTATTACTGGACAGGAAGAAATTTTCTCTCCATGAGGTAGCTATGACCCATGAATAAAGCCTAAATCCTAAAACTACCTTTTGTCCCTTTCTCTTCATTTTCTTTTCTTTAATTCCTTTTCAGCTTGACCACCAAATATAATTGGGGTAAAAGGAAAACCTGTGAACACACACCAGAAATAACCAGCGACCTTAAACCAATATTAAAATCCTTAAAATCCTTAAAACCCCACAGACATAAAGAAGAATTTTGCAATTCGATTTTTACATTTTTTCAGGTCAGTTAACTTTGAACCATGTATCTTTGAGGCGTAACACAGATTCACAAACATACGTGGTTCAAAGTTAATTGACCTGAAAAAATGTAAAAGTTTTTAAATAAAATAACTGGTGCATTATATCTTTTATTCATTAATATACCAACACAGAAAATCTCATTAAATTCGGTTAACTTCTTGAATTTTAATATTTTTTTCTTTAGGTAGGGTGACATATGATGATGGAATTTATGTCCGTTAAGTAGGATTTAACCTATTATTTTGCTGTAACTCGACTCTTTTTGACAAGGATCTTAAATAATTTTTAAACAGATATAATTGACTTGTGGGATTAAAATAAAATTAAAAAAAAAAAAAAAAGATAACAATTTCCCATGAGCCCTCAGACAGGAAGAACCCTCCGAGCATGTGCAAGAAAAAGGACCCACTTCCTACCACCAAGATAATCTCTCAAACCATTTGGACAAGCCTCGATTGGGATCAAACACTATTACTGGACAGGAAGAAATTTCCTCTCCACGAGGTAGCTATGACCCATGAATAAAGCCTAAATCCTAATAATAATTGGGGTAAAAGGAAAACCTGTGAACATGCATCAGCAATAATGAGCAACCATGAAACCAATATTAAAATCCTTAAAATTCTTAAAACCCCACAGACATAACCCCAGATGGGTTGATATGCCGTTAAAATCAATAAACCAAACCATCCAACCCTGTGGACTTTGAGGTGCTTGGTGGAAACCTGTGGAAGTATTCAAGCAAAGAGATAGTGAATGCTTTGCCCACTTGCCCGCAGTCTGCATGCTGTGGACTGTGGGGATTAGAATAAAAAAAATAAAAATAACAATCTCCCATGAGCCTTCAGACAGGAAGAACCCTTTGGGCATGTGCAGGAAAAAAGACCCACTTCCTACCACCGTTCGGATTTGGACCTAAACTCGGATCAGACACTATTACTGGATGGGAAGAAGTTTCCTCTCCATGAGGTAGCTATGACCCACGAATAAAGCCTGAATCCTAAAACTACTTTTTCTCTTTGTCCCTTCCTTTTTTTTCCTTTAATTCCTTTTCAGCTTGACCACCAAATATAATTGGGGTAAAAGGAAAACCTGTGAACATGCATCAGCAAACCAATATTAAAATCCTTAAAACCCCACAGACATAAAGAAGAATTTTACAATTCGATTTTTTTAAATGCTGAAAATCCAATTCCGAAGAAATTCGTTAAAAAAATATTTAAAAAACAAAAACTGGGACCAGATACTATTACTGGATAGGAAGAAATTTCCTCTCCACATGGTGGCTATGACCCATGAATAAAGCCTAAATCCTCTAAAACCACCCTTTGTCCTTGTCTCTTCATTTTCTTTCCTTTAATTCCTTTTCAGCGCAACCACCAAATATGATGAGGTTAAAAAGAAAACCTGTGAACACGCACCAGAAATAACCAGCGACCTTTAAACCAAAACATTAAAATACTTGTCACCCCAACCACCAGCGTAAGTTGATGGTCTTTTACTGTAGTCTGAGTGTTAACAAGTCTCTTCAGGTATCTAGGACTTTTAATGGCCTTAAATGGGATCAGATTGTATAACCCATTTAAGTTGGCTTGGGGGATCAAATACTCACAGTTTGCACAATTCCCAGCGGCTCACCCTTCCCGCCCAATCATGTTTATTTTTATGCTCTTTTTGAGCTAATTTGATGCATTCAGTTAATGATGGTTCTATTCGTTTATCTTTGTACAAAGACAACATTGACTGTTGTGTCTTATCTATGTCAGTCTTAATAGAGTTCGTTTTGTTACGTTGTTGTTTTGTTTATTTATTTAAATGTATTTTCTTTTTTGTCTACACGTTTATATATCTTTCGATAACATTTCATAGTAATGCGAGAATGTTTTTAAAATTTTTTTTTAACTTCAGTAACATTAGAATCCGTTCTGAGTTGGTGGTACGATGACAGTGATATCTCAAGAATGAACAGTTAAACAATAGATTTATTCTAAGGATCTATGTTGGCACCCTTCCGTCTGCTAAAGACGATAGCGTAGTGTCCATTTTCCCCCCTTAACTGCATCTGTGTGAGTGGCCAAACAGGCCAATTTTTGAATGACGATCTCGGGTGCAGTGACTGCTTACAAACAGTAATGCTTCCTGGTTTTATTCCTTAATTGCATCTGCGCGAGTGGCTGAACAGGACAATTTTTGAATGGCAATCTCTGGTGCAATAACTGCATCTAAGCAGTGATGCTTCCTGAGGTTATTTTCTTTGTTCTTTTTTCCCCTTAACTGCATATGCGCGAGTGGATTAACAGGCCAATTTTTGAATGGCAATTGTGATACTGTGGTTGAAGACGAACATGGTCAGAATAAATAAATAAATAAATAAGAAAGAGAGTAGGTTAAGGTCCGGCATAAGTAAAAGGGGTAGGTGGCTGACCTTTTTACGAATCCAAAGATTAGGTCGTAAAGTTTAAAGAGACCTGTATGCCACCATGAAATGGGACCACTTGGTGATAATATCTTAGGCACCCAGGTATTAAAAGCAAAAAGGATTTTTTAGGAGAAATTCTCTTTTGAAAAAATTAATGATCAACATATTGAAGACGGATTGTCTGGAAAAATATTTAAGTACTTTAATTTTAAGGGTTAATGGCGACTAGAAGTCGGCGATTTATCTAAGTCCTGGCCATTTGTGTGGTCCGGAGAAGATGGTTTGGGAAAGGGGAATTTGACATAAATACAACTAAACTCAAGCCCTAAGTTAGTTACAACTCGGCCGTTGAAGTGTCAAGATCGCCGGTAGGGGTAGACAGTAGCAGCCAGCGAGTATCAACACACCCTTCTTCCATGTGTCTTGTTTACACTTGTTGTTGTTGTTGTTTTGTTCTTAATCCTTGTGAGCCTGTTTTCCGACTCGTGCTAGTACATAATTCACAACGTTGGGATCTAGACAAGTACATCGAAAGAGCAGAGTACAGAACAGGTCTTCTCACACAATCTCTGGTGCAGTAACTACATCCAAACAGTGATGCTTGCTGGGGTTGTTTTTTCTTCTCCTTAACTGCATAAAACTGGACAAAAATTTCAGAAAAATTGATGGATGATTTAACATGGAATTGCCCTCTATCATTTTTGTATTCTTCTATCGTCTGTTTTACTTTACGGGTTTCTGTTCCTCTATCGGAGTTCTACTTCCGGTTGAACGTCTTGGTCCCAGTGATTCCTTCCGACCTAATTAACGGCTTCCATATTGTGTTGATGTATATGTCTGACCTATTCAAGAGGTCGCTAGAGCCTAGCATATATGTGTGAGAATACCCGGTCTGCACTCCTGCACCTTCGTTGCACAATGTCCAGACCCCAATGTTGTGATGTTCTGCACTGGCCGATTTGAAGGGCACGAGTCAGAGACAGGTTCACAAGGATTACAAGAAAACAAACACAAAGTCTGTTAATAGGACGCTGATAGAAGAGGAGGTTGTAACACTCTGTGCAGTTTGTGGTGGACTATGTCCGCTGGCAAGAAGTTGTTATGAGACTAAGTCGAATTACTGGCTTCACTGGCTAATTTCTACCTCTGCTGCTACTGTCGTTACCATCACCCGACTGCCGGCCGAAAAACTAACTTTTTAGCTGGGACTTTACCTGTATATATATAACATTCCACCCCTGCTGGACACACAATTTCATCTCCAGATGATTTTTTTCTGTTTGAAATACTAACAATAATTAGCACGTTACTCTAAACAAAATACAATGAACAATTAACAGAAATAAACCATCTCTAGACATTTTGACTGTGTGATATCAAATATCTTCCTATCACACCTTTTTTATTTATTTATTCATTCCTTAGTCATATTCACTCATGTATACACACATGATTCACTATCTCTCATCCACATGCAGACATTCATGTGTAAACATATATGTATCCATAATCTTATATACTATTTATTCACATAACTAATTATTACACCTATATATACACATTACAATAATGATCCACCAGATGCATTCTGCACCCATGCATTCTACCACATGCATAGTGTCATATATGATTCAACAGAACCCGAAACCATTTCTTGGCTAAGAGCGACACAGGAAGTGCTGGCATATAACTTACGTTGGACGCAAGCTGAGAAGTGACCAATCTCGGCCGGGTCACTCTATCGAGGGGGTATGATGTTGAAAAGACCCGACCTCCCCAATGAACTAAAGAACATCACTGATGATGCATCCAATCGCATCTTATAGATGTTTTGCAAAAACAGTGTTGTTCTTTTTCTATTTACTTCCTTACGGGTTATTTCCTAGTTGAGTAACATGAGTGACCCAGAAAAAAGAGAACCCAAATTAGTTATTTATTTTCCCATTAAACTAACCCTAAACACCAACCCTAACCCTAACCCTGACCCCCCTAGTTAAGTAACATGATATTACAGGGTGGCCCAGAAAAAACAGAACCCAAATTATTTATTTATTTTCCCATTAAACTAACCATAAACCCCAAGTTGGACTTTAACTTAAAAAAAATTAAAATTAATAGTTTTATTACAAAATGTGTGGGTTCTCTTTTTTCTGGGTCACCATGTAATATTATGTTACTCAACTAGGGGTGTTAGGGTTAGAGTTATGGTTTAGGGTTTGGGTTAGGGTTAGGGTTTAGGGTTAGGTTTGGGGTTTAGGGTTAATTTATCGGAAAATGAATAATTTGGGTTCTGTTTTTTCTGGGTCACCATGTAATATTATGTTACTCAACTAGGGGTGTTAGGGTTAGAGTTAGGGTTAGGGTTTAGGGTTTTGGTTAGGGTTAGGGTTTAGGGTTAGGTTTGGGTTTAGGGTTAGTTTAATGGGAAAATGAATAATTTGGGTTCTGTTTTTTCTGGGGTCACCCTGTGATATCATGTTACTCAACTAGGAAATAACCTCCTTACGACTATATCCTTCCTTGTCTCATATACAGAACTGTAATGAACAAAGAATGGTTTAATTCAAATTAGGTCTGAAGGCCAATCCTTTCTCTGGTTCATGTAGTGTGTTATTTTATAGAGGGTGCAGTCGTGGCTCATCATTGCTTAAATTTTAATGGATCTTAACTACCGTTTTATTTTCTTCAATGTCAGCCTTGTGACTCATGCAAATAACATACAAGACGACACTGTTATTACTTGGGTTCAAATAAATCCGGTGTAGAAGCAGAAAAAAAACGTAAAAAAAGAAAGAAATCGAAAGCTGCAAAAAGAAACAGACAAACGTACAACAAATAAACAGAAAGCTGCACAAACAGAACTAGAAAACATAAAAAAAAAGAAAGATTGCAATTAAATATAACAGAAATACGTAACCCCCCCACCCCCACCCCCAGAAAGACTTAAAAAACAGAAAGACGTAAAAAAAAACCCAGACAGACGTAAAAAAAAACAGAAAAAGACTTAAAAAACAGAAAGACGTAACCCCCCCCCCAGAAAGACGTAAAAAAGAAACAGAAAGTCTCAAAAACAGAAAGACGTAAAAAAAACCCAGAAAGAGAAAAAAACAGAAAGACGTAAAAAAACCCAGACAGACGTAAAAAAGAAACATAAAGACTTAAAAAACAGAAAGGCGTAACCCCCCCTCTAGAAATACGTAAAAAAAATCAGACAACAGTTTAAAAAAACAAAAAACAAACAAAAGGACGTTGTTACGATTTTATGGGCAATACTTTAGGCTTCGAGCAAGAGCGCTTGTCCAGCGGAAATCCTTGGTAAAGAATCCTTTGGTTGTTCCTTGGTGCTCCTCAGTATTGCAAGTGTCTCCAGCAATGATTGCAAATGGACGTCTCTCAGTATCAGTGATTAAGTAGTCAACCAGCCACGCATTCGAGCTGTTAATTGGCTGAGGTCTAAACCACATGACCTCACTTAGTCTATAAATTTAAGTGGTGCATGGTAGCACGGCTATATCTCCAAATAATCCAACAGACGTAAAAAAAGAAGAAAAAAAAACAGAAGCTTGTAAAAAGAATTAGAAAACTACAAAAAAAAGAGAAAGCAGTGAAAGTCCCTACCCCGAAAAAGTAAAAAGTAATAGAAAACATAAAAAAAAGAAAAAAGAACAGAAAGTGCAAAAAAGAAACAAAATGCCGTAAATAAAAAACAACAGTAAATGTAATTGTAAGTGTAAAAAGAAATAGAATGTCATGAAAAAGAAACAAAAAGAATGTAGAAAAGAAATAGAATGTCATGAAAAAGAAACAAAAAGAAATGTAAAAAAAGAAATAGAATGTCATGAAAAAGAAACAAAAAGATGTAAAGAAATAGAATGTCATGAAAAGAAACAAAAAGATGTAAAAAAAAATAGAATGTCATGAAAAGAAACAAAAAAAAAAAGAAATAGAATTCATGAAAAAGAAACAAAAAGATGTAGAAAAAAGAAATAGAATGTCATGAAAAAGAAACAAAAAGATGTAAAATAGAAATAGAATGTCATGAAAAAGAAACAAAAAGATGTGAAAAAGAAATAGAATGTCATGAAAAAGAAACAAAAGATGTAAAAAAGAAATAGAATGTCATGAAAAAGAAACAAAAAGATGTGAAAAAGAAATAGAATGTCATGAAAAAGAAACAAAAAGATGTAAAAAAATAGAAATGTCAATGAAAAGAAACAAAAGATGTAAAAAAGAAATAGAATGTCATGAAAAAGAAACAAAAAGATGGAAAAAGAAATAGAATGTCATGAAAAGAAACAAAAAAGATTAAAAAAAAAAGAAATAGAAAGTCATGAAAAAGAAACAAAAAGATGTAGAAAAAGAAATAGAATGTGAAAAAGAAAAGATGTAAAAAAAAAGAAATAGAATGTCATGAAAAAGAACAAAAAGATGTAAAAAAGAAATAGAATTCATGAAAAGAAAACAAAAAGAATGTAAAAAAAAGAAAATAGAAATGTTCATGAAAAAGAACAAAAGATGAAAAAGAAATAGAAGTGTCAAAGAACAAAAAGATGTAAAAAGAAATAGAATGTCATGAAAAAGAAACAAAAGAATGTGAAAAAAGAAAATAGCATGTCATGAAAAAGAAACAAAAAGATGTGAAAAGAAATAGAGATGTCATGAAAAGAAACAAAAGAATGTAAAAATAGAATGTCATGAAAGACAAAAAGATGTAAAAAAAATAGAATGTCATGAAAAAGAAACAAAAAGATGTAAAAAAAGAAATAGAATGTCATGAAAAGAAACAAAAAGATGTAAAAAAAAAGAAAATAGAATGTCATGAAAAAAAAACAAAAAGATGTGAAAGAAATAGAAGGTCATGAAAAGAAACAAAGATGTAAAAAAGAAGAAATAGAATGTCATGAAAAAGAAACAAAAAGATGTGAAAAAGAAATAGAATGTCATGAAAAGAAACAAAAAGAATGTAAAGAAAGAAATGAATGTCATGAAAAAGAAAAAAAAATGTAAGAAAAGAAATAGAATGTCATGAAAAGAAAAAAGATGTAAAAAAAGAAATAGAATGTCATGAAGAAAGCAAAAGATGTAAAAAGAAATAGAATGTCATGAAAAAGAAACAAAAGAATGTAAAAAAAAAAAAGAATAGAATGTCATGAAAAAGAAAAAAGATGTAGAAAAGAAATAGAAGTTGAAAAAGAAACAAAAAGAATGTAAAAAAAAAAATAGAATTGTCATGAAAAAGAAATCAAAAAGATGTAGAAAAAGAATAGAATGTGCAATGAAAAGAACAAAAGAAAAAAAGAAAGAAATGTCCAAAAAGAACAAAAGATTAAAAAGATAGAATGTCATGAAAAAGAAACAAAAAGATGTAAAAAAAAATAGAATGTCATGAAAAAGAAACAAAAAATTAAAAAAAATAGAATGTCATGAAAAAGAAACAAAAGAGATGTAAAAAAGAAATAGAATGTCATGAAAAAGAACAAAAAGATGTGAAAAAGAAATAGAATGTCATGGAAAAAGAAACAAAAAGATGTAAAGAAAAAAGAAATAGAATGTCATGAAAAGAAACAAAAAGATGTAAAAAGAAATAGAATGTCATGAAAAAGAAACAAAAAGATGTAAAAAAAAAAGAAATAGAATGTGTCATGAAAAAGAAACAAAAAGATGTAGAAAAAGAAATAGAATGTCATGAAAAGAAACAAAAAGATGTAAAAAAAAAGAAATAGAATGTCATGAAAAAGAAACAAAAAGATGTAGAAAAAGAATAGAATGTCATGAAAAAGAAACAAAAGATGTAAAAAAAGAAATAGAATGTCATGAAAAAGAAACAAAAAAGATGTAAAAAAGAAATAGAAATGTCATGAAAAAAGAAACAAAAAGAGTAAAAAAGAAATAAATGTCATGAAAAAAGAACAAAAGATGTAAAAAAATAGAATGTCATGAAAAAGAAACAAAAAGATGTAAAAAAAAGAAATAGAATGTCATGAAAAAGAAACAAAGATGTGAAAAAGAAATAGAATGTCATGAAAAAGAAACAAAAGTGTAAAAAAGAATAGAATGTCATGAAAAAGAACAAAAAGATGTAAAAAGAATAGAAATGTCATGAAAAAGAAACAAAAAGATGTTAAAAAGAAATAGAAATGTCATGAAAAGAAACAAAAAGATGTTAAAAAAGAAATAGAATGTCTGAAAAAGAACAAAAAGATGTAAAAAAGAAATAGAATGTCATGAAAAAGAAACAAAAAGATGTAAAAATAGAATGTCATGAAAAAGAACAAAGATGTAAAAAAGAAAAATAGAAAGTCATGAAAAAAGAACAAAAAGATGTAAAAAGAAATAGAATGTCATGAAAAGAAACAAAAAGATGTAAAAAAAATAGAATGTCATGAAAAAGAAACAAAAAGATGTAGAAAAAAAAAAAGAAATAGAATGTCATGAAAAAGAACAAAAAGATGTAAAAAAGAATAGAATGTCATGAAAAAGAAACCAAAAAGATGTAAAAAAAACATCAAAAAGTAAACAAAAAGATGTAAAAAAAGAAATAGAAATGTCATGAAAAAGAAACAAAAGTGTAAAAAAAATAGAATGTCATGAAAAAGAAACAAAAAGATGTAAAAAAAAAGAAATAGAATGGTCATGAAAAAAGAAACAAAGAATTG
>CM042176.1:25084152-25188334 GCA_023376005.1 Doryteuthis pealeii | reverse complement strand
GCATCCGACCAAGGACACCTCTTCATTTGTATCTAAAGGCACGTGGAAGTCCAACTATCAACAATGAACAAACTAAGCGCGAATTATGAAATTCCTGATATGTGCCTACTCATGCGCTGAGTTGGCGAGGACCAGTATCAAACCAGGAACCTTGCGATTCCTAGGTGGGTGCTCAAATAGACGGAGCTAAACCAGAAACCTTAAATATCAAATGCTTACAGAAAATCCTCTAGGTGGCGACCCGTGATGCTTAAGGACGGAATCCTGGTGGATAAATGACCCACCGTGGTTGATATGCCGTGAAACAAAACAAAACAAATTTTTTTTAATAGTTCAAGGGAAGTAACTCTTAATTTTTTCCTTTCCTAACACAATCCTCATATAGAATAACATTGGAGGCGCGTGGTGTAATGGTTAGAGTCGTAGGAAATGGACTCGTCGACACGGGTTCAAATACAGGATGAAGCTGTTGCATTTCACATGGCGCTAATACCCTTGGGAAAGGTATGAATCCAATTCTCCCTCTAGCTATGGGCAAATAGCAAGGCAGACTGGGCTCTTAAACCTTAGCTTGGTGACCAGTCTAAAGTCATTGAGGTGGCCTAAAGTCGGTATCAGCCAGTCAGCGAGGGAGTCTATCCCCTTTTCAATAGCGCTAGACCAAGGACATTGTTTTTTGACGTCTGAGGTGAAGCGCCACACCTACCATCGAACTCGGAACCTTGTGGTTTCTAGCCAAACGCTCTACCAACTGAGCTAACCTGGCCCCTTAAAGCAATAATCGCTGCGAAGGAAAACTCTGGTCGGCCATTTTCATTTCACCATAAATCTACACTGAAAATAGGAATTTGTTCGAATCAATACAACTGCATGTTTTAACACAAAAAATATCATAAAATGTGTTCTTAATAACAATTAAGTTCATTTTAAATAATTGTGCAAGCACAATTAAGAACATATTTTATTATACTTTTGTTTAAAACATGCCGTTGTATTGATTCGAACAAATTCGTATTTTCAGTGTAGATTTACGGTGAAATGAAAATGGCTGACTAAAACTGACAGCTTCCTCAAAGTGAAAGAAACAAGGGGAGGTTACTCTCATTTATGTAGCTAATGTTCAGATTACTGTCTTTTTGATGAAATAAGCTATTCATTATAAAACCTCCTACTACCAATGGTTATTACCTCCCACTTCTAATTCCTTGCTACTACTCGTTCTCATTAAAAACGAGACACAAAATCATACCATCGTTTCACACCTGAGGATGGCAAATTGTATTGCCGAAAGCGATAGTTTTGAAACCTTTGGGGGACTGTTATACCAGTTACACCCCGACACCAGAAAGATGGCCCGAAAAATTGGAACGGATCAACAAAAAACTTGTCCAACAGGAATTGTCTGTACAGTTCAACAAAACTTGTATATATATATATATATATATATATAGTTAGACAGCATTTCTTCTTTAAGGCATATTTTGTTGAACTGCACAGCCATTTTCTGTCTGCAAATCTTGTTCCAGGTTCTTTCAAGTTGCCGGATTGATGTGATTATATCAGGCGAAAATTGGCTGATGTAAGTACTCGGGAAATAAGTTATGGCAAATACATCAGCCAATTTTCGCCTGATATAATCACATCAATCCGGAAAAAATAGATAGATAGATAGATAGATAGATAGATCTGAACAGACTGAGATAGATAGATAGATAGATAGATAGATAGATCAGAGAGACTGAGATAGATAGATCTGAACAGACTGAGATAGATAGATAGATAGATAGATAGATATCAAGGAGGGAGAGAGAGAAATGTGTATCTTATAATATATATTCGTTATTTATTTATTATTTATTTATTTTTAATTCTTTGAATACACATATTGTCTAAAACAGTAGATCTAAAAAATTAGATTATTTTATAGTACAAGGGAGGCAACTCCTGTTTTTACATTTCTTAGATTTGTATATCTCACCTAACACACAACTTTTAATTATTCATTTAACGTTGACCCAATTAAATGTCTATAACATCTTATTAGATAGATTTAATCTAATAACGTCTGTAAGGAAAAATACATTAAGAATAAAATTAAATGCACGGTTGAATGGAGTGGGGAAAAAGTTGTTTGCGTCTCGTCTGGTAAATAGAGTTATTCAATTTTCTTTTCCTTTTTAATTCTCTGTCGTGTTTGTTGGGGGTCTGTGAATTTGAGTGCGTGGGTATGTTGTTTATTTATTTATTTTAGGGACTGGCAAACAGAGCCTCAAAGTCATTTTCGACCAAATGACTTTAGCCCCCCCTACAGAGAATAATTTACCAAAAATCAGGGAATTATCGGATTTTAATGAAATTTTTAGTGTTTATTTATCAAAGAACGATATTTATAATGCTTATTTATTTTATTTCAAAACTTTCTAATTTTTTTCAGGTCACTTAATTTTAACCCCCCTTATGCTGGGGGCGTAAAATTGTTTCGAGTTGGTCCTTACCTGATACTAATTACAGTATAAATAAAGAGATAAAAGACCGAAGTTATGAATAGAAACAAAAAAGATGTTTTACGGTGGCTTTTCTATGAGAAAATAAGTACCGAAAATCGAAAAATAAAATGTAAAAAAATAATAAATAATTAATTTTTTGGAGATTTTTTTTTTATTCATTTCGATAATTATTTAATTGGCTATTATTTTATAAAAGAAAAAATTATACATCGATGTTTTTTCTGAGGGGGTACATTTTCAATCGAGTTTTTCTTCAAAACTTATTACTTTCGTCAACAAAAATAAGGTTTGCATTAAGTAGATATTAATTTTTAGAATCTAAAAATATAACATTTTAAACTTAACATCAGCATTTTCATATTTTAAATGCATTTTATATATTAATTTTTCATAGCAAAAATACTAAATTAAAGTTTTGAAATAAAATAACTAATGCATTATAAAATTCATTAATTGTTAAATCAATACTGAAAATTTCATTAAAATCGGATAATTACCTGATTTTTGGTAAAATTTTTGCAAACGCGAATGTTACAGTAAAATTGTAAACAAGCACTTAAAAACATCGAAAACGAGGCTGACTGGCTGATATCGTCGAAATTGACCAAAACAAATACTTTTAAATCTATTAAAAATAAACTGCATATGTAATGATATTTTTCTTTTTTTAATTATGGTTATTATGTTACTACTTATCGATTTAGACAAAGTTTGACCTTAAATAATAGATTTAATTATTTCTAATTCGCTTTTAAAATTCCTAGCAGATGACAAATTTGCCTATAGCTAATTTATTTACTCTTGTTGACACACGTGGGTGTAAGAATGGCATAAATAATTAATGTGATTTGAATAGGGTTTCAAATTACAACCATCAAGTCAATCTTAGATTAGGCAAGACACATCTACCAAAAGTAAATAAATAAATAATAAAAAAATTAATTAAAAAAAAGATTATGTAAACAAACAAAAAAACAAAAAACACAAAAAAAACGCCCACAGGGCGGTGTAAAAATTTAATTTTTGAAAGATATTGCCTGAAGGGGTGGGAGTTAAAAATTCAATATCAGAGTTTGTACCATAAGTAAGTAAAAAATAACTGGTAATATATGAGGGAGTGCGTCCCGGTCTCCTGCCTCATAAATTGTTACACAGTGACTATTAAAATAAGGACCCCAGCTATGGTGTTACTTGAAAGAAAACAACTAACTTAGGGTGTTAAATGTTTGGGGGGGGCTTCTCTTTTTTGTCTTAATTCTTATTTATTTATTGTAATTTGTTGTAATTCTTATTTATTTATCGTAATTTGTTGTAATTCTTATTTATTTATAGAAATTTGTCGTAATTCTTGTTTATTTATCGTAATTTGTCTTTATAAATTTCTATAAATAAACAGGATTACGTTCATTCTTGACGGATACAGAATTTTTTTTAAACAACTTTTTTAAAAAAATCATTTTTTTCTATTTAACCCATAGATGAGACCCTAACTGATACGGGTAATCTGAACATTAGCTACATAAATGAGAGTAACCTCCCCTTGTTTTTTTCACATTGAGTAAGACGTGTGTTTTGTTTTGTAAAAACACAGAGTTTTCAACTAATTGGATATACGTATACTTTTCTGATATACAGGTGCTCTCATAGAAATATTAACATCTTTTTTTTTTTTGTGGGAGATTTTAAGCATATGTTGACTAGGGATAACAATATAATGTGATTTCTAATTACAGCTACTAAGTTGTCAACAAATGCTGTGAAAACCATTAAAAAAACAAAAGAAATATTGCTAAAAAAAAAAAACTACATAATATTGATTTTAAAATTTTATCATAAATTTGAATTTTATTGTGTTGGTATGTTTCTGTGATGTCAAAAAAGATGAATATAATTTAAAAATATTAAAAACTCTTTAAAATTGAAGCATTATTGATCTTTGAACTTTATTTCAAAAAGTCTTTATCTTTTTATTTTCATGTTATTTATAAAAGTAGTGGTAATCTGAACATTAGCTACATAAATGAGAGTAACTCCCCTTGTTTTTTTTTCATTTTGAGTAAGACGTGTTTTGTTTTGTAAAAACACGGATTTTTCAACAAATTGGGTATACCTATACTTTCCTAATATACAGGTACTCTCATAGAAATATTAACATCTTTATTATTATTATTATTAATATTAATATATAATCAATATTATTATTATATTTATTTGTTTACTTATTTATATCTAATTTAATTTATCTTTTTTTTTTTTTAGTATATATTTCTTAAAATGTGGTTGTGTAAATAAAGCTTATTTTTAGATTATAGATAAGCTTAGTACTGTCAGAAATAAAAGCATTATCTTTTTATATTTTGATTCAAAACTACTTATGGAAAAGAAATTTGGTGCTCTTCCAATATGTGATCTACCCATTAACTACCCATTATTTTCCCATTAAACGGTGCTCTTCCAATATGTGATCTAAGTTGTTTACATTCCAATATGTGATCTACCCATTAACTACCCATTATTTTACCATTAAACGGTGCTCTTCCAATATGTGATCTACCGAGTTGTTTACATTCCAATATGTGATCTACCCATTAACTACCCATTATTTTACCATTAAACAGTGCTCTTCCAATATGTGATCTACCGAGTTGTTTACATTCCAATATGTGATCTACCCATTAACTACCCATTATTTTCCCATTAAACGGTGCTCTTCCAATATGTGATCTACCAAGTTGTTTACATTCCAATATGTGATCTACCCATTAACTACCCATTATTTTCCCATTAACAGTGCTCTTCCAATATGTGATCTACCAAGTTGTTTACATTCCAATATGTGATCTACCCATTAACTACCCATTATTTTCCCATTAAACGGTGCTCTTCCAATATGTGATCTAACGAATGGTTTTCTAATCCAATATGTGATCTACCAAGTTGTTTACATTCCAATATGTGATCTACCCATTAACTACCCATTATTTTCCCATTAAACGGTGCTCTTCCAATATGTGATCTACCGAGTTGTTTACATTCCAATATGTGATCTACCCATTAACTACCCATTATTTTACCATTAAACGGTGCTCTTCCAATATGTAATCTACCGAATGGTTTCTAATCCAATATGTGATCTACCAAGTTGTTTACATTCCAATATGTGATCTACCCATTATTTTACCATTAAACTAACCCTAAACCCTAACCCTAACCCTAATCTGTCTTCTTTTTCCTAGTAGATCACATGCCATGAATAGTAGATCAATAATAGATCACAAACCTTCATAGATCACATATTGGAAGAGCACCAAAAATTTCTCCAAAAAGCCTAACAGGAAACATAAAAATGACCTCGGTTGCATCTGAAATCCAACCTTTTCATTTTTTATACGAATAATGATTATTAATAGGGGGGGGGTCAAAATTAAATGACCGGAACAAGATTAGAAAGTTTTGAAATAAAATAACTGGTGCCTTATAAAATTATTCATTGATAAATCAATACTAAAAATTTCATAAAATCGAATAATTTCCTGATTTTTGGTAATTTTTTTTCAATCAGGGGGTCAAATTTATTTTGTAAAATAAGCATATGACAACAAAATTGGCAGATCCTAGATTTTAGGTATGTCCAGCACTGTCAGAAAGAAAAGCATTATCTTTTTATATTTTGATTCAAAACTACCTATGGAAGAACACATTTTTTAAAAAGCCTAACAGGAAACATAAAAATACCTTTTTGATACGCATAATGATTATTAATAAGTTAAGTGACCTGAAAAAAATCAGCAAGTTTTAAAATGAAATAACTGATGCAATATAAAATTAATTCATTGATAAATCAACACTGAAAATTTCATTAAAATCGGATAATTCCCTGATTTTTTTTTTTTTTTTTTTTTTTTTTTTTGTGGGTTAAATTTATTTTGTAAAATATATAGTAAAAATTGGCAGATCCTAGCATAATCATCATCATTCACAGAAAAAAATAAAATAAACAAATACATTTTTCTAATAGTAATTGACATTAATTGACTAAATATTCAACAAGTGAAAGTTACATATATCATATCTTCAACTCAAATATAAGTAAACAATTCAACCACAGTATTTACTATTTTTACCAAACTATCGTTGATTTTAATTATAATATTGTTCAATGTGTCTTTTTTTCTTCAATTTTCATTGTTGTAAAAATGGATTGTTGAATTATTAACACATTTAATTTAATTTTTTTCTATAAAGATAAGAGTCTAAATAATTATATCAGAAGATTTCTTTAAAAAAGAAATCTTTCTTGGCAATTCTAATTGAATTACCAAAAAAAAAATTTTCAAAGAAATCTTCTGATATAATTATTTAGACTCCTATCTTTATAGAAAAAAATTAAATTAAAAGCAAGTAAAAAAAAGGTTATTTCCTATAACTCCAACCTAAAAAAGGGGAACCACTCTGAATGAATTTTATCTGTTAATTAATCTACCCATAATTTTCCCATTAAACTAACCCTAAACCCTACCCCTAACCCTGTCTTCTTTTTTTCTAATGGGTAGATTAATTAACAGATAAAATTCATTCAGAGTGGTTCCCCTTTTTTTAGGTTGGAGTTATAAGAAATAACCAAAAAAAAGTTTGAGAAAGAATAATATTTATGACATTTTTTAGCAGAATTTAGAATTCAATGGATTTTTTTAGTAAAAAAAAATCCGTATAAAAACTTACAAAAATCTTATGATATAATTATTTAGATTCTTATCTTTATAGGAAAAAAATTTTTAAATCGTTTTTTATCGGTTCATTTTTTCAGATTTCATAAAATAAAATAGGGAGGGGGAGACCTCGTAAAAAATATTTCCACAAATATATTTTAGGAAGAACCTATTTTAAACATAATTTCATCAACAGGTGAATTTTCATGAACATTGGACTCTTAGTTGACTTATATTATTTTTTTTTAAGCCGGAAGAAAAAAAACTATTTTAGACATATTTACATTAAAAGGTAAATAATTGGCTGAACTTGAAAATCGGTCGGAAAATTAAAACATATTATAGGATGACCCAGAAAAAAACAGAACCAAATTATTTATTTATTTTCCCATTAAACTAACCCTAAACCCAAACCCCTAGTTAAAATTAACAGTTTTATTACAAAATGTGTGGGTTCTGTTTTTTCTGGGTCACCCTGTATACATAGTGACCCAGAAAAAACAAAAGCCAAATTATTTATTTATTATCCCATTAAACTAACCCTAAAAAACCCAAACCCTCCCCTAGTTAAAATTAACCAAAAACCTGTATACAGGGTTTATTTATTTTTCCATTAAACTAACCCTAAACCCCAACCCAAAACCCCCCTGGTTAAAATTAACAGTTTTATTACAAAATTTGTGGGTTCGGTTTTTTCTGGGTCACCTAATTTTTCGACCGATTTGCAAGTTTAGCCATATAATTATTGAAATTTTCGTGAAAATCGGACCATTAATTGATTTCTCATAGTTTTTTTTTTAAAGCCTCTAGTCATAACTTGTTTTTGGCTACGTTAAATTTCAATTGATTTAACGTTGCAAAAATGTAAACATTGTTTTCGTTCTTAATTTTCAATATTTCCGTAAGCTAAAAAAATTTTTTAAATCATCAGGAGTTTTTTTTTTAATCTTTCTTCTTTTGAATGGTCCAAAATTTTGAAGATAATATTAACCTTTATTCAAGTTTCATTGTGTTAAATATAGGGGGTGGGGATTTCGACACGGCAAATTGGACATCCCTACTTCTGATATAACCATTTGAGAAAAGAATGTTTACGAAATAAAGAATGACACCGTTTAAATTTCGGTCTCTTTTCCATCTTTATATTTTTCTTTTTGACTCAAAGTTAAAACATAAAAATAAACTAGAGGGGAGATGTGTCTCTTTGAAAGATCTGCAACGTTTTATTTGTCTGTAGTTTGTGAAGACCTAATAAAGTTGACCTTTTCAGGTGGGTAAAAACAGAAAAGCTTCAAAAAGGTTTCGTCGACCTGTTTATTCTGATCCAAGTTTAGCTTGTAAAATGTTTCAAAACTACACAAACCGAAGAAGAAGAAAAACGTTGTTATTGTTGAGGCTGAATTCTTATTTCTTACCAGTGCCGTCACCTCAGCTAAATAATGGAACATTCCGTTTTTATTGTAAAGAAAAAAAAGGGAAGAAAAAGAACCTGCTACACAAAAAAATATAATATGAAAAAAAAAGAAAGAAAGAAAGTAAGAAAAGAAAGAAAGAGTTGGGGGAAAATAGAGGGAGTTACCATTCGTGCATAATGAAAAGGAAAGAAAGAAAGAAAGAGAGAGAGAGGGGGGGGGGGAGAGAGAGAGAGAGTTAGATCAAGATTATTACTTTTTTTTTACATATTATACGAAAATGTGCTCGATGCTACGACAGCAGAGAAGGTACAAAATATATTAAATTAATAATTTAATATATTAAACTTAAAGTTTCGAATTTCTAGTATCCATAATTTTAAATTATGGACACTAGAAATTCGAAACTTTAAGTTTCATATCATGTGTAGTGTGCACAATCATCAGGCGGAAAAGTAAGAAAAACGTTCCACAATAATTCCAATTAGGGACCCAAACAGCCAGGTATCTCCTATCATTTCAAAAAGCAGTGGTTATATAAATAGATAAATAAATTAGATGAATAAATAATAAATAAATAAATAAAAATTTTTAAAATAATATTAAAAAATGAAAATTAATAATGAAAATAAATAAATAAATAAAATCTCGTTTTCTGAAGAATAGATCATCTCTAAAGGTTTTTGTCATATAATGTAGCATTTGGTCACCTCACGTAATAATGGTAAGCATTAGCAGACCATTGGCAGTGAGTTCGTTTCTCACTGGGTGCCCCGTACTTCTAGCCTTGTGCTAAGCTTAGTAACATAACTAGTATTTGGGCACCTCACATGGTGTAATATTTAGCAAGCTAGAATTAGCAGACCATTGATAGTGAGTTTGATTCTCACAGGGCGCCCCGTACATCTGGCCTTGTGTCACATCTAAGGTAAGTAGGTACCATCAAAATACGTCACGTGATCAATTTAGGCCATATAGAAGGAAGAAACGTAAATATTTTTGAATTTTAAAAAAAAAAATAAATAACGAACATAAAGAGTTGTTACAAAGAAAAACAGTTCATTTAAAGATCAAATTATCCGATTTAGGAAAAATTAATCACCGTTATCTTGAAAAATAAGTAAAACAGTCAGGTTTTTTTTTTTTTTTACAACAGGGTCAGTTTCTTTATTGATATTTTTTTAGAAGAATTCTGTATTCATTTTGCTTTTACTAAAAAGCTCTCGCATTAAAACTTATAAAAATCTTCTGCATATAATTATTCAGACTCTTATCTTTATAGAAAAAAAGTAAAAGTAGTTTTTTGTCTGTTCATTTTTTTATTTTATTTCATAAAATAAAATAGTGTAGACCTCGTAAAAAAATATTTTCCCTTAATATATTCTAGAAAAAACACTATTTTAGACATATTTACATCAAAAGGTAAGTAATTATGGAAATTTTCGTGAAAATCGGACCATTAATTGATTTTTCATAGAATTTTTCAAAAGCCTCTAGTCATAACTTGTTTTTGGCTACGTCAAAAATGTAAACATTGTTTTTCATTCATAATTTTCATTATTTCCGTAAGCTGAAAATCCTTTTTTTAAATCATCAGGGGTTTGTTTAATGTTTCTTCTTTCGAATAGACAAAAACTTCTCAAGATAACATTAACCTTTATGCAAGTTTCATTGTGTTAAATATAGGGGTGGGGTAAATTTCACAGGGAAAATTGGTGGTACCTAAAGGTAAGCTTAGTAAATAACTATATTGTAATATTTGGTCACCTCGCGTGGTGTACTACACTGGTGTAGTGGTTAGCAAACTAGACCATTGATAGTGAGTTCGATTCTCACTGGGTGCCCTATACTTCTGGCCTTGTGTAATATCTAAGCTAAGCTTAGTAAATAACTATAATAATGTAGTATTTGGCGCCTCACGTGTTGTAATGGTTAGCAAGCTAGATTAACAGAGCATAGATAGTGAGTTCGGTTCGATTCTTACTGTCCTTGTGTCACATCTAATCTAAGCTTAGTAAATAACTATAAATGTAATATTTAGTAGTAGTACAGTATTAAGTACGAATAATAGTAGCAATAGTATAATATATTTTTAAAATTTAAATCAAACATTAAGAAATGAATTAAATGATTTTTTTTTTCTTTAAAATTTAATTTCTAATTCAGTGATTTTTTTTTTTAATTAACTATTTAATTTTCGTTGACGTCATTAGTGATTTTATTCTTTGCTTTATTGAATGTGTTTATAAAATTCAATGGGACGTTTTCGCAGTACGTAGGACTTCAATGGTACAGGTACGTCTTTAATTCCTTAAAAATACCATTGTCAAAAATGGCATCGAAATTTTAACATTTCTCCTGCTGTTAATCTTATATTTGAACCGGCCAAAAAAGAAAGAATTAAAAATATTTAAAAAAAAAACCGTAGTAAGTAAAAATGTAATCGTCATCACCTTAGATTCATCATCATCATCTTCTCACAGCATCTTCTTTTTTCTTCTTCTTCTCCTTCCAGGACCCGAAAACTTACTACATGCATCGTCTCTGAGTCGGACGCAAAAATGTCCAGAAAAATAAAATTCCAAACCCCAAAACGGTTGTTGCAAATTGAGAATTTAGTCTACAAGAAACGAAGACAAGAAATTCCGAAAGAAATAGATTTACTTAACTTACCTCATTTATTTAAATAGCACCCCCCAAAAAGCGCTTTTAAAGCGCTCCCAATGAATGGAGGGAGCTTTCTGTTTGTTTGGCTGTTGGTCGTCTTCCTTTTCTCACAGATACACACAGGTACACACAGACACACATAGGTACACACAAGTACGTACAGACACACACACAGACACACGTGTGTACACGCGAGCAATATGTCCATAACAGAAGCCATACAAATGCATACATTTTATCCTTAAATCCATGGACCTTACACTAATGTAGTCACATTAGTGGAGTATTACGAAAATGTTGACGTATACACGTATTACACAACTAGATACAGTCATCACTGCCAAGGGACCGGTTATTATTGAACTTTTAACTACAACTGAATAGAGCGAGGCTTGTTTTTGGCCCTTCAACATGAACAAGCAGCGCGAAGATTGCTTAAATGGTAAAACATGTATTTGAGTTTGCTTTCAACTGAGAAAATATACTGTTTGTTGTTGTCATAATCTTCTATGTATAATTACGCAAGATAGAAATATTTTCTATCCAATTTTTTTTTTTAATTTGAAATAAAATAAGCTCTTGGCTGATACAGTCACTCAGCGACAAAACGGTTTTGAAAATAAAATTTTAAAAAAGAAGGAAATTTCTAAGAGCAATTCTACATTCTTCTCGTACACGTTGATAAAAAAGAAAACTTTTAGCTCTCATTCACACTCTGTTGTAAGCTGTAAAAAGTGTTTAAAATTGATAACATTTGTTCAGTAAATAAAAGAAAAACATTATTTAGTTAGTAAATTCATTTTTTTGTTAAAATTGTTAAGCGTTTAACTTATTATATTTTGAAAATCTTTGCTGTAACAAAGTATGGCCGATTTTACTAGAGACGGGTATGTTTTCTCTGAGCTTTGGAAATCCTGAGCGCGAACACCGTTTAAAGAGGACAGAGTAATAGAGAATGGTCACAATCATATATATATATATATATATATATATATATATATAGATATATAGATATATAGATAGATAGATAGATAGATAGATATATAGATAGATAGATAGATAGATAGATAGATATGAGCAGACTGATAGATAGATAGATAGATAGATAGATAGATAGATAGATAGATATGAGCAGACTGATAGATAGATAGACAGATATGAGCAGATAGATAGATAGATAGATAGATAGATAGATAGATAGATAGATATGAGCAGATAGATAGATAGATATGAACAGATTAAGATTGATATGAGTAGACTGATAGATAGATAGATAGATAGATAGATAGATAGATATGAGCAGAGTGATAGATAGATAGATAGATATGAACAGATTGAGATAGATATGAGCAAACAGACAGATAGATATGAACAGATAGATAGATAGATAGATATGAGCAGATAGATAGATAGACAGATATGAGCAGAGTGATAGATAGACGGATGTGAGTAGACAGACAGACAGATAGACAGACAGACAGACAGACAGACAGATAGATAGATAGATAGATAGATAGATATGAGCAGATTGAGATAGGTACATACTTTCATAGTCCGAATGACATGAGGTAACAACCTATTTTTTAATGTAAGTAAAAGTTTTGTTGCATTAAAACCCCGACTTGGTTTTTATCTTCATTTTTTGGGGTTTTCTTGTGTTTCAGAATCATCTTAGATAACGCATGAACGAATTCTTCAAACGGTCACCAATATGGCATCCTCTTCAATCAAATAGATAAATATGCATGTCTATGTGTACCTAAGGGCCGGGTTAACTCAGTCGGTAGAGCGTTCGGCTAGATACCACAAGGTTCCTAGTTCGATACCGGCCCTCGCCAACTCAGCGTATGAGTAGCACAGGGATCTGTGCAGTAAAATAAAGAGCTAATGGTAGGTGTGGCGCCCCACCTCAGACGCCGAAATAATCTCCTTGGTCTAACGCTAGTGAAAAGGAGATAGACTCCCTTGCTGATTGGCTGATACCGACTTTAGGTCACCCCGACGACTTTACTTATGTCTACCTATGTATGTTTGTATCCAAACTAATTTATATTTTATTTTTGTCTCAGATATTGTAAAGATAAATAAAGACTGTTTTTTATTAAATAATTATTTCCCGGTAATACTTTTTTGGTACGATCAACTGCCACTCGCTCGAGTCCAGCCTATTAGCCACGCCCACAGATTTTTATGAAAACAAAAAGATACAGCCTGGACAAACGCCCACAAATCTTGATGAAAACAAAAGTACGACCACAACGAAAATCTTATTTTACTTTTAAAACGTAATATTTTTTAGCTTAGAAAATTGAAAGTTTTAATTAAAACAATTTTGAATCCTGTAAATTTAGGCTTCTACAAACATTTTTTCTTTAGTTATTTGAATATGCACGAATCTTTACATTCCTTTTTTTTTTTTTTTTTTAGAAATCAAACAATCATTTCATGTTTCCCCTCACTCGATAAATTTTAAGAAGATCTTTGATTTAAAACTTTATTAAAAAACAAAACAAAAATAAATAAATTACGGAAATTTCTGCTACTAAAACGCACTGTCAATAACAAGAAATCAAATAAATTCTCCAAAAAGTCAACTCATGATACGACTAGCTAGAAATTATGAGATTTGGCAGTTGAGTGGTAGTTGATCGTACCAAAAAAGTATTACCCATTTTTTTCCTTTTTTTAATTCATTTTTTGTTTCTGTTTCTTTTTTATAACTGCCTGTTTCTTGTTTTACATCTTTTTTTACATCTTTTTGTTTCTTTTTCATGACATTTATTTCTTTTTTTACATCTTTTGTTCTTTTTCATGACATTTTCTTTTTTTACATCTTTTTGTTTCTTTTCATGACATTCTATTTCTTTTTTACATCTTTTTGTTTCTTTTTCATGACATTCTATTTCTTTTTACATCTTTTTGTTTCTTTTCATGACATTCTATTTCTTTTTTTACATCTTTTGTTTCTTTTTCATGACATTCTATTTCTTTTTTACATCTTTTTCTTTCTTTTTCATGACATTTTTCTTTCTTTTTCATGACATTCTATTTCTTTTTTACATCTTTTCTTTCTTTTTCATGACATTCTATTTCTTTTTTACATCTTTTGTTTTTTTCCCTTCCTTGTTTAGGTCTTTTTCTTTCTTTCTTTTTTTTTTACTGTTTTCTGTTTCTTTTATTTACGTCTTTCTGTTTCTTTTTTTTCTTTCTTTATTTACGTCTTTCTGTTTCTTTTTCTTTCTTTTATTTACGTCTTTCTGTTTCTTTTTCTTTCTTTTATTTACATCTTTCTGTTTCTTTTTTCTTTCTTTTATTTACGTCTTTCTGTTTCTTTTTTCTTTCTTTTATTTACGGCTTTCTGTTTCTTTTTTCTTTCTTTTATTTACGTCTTTCTGTTTATTTTTACAGCTTTCCGTTTTTTACGATTTTCTGTTGATTTTCCCAGCTTTATGTTTCTTTTTTTAACTGCTATCTGTTTCTTTTTGTTACCTTTTTTTACCGCCTTCTATTTCATTTTTGCAGCTTTCTGTTTCCTTTTTTCTGGATTCGGTTTCTTGTTTTTACTGAATTCTATTTCTTTATTAACTGCTCTCTTTTTCTTTTTATGTATTTGTCTCTTTTTTACGGCTTACGAATTTCTGTTGTTTTTACAGCTTTCTCTTTCTTTTCTCTTTCTTTTGTTACTGCTGTAAGATTCAAAGTGATAATACTTGAAGATAAAACTCCGACAAAGGTTGATAGACAAAACATTTTATATACAACACAGAATAAACAGGGTACATAATACATAGAGGTGTACATGAACATACATACATAAGTAATATAAATACATATACAAGAGTAGAGATAATGACACATTCATGAATGGTAAAATACAAGATATTTAGGTATCAAAGAGATACCTAAATGTACATAAAAACGTAGTTACGGATATATGACTAAAGAATAGTCACATATCGTACAAGAGGCTTACTAGCTGTGAGTGGCCAGTGTTAAGGGCCGAAGCCCCAACGAGAAGAGGGTGGTCATAAGACTACCTCATTGTGTCTCGTAGGTCGAGCAGCAGGGAAAAAGAGAGAGAGACGTTCAAATCAGCCGCTTAAATATCAAAGGCCTCTAGCGGGAACCAGCGAAACTAAACGGACAGACAACTCCCCAGGCAAATCCGAAAATAACGCCTACACTGCTTTCTGTTTCTTTTTTGCAGCTATCTGTTTCTTTTTATTAGCTTCTGTTTATTGTTTTTACGTCTTTTGTTTCTTTTTTACTACTGTTTTCTGGCTCTTTTTTACATTGTTCTGTTTCTTCTTTCTTTCCTTTTTACATCTTTTTTTTTTCATTACTTTTTTCTGGTTTTTTTTTCTTACTTCGTTTTGTTTCTTTTTATTACTGTTTTTTTCTCCTATTTCTTTCTTTTTTACGTCTTTTGTTTCTTCTTTATTACTGTTTTCTGAGGAGAGGCTTCACTGCTTTCTGAACAGAAACAAAAGGCCCTATAAAAAAAAGCAACAGTAAATGTAAAACCGGAAAGCCATAAAAAGAAACAGAAATCCGTAAAAAAAAAGGAACAGAAAGTAGTTAAAAAATGAACAAAAAGCTGCAAATAAAGAAACAAAAAGCCGTATAAAAAAACAACAGCTTTTGTTTCTTTTTTAACTACTTTCTGTTCCTTTTTTTTTTTTACTGATTTCTGTTTCTTTTATGACTTTCCGTTTTTTTACATTTACTGTTGTTTTTTTTATACGGCCTTTTGTTTCTTTATTCTTTCTTTTATGTCTTCTGTTTCTTTTTATTACTTTTCTCGGGGGGGGCGGGCGCTTCACTGCTTTTTCTTTCTTGTTTTTCAGTTTTCTAATTCTTTTTACTGGCTTCTGTTATTTTTATTTTTTTTTTTTTTAGTCTGTTAGATTATTTGGAGATATAAGCCGTGCTACCATACACCACTTAAATTTATAGACTAAGCGAAGTCACGTGGTTTAAATATCAGCCAATCAACAGCCCGAATGCGTAGCTGGTTGACTACTTAAGCACTGATACTGAGAGACGTCTGTTTGTAATCTTTGACGAAAGACTTGAGAATACTGAGGAGCACCAAGGAACAACCAAAGGATTCTTTACCAAGGATTTCCGCTCGACAAGCGCTCTTGCTTGGAGCCTAAAGGATGGTCCATAAAATCGTAACAACGTCCTTTTGGTTTTTTTTTTGGTTTTTTTTAACTGTTGTCTGTTTCTTTTTTACGTATTTTTTTTTTTTTTTGGGGGGGGGGTTACGCCTCTCTGTTTTCTAAGTCTTTCTGTTTCTTTTACGTCTGTCTGGGTTTTTTTACATCTTTCTGTTTTTTGAGTCTTTCTGTTTCTTTTTTACGTCTTTCTGGCACCCCCAGAAAGACGTCTTTCTTGTTTTTTAAGTCTTTCTTGGGTTTTTACGTCTTTCTGTTTTTTAAGTTTTTCTGTTTCTTTTTTACGTCTTTCTGGGGGTGGGGGAGTTACACCTTTCTGTTTTTAAGTCTTTCTGTTTCTTTTTTACGTCTGTCTGGGTTTTTTACGTCTTTCTGTTTTTTAAGTCTTTCTGGGTTTTTTACGTCTTTCTGTTTTTTAAGTCTTTCTGTTTCTTTTTACGTCTGTCTGGTTTTTTTTATGTCTTTCTGTTTTTTAAGTCTTTCTGGGTTTTTTTTTTACGTATTTCTGTTTATTTAATTGCATCTTTCTTTTTTTATGTTTTTCTAGTTCTGTTTGTGCAGCTTTCTGTTTATTTGTTGTACGTTTGTCTGTTTCTTTTTTGCAGATTTCGATTTCTTTCTTTTTTTACGTTTTTTTTCTGCTTCTACACCGGATCTATTTGAACCCAAGTAATAACAGTGTCGTCTTGTATGTTATTTGCATGAGTCACAAGGCTGACATTGAAGAAAAATAAAACGGTAGTTAAGATCCATTAAAATTTAAGCAATGAATGTACATGATGAGCCACGACTGCACCCTCTATAAATAACACTACATGAACCAGAGAAAGGATTGGCTTCAGAACTAATTTGAATTAAACCATTCTTTGTTCATTACAGTTCTGTATATGAGACAAGGAAGGATATAGTCGTAAGGAGGTTATTTCCTAGTTGAGTAACATGATATCACAGGGTGACCCAGAAAAAACAGAACCCAAATTATTCATTTTCCCATTAAACTAACCCTAAACCCCAAACCTAACCCTAAACCCTAACCCAAACCCAAACCCAAACTCTAAACCCTAAACCCTAACTCTAACCCTAACACCCCTAGTTGAGTAACATATTACAGGGTGACTCAGAAAAAACAGAACCCACACATTTTGTAATAAAACTATTAATTTTAATTTTTTTTTTAAGTTTAAGTCCAACAAGGGTTAGGGTTAGTTTAATGGGAAAATAAATAAATAATTTGGGTTCTGTTTTTTCTGGGTCACCCTGTAATATCATGTTACTCAAGTAGGGGGGTCAGGGTTAGGGTTAGGTTTGGTGTTTAGGGTTAGTTTAATGGGAAAATAAATAAATAATTTGGGTTCTCTTTTTTCTGGGTCACTCATGTTACTCAACTAGGAAATAACCCATAAGGAAGTAAATAGAAAAAGAACAACACTGTTTTTGCAGAACATCTCTAAGATTCGGTTGGATGCATCATCAGTGTTGTTCTTTAGTTCATTGGGGGTTTCAGGTCTTTTCAACATCATACCCCCCCCCTCGATAAAGTGACCCGGCCGAGATTGGTCACTTCTCAGCTTGCGTCCAACGTAAGTTATATGTCAGCACTTCCTGTGTCGCTCTTAGCCAAGAAATGGCTTCGGGTTCTGTTGAATGTTGTTATGACACTATGCATGGTGGTAGAATGCATGGGTGCAGAATGCAACTGGTAGATCATTATTGTAATGTGTATATATAGGTGTAATAATTAGTTATGTGAATAAATAGTATATAAGATTATGGATACATATATGTTTACACATGAATGTCTGCATGTGGATGAGAGATAGTGAATCATGTATGTATACATGAGTGAATATGACTAAGGAATGAATAAATAAATAAAAAAGGTGTGATAGGAAGATATTTGATATCACACAGTCAAAATGTCTAGAGATGGTTTATTTCTGTTAATTGTTCATTGTATTTTGTTTAGAGTAACGTGCTAATTATTGTTAGTATTTCAAACAGAAAAAAATCATCTGGAGATGAAATTGAGTGTCCAGCAGGGGTGGAATTTTATATATATACAGGCAAAGTCCCAGCTAAAAAGTTAGTTTTTCGGCCGGCAGTCGGGTGATGGTAACGACAGTAGCAGCAGAGGTAGAAATTAGCCAGTGAAGCCAGTAATTCGACTTAGTCTTATAACAACTTCTTGCCAGCTGACATAGTCCACCACAAACTACACAGAGTGTCAAAACCTCCTCTTCCATCAGCGTCCTATTAACAGACTTTGTGTTTGTTTTCTTGTAATCCTTGTGAACCTGTCTCTGACTCGTGCCCTTCAAATCGGCCAGTGCAGAACATCACAACATTGGGGTCTGGACATTGTGCAACGAAGGTGCAGGAGTGTAGACCGGGTATTCTCACACATATATGCTAGGCACTAGCGACCTCTTGAAGAGGTCAGACATAGACATCAACACAATATGGAAGCCGTTAATTAGGTCGGAAGGAGTCACTGGGACCAAGACGTTCAACCGGAAGTAGAACTCCGATAGAGGAACAGAAACCCGTAAAGTAAAACAGACGATAGAAAAATACAAAAATGATAGAGGGCAATTCCATGTTAAATCATCCATCAATTTTTCTGAAATTTTTGTCCAGTTTTATGCAGTTAAGGAGAAGAAAAAACAACCCCAGCAAGCATCACTGTTTGGATGCAATTACTGCACCAGAGATTGTGTGAGAAGACCTGTTCTGCACTCTGCTCTTTCGATGTACTTGTCTAGATCCCAACGTTGTGAATTATGTACTGGCCGAATTTAAAGCACGAGTCGGAAAACAGGCTCACAAGGATTAAGAACAAAACAACAACAACAACAAGTGTAAACAAGACACATGGAAGAAGGGTGTGTTGATACTCGCTGGCTGCTACTGTCTACCCCTACCGGCGATCTTGACACTTCAACGACCGAGTTGTAACTAACTTAGGGCTTGAGTTTAGTTGTATTTATGTCAAATTCCCCTGTCCCAAACCATCTTCTCCGGACCACACAAATGACCAGGACTTAAATAAATCGCCGACTTCTAGTCGCCATTAACCCTTAAAATTAAAGTACTTAAATATTTTTCCAGACAATCCGTCTTCAATATGTTGATCATTAATTTTTTCAAAAGAGAATTTCTCCTAAAAATCCTTTTTGCTTTTAATACCTGGGTGCCTAAGATATTATCACCAAGTGGTCCCATTTCATGGTGGCATACAGGTCTCTTTAAACTTTACGACCTAATCTTTGGATTCGTAAAAAGGTCAGCCACCCACCCCTTTTACTTATGCCGGACCTTAACCTACTCTCTTTCTTATTTATTTATTTATTTATTTATTCTGACCATGTTCGTCTTCAACCACAGTATTACAATTGCCATTCAAAAATTGGCCTGTTAATCCACTCGCGCATATGCAATTAAGGGGAAAAAAGAACAAAGAAAATAACCTCAGGAAGCATCACTGCTTAGATGCAGTTATTGCACCAGAGATTGCCATTCAAAAATTGTCCTGTTCAGCCACTCGCGCAGATGCAATTAAGGAATAAAACCAGGAAGCATCACTGTTTGTAAGCAGTCACTGCACCCGAGATCGTCATTCAAAAATTGGCCTGTTTGGCCACTCACACAGATGCAGTTAAGGGGGAAAAATGGACACTACGCTATCGTCTTTAGCAGATGGAAGGATGCCAACACAGATCCTTAGAATAAATCTATTGTTTAACTATTCATTCTTGAGATATCACTGTCATCGTACCACCAACTCAGAACGGATTCTAATGTTACTGAAGTTAATAAAAAAATGTAAAAAAAAACGTTCTCGCATTACTATGAAATGTTATCGAAAGATATATAAACGTGTAGACAAAAAAGAAAATACATTTAAATAAATAAACAAAACAACGTAACAAAACGAACTCTATTAAGACTGACATAGATAAGACACAACAGTCAATGTTGTCTTTGTACAAAGATAAACGAATAGAACCATCATTAACTGAATGCATCAAATTAGCTCAAAAAGAGCATAAAATAAACATGATTGGGCGGGAAGGGTGAGCCGCTGGAATTGTGCAAACTGTGAGTATTTGATCCCCAAGCCAACTTAAATGGGTTATACAATCTGATCCCATTTAAGGCCATTAAAAGTCCTAGATACCTGAAGAGACTTGTTAACACTCAGACTACAGTAAAAGACCATCAACTTACGCTGGTGGTTGGGGTGACAAGTATTTTAATGTTTTGGTTTAAAGGTCGCTTGTTATTTCTGGTGCGTGTTCACAGGTTTTCTTTTTAACCTCATCATATTTGGTGGTTGCGCTGAAAAGGAATTAAAGGAAAGAAAATGAAGAGACAAGGACAAAGGGTAGTTTTAGAGGATTTAGGCTTTATTCATGGGTCATAGCCACCATGTGGAGAGGAAATTTCTTCCTATCCAGTAATAGTATCTGGTCCCAGTTTTTGTTTTTTAAATATTTTTTTAACGAATTTCTTCGGAATTGGATTTTCAGCATTTAAAAAAATCGAATTGCAAAATTCTTCTTTATGTCTGTGGGTTTTTAAGGATTTTAATATTGGTTTGCTGATGCATGTTCACAGGTTTTCCTTTTACCCCAATTATATTTGGTGGTTGCACTGAAAAGGAATTAAAGGAAAGAAAAGGAAGAGACAAAGACAAAAAGTAGTTTTAGGATTTAGGCTTTATTCGTGGGTCATAGCTACCTCATGGAGAGGAAACTTCTTCCCATCCAGTAATAGTGTCTGATCCGAGTTTAGGTCCAAATCCGAATGGTGGTAGGAAGTGGGTCTTTTTTTCCTGCACATGCCCAAAGGGTTCTTCCTGTCTGAAGGCTCATGGGAGATTGTTATTTTTATTTTTTTAATTTTAATCCCCACAGTCCACAGCATGCAGACTGCGGGCCAAGTGGGCAAAGCATTCACTATCTTTTTGCTTGAATACTTCCACAGGTTTCCACCAAGCACCTCAAAGTCCACAGGGTTGGATGGTTTGGTTTATTGATTTTAACGGCATATCAACCCATCTGGGGTTATGTCTGTGGGGTTTTAAGAATTTTAAGGATTTTAATATTGGTTTCATGGTTGCTTGTTATTGCTGATGCACGTTCACAGGTTTTCCTTTTACCCCAATTATATTTGGTGGTCAAGCTGAAAAGGAATTAAAGGAAAGAAAATGAAGAGAAAGGGACAAAAGGTAGTTTTAGGATTTAGGCTTTATTCATGGGTCATAGCTACCTCATGGAGAGAAAATTTCTTCCTGTCCAGTAATAGTGTCTGATCCCATTTAAGGCCTAAGCGCAAATGGCCGAGAGATTATCTTGGTGGTAGGAAGTGGGTTCTTTTTCCTGTACAGCTTCAGAGGATGCTAAAATGCAGTGGCTGAAGGTCTTCATGTCCTGGGTATAACGTTAAACTCTAACTGATTGTGAGGTTCCAGTGCTGGAGGACTGGGGAATATGGAGCACCCCTTCATCACAATTGCTCCCAGGTCAACTCTGACCCGGAATGGTAGTACCATCTATGGGTTAAATAGAAAATTTGTTTACAAAAAGAATTGAGTTTTAAAAAAATTTTTCTCCAAATTATCGCTACGAATCTTTCAAAACTTTACCGGCATTAAATGACCCACCGAGGTTGATATGCCATAAAACAAAACAAAACAAAACAATAAAATGGGGTTTAGGTTTGATAATCACTTATTTGAGTCCGTAGAAGTGTGTCTTTGTGTGTCTGCTTCGAAGTCGTTCACTCAGTTGGCTAAACCATGACATACTAATATATACGGCCCCATATGTCACCTAAGCAGTCAGAATTCAAACATTTGGCTAGATGGAACTGTAAGTTCTCCTCAAGAAATTCTGTTTCTCTGTAGTATCATTACTATCATTGCTTACCAAGACCAGACACGGCCTACTAATATATACGGCCCCATATGTCACCTAAGCTGGCAGAATTCTAACAGGCCTATTCATTTTATAGTCAATTTATGTCTGTTTCAAAAAATCTTAAAGCACAAACATTTGGCTAGATGGAACCATAAGTTCTCCTCAAGAAATACTGTTTCTCTGTAGTATCATTACTATCATTACCTACCATGACCAGGGAATACATTTCACATTGAAAAGGTTTCATTATTTTCTGATATAACCTGAAATCATAGATAAATTGTTGGTGTGTTTGTTTTCTATAACTGCATCATCTTTTAAAACTATTTTTGTTTGTTTGTTTGTTTGTTTACAATCTTTTATTATTACATTTCTGAAGAAAAACGACAAGTTTGTATATTTTTAACATTTTTTTTTTTTTTTGAAACAGTCATAAATTGATTATAAAATGAATAGGTCTGTTAGAATTCTGCCTGCTTAGGTGACATATGCGGACGTACATATTAGTAGGCCGTGGGTAGGAATATGTTTACCCAACCCGTTCACCACGGACAGGATGTGACACAAGATCTGCTTTTCAGCAGTACTGGATCTGCGAGACTAGTTTTCTAACAATTACACTACTCGTTACGATATGAGTAGGGAGATGTTCACGCAACCCGTTCTCCAGGGGCAGGTAGTGACACAAGGCCGCAAGTTTGGGAGCATCCAGTGAGGATCTAATTCGCTTTTTAGTAATATTGGATCTGCGAAACTAGCTTGCTAACCATTACACTACGATGGAAGGCCTCGTTACGATGTGAGTATGGAGATGTTTTTTATTTGTTTCTTTGTTTGTTTACAATCTTTTATTATAACATTTCTGAAGAAAAAAGACAAGTTTGTAAATTTTTAACATTTTTTTCGAAACAGTCATAAATTGACTATGAAATGAATAGGGCTTTTAAAATTTCTGCCTGCTTAGGTAACATATGGGGCCGTATATATTAGTAGGCCGTAATTTCGTCAAGTTTTAGTTGAAGAACATATGATTCACCCTCTGTACACCACAGCTAGTGGTATAAGACTACTCAGTCAGCATAATATTCCCGTATCTATAAGGATAGGAACATGCCCATTAATGTCTATAGATAGGGCATATAACACAAAGGGAAGAAGGTACACCACAGCTAGCGGTATACGACTACTCAGTCAGCATAATACTCCCGTATTTATGAGGATAGGAACATACCCATTAATGATCATAGTAGGGTATATGAGGATTGGTCATACCCATTAATGTTCATAGGTACGGTATATAACACAACAGGAATAAGGTACACCATTGCTAGTCCATAGGTAGGGTATATAAAACAACGGGAAGAAGGTACACCACTGCTAGTGGTATAAGACTACTCAGTCAGCATAATACTCCCGTATTTATAAGGATAGGAACATACCCATTAATGTTCATAGGTACGTTATATAACAAAGACCAAGATTGTTTGTTTTTCTTTTTCCACTGAAACAAACGATAATTGTTGTTCTTTATACACTTAAAGCTTTGTACCTAAATTGGAAAAGAATTCAGGCTAGCGTGTCATCAGAGCAACAATTGAGAGAGAGAGAGAAAAAAACTTGTAAAGGTTACTACTTATTAGATCGCTTTTACATTTTAAACGTCGAAGTACACCGGTTGTTAGATGACGATAATATAAATCCGACTAATGCCCCCCCTCCTCCAGTTTAATACTCATTAAAGAAATAGTATTTAAGCCATTAGACTTACGCGGGAGAAATGTGTGTTGAGAGTTTGTTTTTTGTTGTTTTTTTTTTGTTGTTTTTTTTTATGTAGGTCGAAGGACAATGCAATTTCTGGAGGCACGGGCGTGGCTCATACATAAGTACCGTGAGATTTAAAAAGTGAAAAGAAAAAGAAAAAGAAAAAAATGTAACTGTTTTATCATCCCTTATACTAGGGGTTATGGGAACGTGAACGTTCCTGGTTCGATACCGGCCCTCGCCAACTCAGCGTATGAGTAGCACGGGGGTCTGTGCGGTAAAGTGAGGAGCTGATGGTAGGTGTGGCGCCCTTGCCCCAGACGCTAAAAAACAACCTCCTTGGTCTAGCGCCAGTGAAAAGGGGATAGACTCCTTCACTGTCTAGATGATACCAACTTTAGGCCACTCCAATAATTTTACTTTTATTAGATTAGTGTTATTTATACTTGAGTGTGTCTCATTAGTGAATTTGAAGGGGTTAATGGGTTTTGGGGCTTAGGCCTTGTTGAGGCAAACAACCTATTTGTAGCACACCTTGGGCCGGTTTAGCTCAGTCGGTAGATCGTCCGACTGGGACCCACAAGGTTCCTGGGTCCATACCGGCTCTCAGCAACTCAGCGTACGAGTAGCATAGGGATCAGTGCGGTAGCATAGGGATCAGTGCGGTAAAATGAGGAGCTGATGGTAGGTGTGGCACTCCGTCTCAGATGCTAAAAAAACAATCTCCTTGGACTAGCGCCAGTGAAAAGGGAATAGACTCCCTCGCTGATTGGATGATACCGACTTTAGGCCACCCCGACGACTTTACTTTTACTTATACTGGGGGGGGGGGGGCAAATGAATACTTTTTTCCTCAAATATTGAATGACAGGTGTTTTTTTTCTGCTGATTACAAGTCTGTTGAGATCATTGACCTAGGATGTCACTTTAGGTTGGTTCCGTAAGGATTTTCAAAATGATGGCTGGAAATACTTGTTTTTGTTAAAGAAAGGGACAATGTATAAGTTATACATCCTCGCCGGATGCCCCATACTTGGTGGCGCGCTGTGTAATGGTTAGAGTCGTAGGCAATGGACTCGTCGAACCGAGTTCAAATCCTGTACGAGACTGTTTGCATTTAACATAACACTAATACCCCTGGGAAAGGTACGTATCGAAGTACTCTGCATCCAGTGATGAGTAAATAGTAGGGCAGACTGAACTCTTTAACCTTGACTAGGTAACCAACCTAGGATAAGGAAAACTCTGAATTTAAGCCTGTTAAATTCCGCTTAAGAAATTGACCTTGTGTCACATCCTTCTCGCACGAGGGGTTGATAAATATATACACATCGTAACTAGGCGCCCCATCGTAGTGTAATGGTTAGCAAGCTAGTCTCCAAGATCCGATACTACTGAAAAGCGAGTTCGATTCTCGCTGGATGCCCCCGTACTTGTGATCTTGTGTCACTACCTGCCCCTGGCGAACGGGTTGCGTGAACATCTCCCTACTCACATCGTAGTGTAATGGTTAGCAAGCTAGTCTCGCAGATCCAATATTACTAAAAAGCGAATTAGATCCTCACTGAATGCTCCCAAACTTGCGGCCTTGTGTCACTACCTGCCCCTGGCGAATGGGTTGCGTGAACATCTCCCTACCCACATCGTAACCTGGCTTCTCATCATAGTGTAATTGTTAGAAAACTAGTCTCGCAGATCCAGTCCTGCTGAAAAGCAGATCTTGTGTCACATCCTGCCCGTGGCGAACAGGTTGGGTAAACATATCCCTACTCACGGCCTACTAATATGTACGGCCCAATATGTCACCTAAGCAGGCAGAATTATAACAGCCCTATTCATTTCATAGTCAATTTATGACGGTTTCAAAAAAAAAAATGTTAAAAATATACAAACTTGTTGTCTTTTTTTCTTCAGAAATATAATAATAAATGATTGTAAAAAAACAAAATAGTTTTTTAAAAATTATGCAGTTATAGAAAACAAACACACCAATAATTTATCTATGATTTCAGGTTATATGAGAAAAAAATGAAACCTTTTCAATGTGAAATGTATTCCCTGGTCATGGTAGGTAATGATAGTAATGATACTACAGAGAAACAGTATTTCTTGAGCTTTTTTTTTTGCACAAACAGATCTATTTGACCCATAGATGGGCCACTAACAGGTACCACCACTCCCGGTCAGAGTAGACCTATGAGCAATGGCAATGAAGGGGTACTCCACACTCCCAGATTTTCAGAATTGGAGCCGAATTATCAGATACAGTTTAGTGTCATATCCAAAACACCCTTACTTTTTGGCTTGGTTTATTTTGTTTTACGGCACATCAACCTCAGTGGGTCATTTAATGCCGATAAAGTTTTGAAATAAATCAATTCTTAATGGATACTCGATTTTTTTATAAACACGTTTTTCTATTTAACCTATAGATGGGACCCTAACAGGTACTACCACTCCGGGTCAGTGTGGACCAGGGAGCAATGGTGATGAAGGTGTGCTCCACATTCTCCAAACCTCCAGAACTGGAACCTCACCATCAGATAGAGTTTAACATCATTTCCAGGACATGTAGATCCTCAGACACCGCCTTCTAGCACCCATATGATAAAAAGGGTTGGTGGCTTGCCATAAGGGCAATAGGGTTGGGGCAATCATATAGGTGCTAGGGCTTGACGTGACCAGCCGATTGATCGGAGGGGGCCTTCCCGACCGCCCGTCTAACCCAAGAAAAGGCCAAAGTGGAGTATTGCAAGTCATGAACTGCTCAGCCGCCTGGGTTATATCCCTAAGCATCTCCGGTCGCCACCCACGGCCAACAGGTGACCCCATTGGGGGAGTATACTCCTCTGCATTCTAACGCCCCAGCCGACAGGGTGGCCTTACTTTTGGGGGTGGAGGGCTTTTTGTGCAATATTATATGATATCAATTACGTAGTAATTGCATTTCACTTAGCGCTAATACCCTTGGGAAATGTATGAATCCTACTCTCCTTCCAGCTATGGGTAAATAGTAGGGCAGACTGGGCTCTTTAACCTTGGTTAGGTAACAGGTCTAGGAGAAGGAAAACTCTGAATTCAAACCTGTTAAACTCCGCTTAAGAAATTGACCTTGTGTCACATCCTGCTCGTGCGGAGGAGTTGGTAAATATATATATATATATTATATGATATCAAGTATCTTGATCTAATGCTAACAATTATATGATTTAAAGTAATTATTTCTGTTCAGTAATAGTCATTTGTTAGCACATATTTATATGGTTTCAAGTAACTAATAATAATAATCCTTAGTAAACAATTAGAGGTTCAAATTACAATTCTCAATCTAAATATAATGGAGATAAAGTGTCTGTAACCAAAACTGTGTCACAAATCCCTTAGTTATTTACATTATATTCTCAATGATTGATAAATACTCATCATATTTATTAATAATGTCTATTAAACTCTAGCAGAGTTAGATTTGCCACAAAAGAGTGCATGTTAGTGATGCGTTTAAAATCCTACAATGTGTCTTATATATCAGTAAGTAATAAAGGTTTACATAGTATCTGGTGTGAATAATTTGCATACTGGTTTTAACAAAACAGAGTTTAATAAATAATTACTTGGTGTTATAAATCTCTAATATTGCTTTATTCTCAAACGTATTAAAATCAATCCTATGAATGATTTTATATAGATCAATAAAAATGAAATAAAAATAAGTGTAATTTTTTTTATATGCATTCTAATTTAGTTTTGTTAGTCAATCTAATATAATATTTAATTACATTAATACTTGTGTCTGGAGGGCGTATATTTTTGATAGTATAAATAATTTACAATTATATGATCTATTGAAAGTTGAAGGTGGTATGAAATAAAACCTTCAAGCATGGAAGATCTGACCTCCCACATACAGGGTTGGCGAGACGCCTGTCGCACAGGAGCTAAGCTGCTCAATAATGAGATAAACAGGACTACAGAGCGACAACGTCTTCGTCGTCATGAACAACCGAATGTAGATGGGAATTTCCCCTGCAATCTGAAAGTCCACCATAGGGTCCACAAATGAAGACATGGAATGACGTCATCGTCCTATGCGACAGACTTCGAAAAGAATATGATCTATATATTAATACGCTTGTTATCATCTTGCAACACCCTTTGTTTAAAAAATAAGACCTTTCAAATCGTCCAGGATGAAATGCAAAGATGTAAATCCTGAGTATCTACAGGATATACAGTCAGTGTATTATAAACCGCGTCGATTAGGCACGGCGAAACGTTTTCACTAAATTAAAAATACAAATTTTAATCATATATTAACAGAATCTTAATTTTTCTTTGCACAAGTCAATAATATTACTTATGAAATTAAAAATCCCCCCCCTTTTTTTAAATGTCACTCTCCAACGAATATTCTTTATTCTCTAACCGTAACATGAGTAGCACAGGGATCTGTGCGGTAAAGTGAGGAGCTGATGGTAGGTGTGGCGCCCCGTCTCAGACACTAAAAACACAATCTCCTTGGTCTAGCGCTAGTTAAAAGGGGATAGACTCCCTCGCTGTCTGGCAGATACCGACATTAGTTGCACAAAGCACATTAAGACGATACTCGATTTCTTGCCATGTTCACTGTAGCATAGCCTCACTAATGAGCACAGTGGAATTAATGATATTTTGCTTTCGGTCAGTGATGTCCCACATCTTTGTTCGAAACACGATATCTTTAGGATAACCCCATAGAAGAAATCAAGGGGAGTGATATCAGGAGAACGAGGTAAAGAGACTTTATGGAAATCCTGTATGTACTGAGGTTCTTATTGTCCTGGGTGTTGTGATCTCATAAATAAAGCTGACTCATCAATATACACAAATACTTGATATGCGTGCACACACACACACACACACATACACCGACAGGCGCCAAATTTCTGAAAAAAAATTCAGTTGTTATCCTGTTATCAGAGAGTGTTGACTTGCTTTATGCTCGCTTAAAGAACTCACGGTTACCCTTTTTATAAATGCTGGGTTATAAAAAGGCCTAAACATAAAACTGAGTATGACGTTAAATCCTCTCATTGCGAGGTTCCAGAACTGGAGGAATGGGGAGTACTCCCAGGTCCACTCTAACCCGGTAGTACCTGTTAGGGTCTCATTTGAAGTTTATTTGCCTCCTTCAATACACCTCTACATGGGGAACATTAGTGTAACACGCGTAAGTCTTGCGCGTGTTACACTGGCGCGTCTGCAGACTTTGCATCTTGCACCTATCCAGGAACACAGTGTGGCTTCCGAGCAACCAACTGCAGGAGGGGTGCCAGGAGAGAGGATGCCACTCTGCACCGCATTGACGGACCTAACGAAGGCATCCAACCTGGCCACCCGAAGTGTTCGCAGTCACTGCACCAGAGATTCCAGATATTGCTATTCAAAAATTGTGCCGCTCAACCACTCACGCAGTTGCAGGAGAGAAGAAAAAATAAAGTGGACTCTACGCCATCGTCTTTTGTAGACGGAAGGATGGCTCTACATGGGGAACATTAGTTGCACGAAGCATATTAAGACGATACTCGATTTCATACCATGTTCACTGTAGCATAGCCTCATCAATGATCACAGTGGAACTAATGATCTTTTGATTTCAGTCAGAGATGTCCTGTAACTTTGTTCGATACACGATATCTTTAGGATAACCCCACAGAAAGAAGTCCAGGGGAGTGATATATCTGGAGAACCTGGTAAAGTGACTTTATGGACACCCTGTGTATACATATTCACTATCACCAGAGCTTGCTTTGTGATTTTCAACAGAGTTTTACGGGGCAGGGATACATACTGTCATTCGAAGGTGGAATATTGCTATTGGGAGAATAAAACACATTAAGACGGTACTAGATTTCTTGCCATGTTTATTGAAATTTGATATGGGAGTCGCTTCTGGCTTCACCGGTAGCAGCCCTTAAGGGACAAACGTCGGGTTTCACCGACAAACACTAGCAGCAGCGATGCACCACCCCTATATGGTCACGTGATCTTCTTTATAAAAGGGCTGATTCTTCCTCTCTTCATCCCCTTAGCGGACAGCTGCTGACTCTACACCGCTTGCCCCTAGCGGACAAGGTAAGTGCTTTATGCACTCTTTTTTTCTACGAGTTTAGGACAACGGACAGAATATTAACCCTTGAAGGATTCTCGCCCATTCCCTCGGAACTTTGGACATTAGAGATTATTGTCATTAACCCTTGAAGGTCGATAATAACTACCTTCATTCCGCCCAGGATAATTAGAGGAGCCTTCGGACAAGCTTCCCCCAGGTTTTGCGAGCTGATGTCGATCACACAGGAGCTGCACTGCCTCTGGCGACCGCGGAGTTCGGGTAATATCGGGCGACAATACCGTACAATGCAGAATGCTTTCTTCATGCTGTGCGAAGACCGTAATTGTGAATGGACAGATGTACTCGAATCCGTCATCTCATCCATGAACGCGACAATTAACAGCGCCACCGGTGTATCACCACACTATGTGATCAATGGCCGTCAATCCAACATCGGTTTGCCCAAACTGCTACACAACGAGCTCACAAACCAAACCCCCACGGCATATGGCATGTAGATCAATGCTCTATTGAGGCAAGTTCATCGGCGTGTCGCCTTGGCAAACAACGAAGTCGACCACGAATCAAATGCTAGGCTGAACCAACTCGTATTCAAGGATCCAATACAGGTTGGTGATAAGGTTGATATTGCACCGTCCTCAGTCTACCATTGCACATTCATTCCACTTGAATTGGATCGGCACCTTTGAGGTTATGAAAACAAATGACATGGTGATTGTGACGAGACTGAAAGGCAGCCCTATGAACAAACGGATTCCCAGCCCCCACAAACAAAGCGCGTCAGGATATGTTTGGCCTGTGGCGAGCGGCTACGGATACTCGAACTCGCTACCTCCTCGTAGCTGAAGCGTTGTTAGTAGAGACCCAAATAAAGTATATCCGAATTTGCATAAGCGCATCCGAACGAGCAGAAATAAAGACGGACTGACGCTGACAGGGTGAGTGAGGAAGAAAGTGTTTGGACGGCAAGTGAAATCTGACGACTGCTATTTGATGTGAGAGTGGCGTGTTCAGTTGGGAAATGAATTGCATTTCGTTTGCTGGAAAGACTTTCAAAGGATTGATATTACCTTGAATTTTTGGACCCCTTTCAAAAGTAAGAAGCGAAAAGGGTGAAACCGACTGGGTCCACCGAGCCCACATTCGTCGCCTCCCGCCTCGACCAAAACACCTGTCCCACAACATACTACCCCCTCTGCTACATCACGTTCACCCACAAAATTGGGAATCACCGCACCCAGGCCAATCCGTTGCGCAGAAATCAACACAATCTTCCGGACAGTACGACATATGTGAACAACAACAAAACGACATGAAACGACTCCCAGTTAGGCTAACACGAAGTCCACAAAGACTGTCGCAGGATTACTCTTGCAAAACTAACTAAACTAAACAACTACGACTACTTAATTAACTACGGCTAAACCATTTACGGTGCTGTGAACACAAAAAACAAACCTCCCTTCGGTCGCTTGTCTGAACATTCCTAAGAACATTGTCTACTCTATCCCAATTGTTAATGTACATTTATATGTAATAAAACTAGTTGTGCCAGTTATCGTCGTAAATCTTGTTCCTTCGCGTATGATCCTGTTATCTCTCTGCGACAATTTAATGTTAAATTCTTATATGTTCGCTGTAGCATAGCCGCATCAATGATCACAGTGGAATAAATAAAAGAAGTCCAGGGGAGTGATATCTGGAGAGCGAGTTAAAGAGACTTTATGGACACCCTGTATTCTAGGTACCACCAATTTTCTCTGTGAAATTTACCCCACCCCCTATTTAACACAACAAAACTTGCATAAAGGTTAATATTATCTTGAACATTTTTTGTCCATTCGAAAGCAGGAACATTAAAAAAAAAACTCCTTATGATTTAAAAAAAAATTCAGCTTACGGAAATAATGAAAATTAGGAACGAAAAACAATGTTTACATTTTTGCGCCGGTAAATCAATTGAAATTTAACGTAGCCAAAAACAAGTATATAAAAATTCTATGAAAAATCAATTAATGGTCCGATTTTCACGAAAATTTCCATAATTACTTACCTTTTGATGTAAATATGTCTGAAATAGTGTTTTCCTAAAATAAATAAGGGGATTTTTTTATGAGGTCTATCCACCCTCTATTTTATTTTAGGAAATATAAAAAAATGAACCGACAAAAAACAATTTTTACTTTTTCTATAAAGATAAGAGTCTGAATAATTATATCAGAAGATTTTTATAAGTTTTAATGCGAAAGCTTTTTAGTAATAGAAAAATGAATACAGAATTCTGCTAAAAAATATCAATAAAGAAATTGAACCTGTTGTAAAAAAAAAAACGGACTGTTTTACTTATTTATCAAGATAACGATGAGTTATTTTTTCCAATCGGATAATTTGGTCTTTGAATGAACTGTTTTTCTTTGTAGCAACTCTTTATGTTCGTTATTTCTTTTTTGCAAAATTATAAAAAAAGTTAAAAAATATTTACGTTTCTTCCTTCCACATGGCCTAGACTGATCTATCATACTACACACATACCCATTTCTCCATTGTAGTATAATGGTTAGCAAGCTAGTCTCACAGATCAATTACTACTGATTTCTATCCACGGTGGATGCTCCGTACATGCGAGTTTGTGTCACATCCAACCCGTGGCGAACAGGTTGAATAAATACCTACTCCACATAGGCTCTCTCCCATCGTGGGGTAATGGTTAGCAAGCTAGTCTCACAGATCGATTACTACTGATTAGCGAGTTCTATCCACGGTGGATACTCCGTACATGCGAGTTTGTGTCACATCCTACCCGTGGCGAACGGGTTGAATAAATACCTACTCCACATAGGCTCTCCCATCGTGGTGTAATGGTTAGCAAACTAGTCCCACAGATCAATTACTATTGATTAACGAGTTCTATTCTGATTTTAAAAAGAAAAATATTTACGTTTCTTTTTTCAATATACCCTAAATTGATCAAGTGACGTATTTTGGTGGTACCTACTGTATGCGCATGGTAATGCAGGGTATGCGAGAAAAAGAGAGAGGAGAGAGAGAGAGAGAGAGAGAGGAGAGAGAGAGAGAGAGAAAGAGAGAGAGAGAGATGAAAAGGTGGGAGAGAGAAAGAGAGAGAGAGAGATGAAAAGGTGGGATGAGAGAGAGAGAGATGAAAAGGTGGGAGGAGAGAGAAAGAAAGAGAGAGATGAAAAGGTGGGAGGAGAGAAAGAGAGTGAGAGATATGAAAAGGTAGTAGGAGAGAAAGAGAGAGAGATATATATATATGAAAAGGTAGTAGAGAGAGAGAGAGAGAGAGAGAGATATGAAAAGGTAGTAGGTGAGAAAATATATATATATATATAATATATATATTGAAAAGGTAGTAGAGAGAAAGAGAGAGAGAGAGAGAGAGATATGAAAAGGTGGTAGGAGAGAAAGAGAGAGAGAGAGATATGAAAAGGTGGGAGGAGAGAGAAAGAGAGAGAGAGAGAGAGAGAGATATGAAAAGGTGGGAGGAGAGAGAGAAAGAGAGAGAGAGAGGGGGAAGGCTATTCTGGCGAGGACAACGCTGTATCACTCACCGTTTAAGGCGAATGTATTTCCCCCACCCTACCCCACCTACATCCCGCCACAGGGAGGATTTGGGACAAGGTCATTATTTTTTAAGTGGAGTAACGCTTTGTTTGAAACAAGAGTTTTCTATCTCCTAAACTGGTTGCATAACCAAGGCTTAACTCTCAGTGTTTCCCTCTATAAGAATTGAAGGTGTTTATGACTTCTGTAGCTAAAACCACTTCTCATAATACGTTAGGAGGCCTCGGGGAAGCCTCCGAACACAGGTGAATTTATATAACAACTCGACAAAACGTGACCCATTGGGTCACCCATTCAACTGTTACATTTTTTCAGATCAGTTAACTTTGAATCACGTATCTTTGAGAATATGTGTTACGCATCAAAGAACAATTTGGACAATCTCATTTTTAACCAGCGGGTGTTGTTGGATGATAACGGACGGAATATTTAGGAGCACCAGTATTAATATATAGAGTTAAATCGAACTTAACAAACCTAAATTCCACCGTTGTATGTCACCCTGCCAAAAGAAAGAAAAAATACCAAAAATCAGGGAATTAACCGAATTTAATGAATTTTCAGTGTTGATATATTAATGAATAAATATATAATGCCCCAATTATTTTTATTTAAAAACCTTTACATTTTTTCAGGTCAGTTAACTTTGAATCACGTATCTTTGAGAATCTGTGTTACGCCTCAAAGATACGAAAAAGACCTGAAAAAAATGTAAATGTTTTTAAATAAAATAACTGGTGCATTATATTTTTTATTCATTAATATATCAACACTGAAAATTTCATTAAATTCGGTTAATTCCCTGATTTTTTTTTTTTTTTTTTTGTGTGTGATTTTTTTCTTCTTTCGACTGGTTGACATACGGTGGTTGAATTTAGGTCCGTTAAGTTCGATTTAACCGAGAATCTTTTATATACGGATTCGTTCAAAACTTGCGCGGCACCTGCGTTCGGGCGACGCGGCGGCTAACAATTCTGTTTGGCGGGAGTCTCGACGCAATTTGGCGTGCACGTTCGTGGTAGGACTGCGGGGACACGTGACACAACTTATTGGCGCCTATTCCAGGATACTTCCTTACATAACTGGGTCTACTTTGTGCTACACCGACTGCACTTCTGCAGAGAAGAAAAAATCCACCTGTGCTATTCGCAGAATTGCGTCCCGGCCTCCTGCCTTAAAAAAACCCCTTAGGCGGTGATAGCTGAAAAAAAACCCATCTACGAATGAAGTCCCTAGCTGAAGCGGTGCCTGCTGGGGAAAAAAACAACCAGCGCTTAAGGCGTTTTTCCCGAAAAGTTAATGCGATATTTTTTCCAGTCTTTTTTCGACAAGTAAATGTAAATATCCCTCTCTTTAAAATATATTAAGGGGGGCTAAATATTTATTCGTATGTGGGGTTGTTTATTAAGCTATCACCGCCTAGCGTGTTTTAAGGCAGGAGGTCGGGATGCAATTCTACGAATCGCACTAATCCACCCGATGGAACCACCTGTTGGTCACTAGTGGCAACTCCAGATGCTTAAGGACGGCATTCTGGTGGCTGAGCAGTCCATGACATGCAACACTTCACTTAGACCCTTACTTAGGCTAGACGGGCGGTCAGAAGGCGGTGGCTGGGTCTATATGTCATGGGAATGACGGTCAACTCTATCTGATGGTGAGGTTCCAGTTCTGGAGGTTTGGGAAATGTGGAGCACCCCTTATTACCATTGCTCCCTGGTCCACTCTGACCCGGAATAGTAGTACCTGTTAGGGTCCCATCTATGGGTTAAATAGAAAACATGAGTTTATAAACAAAATTGATTATCCATTAAGAATGAATTTATTTCAAAACTTTATCGGCTTTAAATGACCCACTGAGGTTGATATGCCGTAAAGCAAAACAAAACAAACCAAACCATATATTGCTGTTCGCTATGCCAACACAGACACTGGAGATAATTACCTCTCGTGTCCCCTATTAGTCTAGGGATGTAATCCAAACAGATGAAATAATGTTTGGTTTGGTTTTGTTTTACGGCATATCAACCTCAGTGGGTTATTTAATGCCAATAAAGTTTTGAAATAAATCAATTAATGGATAATAAAAATTTTTATGAATACATTTTTCTATTTAACCCATAGATGGGACCCTAACAGGTACTACCAATCCGGGTCAGAGTGGACCAGGGAGCAATGGTGATGAAGGGGTGCTCCACATTCCCCAACCTCCAAGGACTGGAACCTCACCATCAGATAGAGTTTAACGTCATTCCCAGGACATGTAGACCCGCAGCCACTGCCTTCTAGCACCCATATGATAAAAGGGGTTGGGGCTTGCCATAAGGGCAATAGGGTTGGGAAAATCATGAAATAATGTGTATGTATGGGGTTAGGTGGTGGTTTATGGGATTAGGCCTTGGTTATTTTGGTGCGTGTTGCTACTGGCCTTGCTTATTGTATCCCCATTACATGTGTTTTTTTTCTTTCTTGTGGGTTGTCAAGCTGAAAATTAATTAAGTAAAAGAAAAGAAGAGTCAAAGACAAAAGATACTCTTTTCAGACTTTATTTCTAGGTTCATAGCTATTTCATGGAGAGGAAATTTCTTCCTGTGTCAGTCGTAGTGTCTGTTCCCAGTCAAGGTCTTCTTGGCGGTTGGAAGGACTTTTTTGTGCATGCCCAGAGGGCAATTCCTGTTCGAGGGCTTTGGGAGATTCTTATTTTTCATTATTTTATTTATTTTTTATTTTATTTCATTCCCCACATGTATGTGTCTGTGTTTGTGTTGTAGTGTCTGGTTCCCAGTCAAAGTCTGTTCGAATGGCCGAGGGATCTTCTTGGCTGTAGGAAGGAGGCTTTTTTTCTGTGCATGCCAAGAGGGGCTTCCTGTCTGAGGGCTCCTGGGAGATTGTTATTTTTTTCATTTTATTTTCATTTTATTTCATTTTATTCCAATCCCCATGTGTGTGTGTGTGTGTGTGTGTGTGTGTGTGTGATGTGTGTGTGTGTGTGTGTGTGTGTGAGGGATCTTCTTGGCTAGGAAGGAGGCTTTTTTTCTGTGCATACCAAGAGGGTGCTTCCTGTCTGAGGACTCCTGGGAGATTTTTTTTCATTTTAATTCATTTATTTCAATCCCCATGTGTGTGTGTGTGTGTGTGTGTGCGTGTGTGTGTGTGTGTGAGTGATCTTCTTGGCTGTGTGTGTGTGTATGTGTGTGTGTGTGTGTGTGTGTGTGTGTGTGAGGGATCTTCTTGGCTGTAGGAAGGAGGCTTTTTTTCTGTGCATGCCAAGAGGGTGCTTCCTATCTGAGGGCTCCTGGGAGATTGTTATTATTTTTTTCATTTTTTTTTCATTTTATTCCAATCCCATGTGTGTGTGTGTGTGTGTGTGTGTGTAAAAAGGAATTCCTCACTTATGTTGCATTGGAGTCAGAAGTTCTTTTGTCGAAGTTCTTTGAGTGATGAAAAGAGAAGAGTCTTCTAAAATTCATAGTGACTATATATATATATATATATATATATATATATATATATATATTATATTATTATTATACTAAAGCTGAGTTAATCAACTTTTGCTTCCTAAAGGCTTTTTTAATGTTTAGTTTAATGACATGAAAATTATACTAAATTATTCCTTACTTTTAGGATTGAATTAAGTTTGAAAAAATTCTGTTTCAATTGGTTCTAATTAGTTGTAATTTGCAATTAAGTCAAAAACCGACCAATCTCTTACTTTACTCTCTGTCTATCAATTTCTTCCTCTCTATGTATCTCTTGACTACCTCCTCGTTATATAATGTTAGTTTCTCCGAAGAGTAGAGAGAGAGAGAGAGAGAGAGAGAGAGAGAGAGAGAGAGAGAGAGAGAGAGAGAGAGACACACACACACACACACACACACAGACAGAGAGACGAGAGAATTTGAAATGTATTTATGTTAAATTTCATAACCAGCAACCCATAGCTTAAATGAGGCCAAACATTCCCTTTCTTTGCTTACAAAATGATTTTAAAGGTTTCGTCCTGCCGTATTTATTTTTTAATTTTTATTCGCTTGCTAACTCCTTTTTCCCTAATCTCAATTATCTACATAGAGCTGAATGGGTGACCCAACGAGTCACGTTTTTTCTAATATATATATATATATATATATATATATATATATATATATATATATATATATGAGTATGAAAAGGTGGAAGGAAAACATCACACAATGCTGTTAAAGAAGAAAACAATTTATAATATAATCATAGCTGATACTGATCAATATTTCGATTTTACAAAAATCATCATCAGAGCTCATTCACTCCGTAGTTGTTTGGGTCGGAGAAGAATGTCAAATCAGTTCACAGTTCACAGTTCTTTTTTGCAGGATTAAGGTTTTTTTTTTGTTTGTGAACTCATTTGACATTCTTCTCCGACCCAAACAACTACGGAGTGAATGAGCTCTGATGATGATTTTTGTAAAATCGAAATATTGATCAGTATCAGCTATGATTATATTATAAATTGTTTTCTTCTTTAACAGCATTGTATGATGTTTTCATTCCACCTTTTCATACTCATACTGTCGGATTCATTTCCTTTCTTTTAACTTTATATATATATATATATATATATATATATATATATATATATATATATATATATATATAGCATGAGGGTTGTTTATTAACCTCGGTGGTCCTGTGACGACGGTGTTTAACCAATCCACACGGCACCGGCATGTGACACAAGGTCAGTTTAAAAAATGCCCCGCAGGAAGCATGTTTCCCGTGGGTGATGCAAAAAAAAATGCTCAGTTCCGTCGGCATTTCATTCAGGGGCGCCTCAGGCACCGGGCAATTAATCCAGTCATTATCCCTACACACGCGTCTTATGCGAAAGTGTGTGTGTGTGGGGTGAGTGCTACCTGGGCGGGAAGACTCTCTGAAACTGAACTGAATATTCTTTATGTCTCTCGGTACCAGGCCGGACAGTGAATTGTAATGTTAGATTAATGCTTTGTATTTATTCATGTACGAAGTTCTTGCTTAGTTGTGGTACAAAGCCGCAATTATGGAGCACCCAGTAAGAATCGAACTCATTAGTAATGGTCTATAAGTCTAAATTGCAAACCAATTACACCGTGCGATGCGTCTACGAATGTTTCGTATTTGTATGTCACCACTTGATCGGCGTTTCTAAGAATTAACATTTACCTTTCTATCTATCTATCTATTCATCTATCTATCTATCTATCTAAAGGCGGTTTGTGTGTATTAAGTACCACCAAAATACATCAGGTGATCAGTTTAGGCCATATTGAAGGAAGAAACGTAAATATCTTTGAACATTTTTTTAAAAATCTCGCAAAAATGAAATAACGAACATAAAGAGTTGTTACAAAGAAAACATTTAATTCAAAGATCAAATTATACGATTGGGGAAAAATTACTCACCGTTATCTGTTTTTTTTTTGTTTTTTTTTCTTTTACAACACGGTCGATTTCTTTATTGATATTTTTTAGCAGAATTCTGTATTGGTATTCATGGTTCTTTTACTAAAAAAAACTCTGGCATTGAAACTTATAAAAATCTTCTGATATAATTATTCAGACTCTTATCTTTATAGAAAAAAAGTAAAAATCGTTCAGTTCATTTTTTCATATTTCATAAAATAAAATAGGGAGGGGGCAAACCTCGTAAAAAAATATTTCTACCCAATATATTTTAGGAAAACATTATTTCAGACATATTTACATCAAATGATAAGTAATTATGGAAATTTTCGTGAAAATCGGACTATTAATTGATTTTTCACCGAATTTTTTAAAAAGTCTCTAGTCATAACTTGTTTTTGGATACGTTAAATTTCAATTGATTTAACGGTGCAAAAATGTAAACATTATTTTATGTTCCTAATTTTTATTATTTCCGTAAGCTGTTTTTTTTTAATCCTCAGAAGTGTTTTTCATGTTTCTTCTTTCGAATGGACAAAACATGTTCAAGATAATATTAACCTTTATGCAAGTTTCATTGTGTTAGATATAGGGAAGGGGTAAATTTCACAGGGAAAATTGGTGGTATCTATCTATCTATCTATCTATCTATCTATCTAAAGGGCGGTTTGTATGTATGTATCTATGTCCGGAGGAAACTATGAAAATAAAACAATTAATGACATAGTAAATAATGGATATACACATTAAATATCAACGGTTCTTGCTCTTCGTACAAAATCATGAAGATTTGATTTATATTTGAAGATATTTAAAAATCAAAATCTACATAGAAATAGCATTGAAATTCTACTAAAAAATGTTCAACATTTTTTCATGTCAAAAATAAACAAATCAATTTTGTTCCTTCCTTCTACCCAAGTGATGCTGGGTAGCCGCTTCTAGTTATATTTAATTTTAAATCTTGTTTACTGATTGGTTAGTAAATAAGAAATCAAGTCATGTGATCTGTTTACTATGACGTCCGCATAAACTAACCTAACTTTATTTTCTTATCTGTGTTTTGCACACAATTTGTTTGTGCCTTATTTAAAATAAGACAATTTTCTTGTGTGTCAATTTTACGAAAGCGCCACTCATTCCACCATTCGTTTTGCATGTGGCTTTAATTAGCGAAAAATCGTAATTGAAAAATCACTTCCAAAATAGTTTGTAACAGAAAATGTCTAATACTAATAAACTCGTTCTTTAAAAAAATAAATTTTATTTTAAATTAAAGCTGAAAAAAAAAAACAATTGGATGAGCTGCTTGTTGTATTTTTCAAATTTAAAAATTTAAAAATCAATTTTAATTTTTTAAAAAAGTTACTTTAAATTAAAAGTTAATATCTTTAAATTAAAAAAGACATAGCTGCGATCTTCTAATTTAAAGATGTTAACTTTTAACTTTAAAATTACTTTTTTTTAATTAAAATTGATTTTAATTTTTAAATTTGAAAGATACAACAAACGATTCATCAACATTTTTTTTTTGTTTTTTTTTTTTTGTTTTTCAATTTTGATATATATTTTATTATAGGACTAAATATGCGATTAGTTGATTTCGTAGCATTTACGACTGACTTTTTTATTTTTTATTTAACAACGGCTTTTTTTTTCTTTTCTTTAGTTTTTATATCTGTTATTTATTAAGTTTCTAAAACAGTTGTGAAATAATTAAGGGAAATAAATGACAGATTTATTTAACAGTACATTTGATAATTAAATTAATTGATCAATCAAAGCGTTATTATTAATTAACAAAATAATTAATGGATAGTACACATGGGTTTAAGAGTTAATTACGAGATGCGAGATTAATAGAAAGGAAGGTACATTTTTTAATAAGCGGCAATTATCAATCTTACACCGGCAAGCTAAAAAAACAAAAAGTATTAGATCGCCATTTGTAACAAGAGCTCGGCCTAGCTCTCGACTTTGGCAAACATAGGTTCCTGTAACGATGTCTGCTGCTGTTCCCTACCCTTCTTTAAGAAATCTGGGGGCAGAATGAGTGACTTGGTGTACGAACTAAAGAAAAAGGAAATCAAACTACTGGCCATTGATTTTGACCAGACATTATTGACTATCCACACTGGTGGCATGTGGAAGGGTGGCGTAGAAAACCTCTTGGAACATGTTCGGCCAAGTGTCATTCAATTAATAGAAGCGGCATTGCTCGACCCGACCTCATCTGTTTGTGTGTGTATTGTCACTTATTCTATGCAACCCTGGCTTATAAGGGAACTGCTAAATCAAGCCCTACCCCACGGGTAAGTTGTAAAAGACAACAACTAAAAAGTTTTCATTTCAAAAAAAGAAATCGCAAAAAAAAAGAAACTCTCAAAGAGGAACCCTTCTTTGAGCTTTTTATTGTTTTATTTATTAACAAATTATACACTTAACTTTTTTTAGTTAAATTCTTTTATATGTTACTATTTATTTATTTATTTTTAAACTTTAGATAAGACGGACAACTAAAAAGTTTTCATTTCAAAAAAGAAATCGAAAAAAACAAAAAAACTCTTTTAAACTATTTATTGTTTTATTTATTGTCCAAATTATACACTTAACTTTTTGGGTTAATTTATTTTATATGTTACTATTTATTTTTTTATTTTTTTATTTTAAACTTTAGGTAAGACAAGTTTTCATTTCAAATAAGAAATCGCAAAAAAAACCTCTCCAAGAAGAATCATTCTTTAAACTGTTTGTTTTATTTACTAACTTATACATTTAATTTTTTGGTTAATTTCTTTTATATGTTACGATTTCTTTATTATTTTTATTTTAAACTTTAGGTTTAAAAGCTTATCACAAAAGTTAGTTATTTTTAAACTTTGTAACTTAGCAACAAGTGTTATCTACTTTCTCATCTTTTTGAAAAGTTTTGTTTATTATTTTTCAAAATTTATTTCTACGTTTTGTTTGATTTAATTGTTTGTTTTTTTTTATTATTAATCTTTTACTCTTAAAGAAAAAAAACGAATTTGTGGGAGTGATACGTTTTTAATAACTAGCTTTGCTCCTTTTGAGAAAAAATAAATTTTGCCATCTAGTTCACCCCAGTCTCTTCTCTTCAGAAATCTCATCTATTAAAATTGTTTTATTTTTCTTAAAATTTAATAACTTTTGATTTTAAAAAAAAAATTTTTTTTTTAAGTTAACTTTAAAGTTAGCACTTAATAATTTTTAGTGTGTGTATCTTTGTCTCTGCTAATGTATAACTTTTGTTTTCTAATAATACCAACCTATTTTTTTTTTTTTTTTTTTTTTTTTTTTTTTTTTTTTTTATCCTTTAAAAAAATAGGTTGGTATTGGAACAAATTTATTTGTTTTTTAAAAAACATTTTAAGAAGTTTCAGATTTTACCATATTGTTATAATTTTACAACTAGTCTTTTAAAAAAAATAAATCTGTGTTTTCCTCTGAAGATATAGTTGTCTTTTTTTTTCTCCCCCCCCCCCCCAAAAAAAATACTTATATAAAAATTATAAGTCTTTGACTATGTTTCTATTTTATAATTAGTCTTTTAAAAAATTAAATCTGTTTTCCTCTGAAAATATAGTTTTTTTTTTTTGTTTTCTTTTTCTTTTTCTGCGAGGAAAAAAAAGGCTGATATTTTATATATAAATCTTTGACTGTCGCTAAATTTAGCCTTAATTCATTTTATTTATTTATTTATTTTAAATACTCGTTTCTTCCTTCCCTCAAATAAGACATATGACATCGCACTTGTTGCGTACTTAATTAATGATACCGAGACATCAAGTACAGTGTCGTCGTCCTGCTCTCACCAAATTTACCATCATTTGAAATTTTCACCCATCACAACTTTTTGTTTTAATTGTACGTACATTATAAAATTAATGTTATTGTACAATTCGTTTTAACTTAAGTTTATTAATTAATTAAATGATTTCGTTCTGTTGATTACAATTGAATTTACATATCTTTAAATAATGGCACAGTTTTCACTTCAAACATTGTATTGTGTCCCAAACATTTAACTATCATTTACCTAACAACAACATCCATTGCGTAATAATATAATGGTAACACCTTTAGAAAAGGTGTACAATATTTTACAAGTTACTTAAACATTCAAATTTTGTATATTTTATTTTAGATACTTTTTCCAGCGTCCCGTAAGTTAAAAAAAAAATGAAAAGTTAACTAAAAAGTTTTTATATTGACTAGGATTACCTCGTTTAAAAATAATATACATTATTTATTTACGTTTTTTTTTTTTTCGTTTTTTTATCATTTTCTTTTTATAATTGTGTAAAAGTGGGGAAAGGTGAATTTAATTCATCTTGTTCCTCAGAATTCCCTATCTATTCTAGTGGGGTGGGCTAAGTAAGTAGCCCCTCCAGCTGTTATTACTTAAAATAAAAACTTAGTTTAAAATAGAAGTAAAAATAATAATAAAGAAACGCACAAAAAAGTCTTAGTTTAAAATCTAAGTGAATTAACTTCGTGTTTTAATAATAATTACTACGCATAATCATTTTTACGCATTTATTTTAATAGAAATTTTTTTCAATATATTGAAACAAAATTTCTATCAAAATGCATAAAAATTTTAAGAGTGATGAATACTAAAATGTATTTTAGTAAATTTTATTTGACCTTTTTTAAAAAGTTCAGAAAGAAATAAATTTTCTAAAATTTAAAAAAAAACTGAACTTTGTTTGGTTTCTTTGTTTAAATGGCATATCAACCTTCGTGAGTTATTTAATGCCAAAGCCATTCTTATAGAATAACAGTATTCAGTAGTTGTACAATTTAACCCATAGCTGGAGGGTGAGGGAGTTTCATACCTTTCCTAGGGGTATTAGTCCGAAAGTGAATAAAATAGCGTGACTGGAGTTCGAACTCGTTTTGGGACTCACCTCCTCACCATTTGTAAACGCCTAAAGAGTATGATTGAGAGAAATGTCTTTAGAGCCATGTTCTTTTCAGTGTTTTTTTAAATCCCCGTTTTAAATTTTTTTGGTAAAAAAAGAACAATTTCCTCGTAAATTCTTACCATAAGTGAACCCTTATTTTATGTGCATATTTTTGCAATAAATGTTTTATTTTTCTTGCACCCGTTATTTTACAATACTAATATATTTTCTTTATTCTTTAAAAAATTTTAAATATAAAATTCTTTATTCTCTATTCTTTAACAAATTTTTAGTATAAAAAATGCGTTGATCCAGTCGGCATTCTTCCTCGGGGGCACCGGGCAATAAACCCAGCCCTGCCCTTCTAAATCGAGGGGGCAGGTATTGTCTGGGGATATAGCCCCCCCGAGATCAACACTGATAATTGTAGCCATGGTCCAGGGCCGAAGCCACTGGACCCCTGCCCCGAGAGGCGGCTCTCCTGATATCACTCACCTGTATTTCTTTCTGTGGGGTTATCCTAAAGATACCATGTCTCGAACAAAGTTACAGGACATCTCTGACTGAAAGCAAAAGATCATTAATTCCACTGTGATCATTGATCAGGCTCTGCTACAGTGAACATGGCAAGAAATCGAGTACCATCTTAATGTGCTTTGTGCAACTAATGTTCCCCATGTAGAGGTGTATTGAAGGAGGCAAATAAACTTCAATATCTACTCTTCGTTTTGTAATAATTTCCATGTATTTGTCAGTTCAATGGGGCTTCAAATGTTTGTCCAAAATGCCATTTTTCAGCCATTATAGGACTATGTATTTTGATGAAAATGTACATTATCAATTTTATTGTTTTTTCTCATGGATTCTAATGCCCTGAATTTACTGATGGTGAAAAAAGTGCTCAATTAAGAGTTTTAGGTGATTTTCGAGGCCTGATAACACCCCCACCCCACCCTGAGAGTGGGCAAAATTTGCCAATTTCGTGTGCAAATAAAGTGCCAAACTAATGTGATTTTCTGATAGAGTTCGATGAGGAGTATCACATAGTAAAAGATGGTTGAGGGCGCTTGAGAATTGGGGGAAATATGGGGCTTCAAAAAAAAAACTTCAATATCTAATCATCGTTTTGTAATAATTTCCATGTATTTGTCAGTTCATTTGCTTTTGCTGAGATCAATGCTGTTAATTACATCAAACCACGCCTGAGGGCCGAACTGAAAAATGTAGTAAAAAGTTATTCTTACAGTCAATATAATTGAGAAAAATTTAGTAAAAAGTTTTATTCTTACAGTCAATATAATTGAGAAAAATGTAGTAAAAAGTTTTATTCTTACAGTCAATATAATTGAGAAAAATGTAATAAAAAGTTTTATTCTTACAGTCAATATAATGAGAAAAATGATGTAAAAGTTTTATTCTTACAGTCAATATTATTGAGAAAAATGATGTAAAAAGTTTTATTCTTACAGTCAATATAATTGAGAAAATGATGTAAAAAGTTTTATTCTTACAGTCAATATTATTGAGAAAAATGATGTAAAAAGTTTTATTCTTACAGTCAATATTATTGAGAAAAATGATGTAAAAAGTTTTATTCTTACAGTCAATATATTGAGAAAAATGTAAAAAGTTTTATCTTACAGTCAATATAATTGAGAAAAATGATAAAAAGATAAAGTAAAAAGTTTTATTCTTACAGTCAATATAATTGAGAAAAATGATGTAAAAAGTTTATTCTTACAGTCAATATAATTGAGAAAAATGTGTAAAAAGTTTTATTCTTACAGTCATATAATTGAGAAAAATGAAGTAAAAAAGTTTTATTCTTACAGTCAATATAATTGAGAAAAATGAGTAAAAAGTTTTATTCTTACAGTCAATATTATTGAGAAAAATGTAGTAAAAAGTTTTATTCTTACAGTCAATATAATTGAGAAAAATGATGTAAAAAGTTTTATTCTTACAGTCAATATTATTGAGAAAAATGTAGTAAAACGTTTATTCTTACAGTCAATATAATTGAGAAAAATAAAATCATTTTTCTTTGGTACCTATTTTATAAATTTTTCTTTTAATAAATTCATTTTTTTAAGATGGGATCCTAACAGGGTCCCATCTATGGGTTGAATAGAAAAACATAAGTTTATAAACAAAATTGTATTATCCATTAAGAATAAATTTATTTCAAAACTTTGTCGGCATTAAATGACCCACTGAGGTTGATATGCCATAAAACACCCCCCCCCCCCCGGGTCTAAATCTGGTTCTCCATTCTATTTTATATTAGAAGTGGCTGCCCGGCATTGCCTAGGTAGAGGGGGGTATTAAAAAAGTTAGTCTTGCAGATCCATTATTACTAATCGCGAGTTAGATCGTTGCTGAATGCCCCCATAAAAATCCCCCACATCAAAAAAGACTGGGTGTGATGTCAGGAATGGGTTTTTTTTGGGGGGGGTTCTGAAATATAAATAAAATTTTCATTTTTGCACAAAAAACAAGCTCTGGTGATAGTGAATGTGTATATATATATTTAAAAAGTAAAGTCGGCATCAGCCTATTAGCAAGGGAGTCTATCCCCTTTTCACTAGCGCTAGACCAAGGAGATTGTTTTTTGTGTCTGAGGTGGAGCACCACACCTACCATCAGCTCCTTACTTTACTGCACAGATCCCTGTGCTACTCATACACTGAGTTGGTGCGGGCGGGTATCGAACTAGGAACCTTGTGGTATGTCGTAAATTGTTTTATTTTCGTAGTTTCCTCCGGACATGCATACACACAACTGCCCTTCTTTATATATGGATAGATAGATAAATATGGATCTACCTTTTTTTTTCTTCCGCCCTGTCGGTGGGGTGTTAGAATGTACCGACTGCACCTCTGCAGAGGGGTAAAACTCCCCTAATGGTGCCATCTGTTGGCCGTGGGTGGCGACCCGTGATGCTTAAGGATAGAGCCCAGGTGGATGAGCAGTTCATGACATGCAATACTCCACTTTGGCCCTATCTTGGGCTAGACAGGCGGTCGGAGAGGCCTCCTCCGATCAATCGGCTGGTCACATCAAGCACTAGCACCTATATGATTTTCCCAACCCTATTGCCCTTATGGCAATCCCCAACCCCTTTTTATCATATGGGTGCTAGAAGGCGGTGGCTGCGGGTCTATATGTCCTGGGAATGACATTAAACTCTATCTGATGGTGAGGTTCCAGTTTTGGAGGTTTGGGGAATGTGGAGCACCCCTTCGTCACCATTGCTCCCTGGTCCACTCTGACCCGGAGTGGTAGTGCCTGTTGGGGTCCCATCTATGGGTTAAATAGAAAAATGTATTTATAAAAGAATTGTATTATCCATTAAGAATTGATTTATTTCAAAACTTTCTTGGCATTAAATGACCCACTGAGGTTGATATGCCATAAAACAAAACATACCAAAATCATTTTTTTTTTCCCCTGGTAAATTGTATTTTGTCTCTACATCCCACTTGCATTGTATTGTTAATTCAAAACACGATTCAGGCTCTTTTTTTTTTTTCTCTCTTCATGAGGTGCAACACAAAAATGTTTGTCGCCCTATCGGCTGGGCCTGTACAATACACCAACAGCACCTCTGCAGAACCTTAAGACACTTCCTCCCTCAATGGGGCTACCTGTTGGCTGTATGAGGACAGTATCTATGATCATGGTGGCTGAGCGGTACTAAGTGGTCCCATGACCTACAACACTCCTCTTCAGCACATATTTGCACAAGACAGGTGCTCAAAGAGGTCCTATCTGATTAATTGGCTGATTAATGTCCTCTGTGCAGCATCCAGAATCTGCACAGAGTTGATTGATGTAGATTTTGTCCAGGTATATGTATCCACGGAGAATGTCACTTATGAGTTCGTCCTTGCTTTTCCAGCATATCTTGTTTAACAATTAAGTTCATTTCAAATAATGCGCAAGCACAATTAAGAACACATTTTATGATATTTTCGTGTTAAAACATGCAGTTGTATTGATTCAAACAAATTTGTATTTTCAGTGTAGATTTACAGTGAAATGAAAATGGCCAACCAAAACACATGGCTTCCTCAAAGTGAAACAAACAAGGGGAGGTTACTCTCATTTATGCAACTAATGTTCAGACTACAGGATTATTGCCTGAATTAACTGCATGTCTTGAAAGTATATTCTGGGGAAGAATGGGAGTAAATATAGACAGAGAATATTTGGACTATTGTCCTCCTCTTCATTGTTAACTGTACAATGTTTCGACCGATGTGCCCTCCAGCCTTCTTCAGGTATTTCTTGTCCGGAGTTCGAAAAGAAGGTTCCCGAGTTCAAGATAGTTCCCGAGTCGACAAGAAATACCTGGAGAAGGCTGGAGGGCACATCGGCCGAAACATTGTACAGATAACAATGAAGATGTGGACCATAGTCTTAATAGGACTAATTATCAAGCCTCCTCTCAAAAATTCAAAGAAATAGAGAATATTTGGTCTTTCTAAGATTTACTTATGACATAAAACAAATACTGAAATCTTTGGATGAATTAGAAGTTGCATACATACACACACACACACAGCGTATGAAAATAGATTTAAAGATCATCAGATGACAAAAGTAATGTTGGTAATTTATGAGGAAGTGCGTCCTGGTCTCCTGCCTCAGAAATTGCTACCCGGTGACTACTAAAATAACGTCCCCAGCTATGTTGTCTCTTTTTTTATATGAACAAATGGAGATGGGTGGATAAATATATATAAACAAAGTAAAAAATGAACAAATTGAGGTAGATAGATAGATATCCATCTTCATATCTAAACAAGAATTACGACAATTCTATAAATAACAAGAATTACGACAAATTTCTATAAATAAACAAGAATTACGACAAATTTCTATAAATAAACAAGATTACGACAAATTTCTAAACAACAATTACGACAAATTTCTATAAAACAAGAATTACGACAAATTTCTATAAGTAAACAAGTAATTACGACAAATTTCTATAAGTAAACAAGAATTACGACAAATTTCTATAAGTAAACAAGAATTACGACAAATTTTCAAGAATTACGACAAATTTTCTATAGTAAAACAAGAATTACGGACAAATTTCTATAAGTAAACAAGAATTACGAAATTTCTATAAGTAAACAAGAATTACGACAAATTTCTATAAGTAAACAAGAATCACGACAAATTTCTATAAATAAATTTCTAAACAAATTACGATAAATAAGAATTACGACAAAAAAAGAGAAGCCCCCCCCCTCTAAAACACATTTAACACCCTAAGTTGGTTGTTTTCTTTCAAGTAACACCACCGAGACGACATAGCTGGGGACGTTATTTTGATAGTCACTGGGTAGCAATTTCGGAGGCAGGAGACCGGGACGCACTTCCTCATAAATTACCATAATGTTCAATTTTAATGTCATGAAAGCAATTGTAAAAATAAAAGATCTAATTTGAGCTTTCTCATAGAATTAATATCAGAATCATTGGACATCAATTAGAAGTACCATAATTCTCCTCAGAAGAGATATCCGAATCGCTCAGCTACCGACTGAGCCTAAAGATCCTAATTTAGTATCAAGTACTCATTTAGTAGCAGCACACACAACTTTCATGTTTTTAGAGGATTGGATATTTTAAAAAGTTAGAAAAATTGGACCTACTCTATGATGTGCAGTTGCAATGAGACAGTAAGCTATCATTCTTGCTACATATCATTGTCATAAGTTTTGACTTCACAGTTTATGTACACACTTCTTTTTTCTATATCATCATTTAACTGAATGGTACAAAGAATTATATATTATATATATATCATTTATATAAAATATTACTTACTTGAGAGGCACTACACGCATGTATTCGCATAAACTCAATACTTTTTTCTAATATGAAATAGTAAGATGACGCAAGTGAATCGGGTGACCAGGCAAAGGATGTCGCTCGGATGATGGGAAGGCTCGTGACTAGAGGAGCTGTCGACTGATTGAGCGCAAGACTGTATCGAGTATGACTAGAGTCGTCGAGTCGGGGCGGATCATATTGACCATGTATTATCGGTCTATAGGGAATGTGTAGCTGAGTACTGCTAGCATGAGCAGTGAAAGTGGTCTTGCACTATGCCTCGTCGAGGTCGAGTCACGGTGTGTTCGAGATCTTGTCGCTGTCAGTAGGCGGGAAATCTCTGATATGTAGTAATGAATAGCGCTGTGGAGTGAGAGCTGATGATTAATAGTCTCGAACAGCAGTGTACCGATATATGTCACACCGAGCAATCGTGAATTGCGAGGCCGATCTTATGCGATCGACTTAGTCAATTCATTTTCTATAAGAAAAAGTATCGAGTTTTATGCAATACATGCGTTGTAAGTGCCTTCAAAGTAAAAATTTAATATATACTTATTCAGCAGACGTTTCTAAAGATAAACAAACATCTCAAAAACTTTATAAGAATGTAGAATAAGTAGATCAGTCTTTTGTTGGCTGAAAAAATGCAAGAGTGTGGAGTTTGGCTATATTTATATGCCATGATTGTGTTAATATTAGATATTAGTATAATTATGATGATATATATATAATATATATATATATAATATGTTTTTTATATATAAGAAAAAAAAGTAAATGATTACAATACATATGTATGGAGATATGCCAAAACTATATAGAAGCTTCTTGTTTATTTATTTATTTTTATTTTTTTAAAAATAAGTGCTTTATTCAATATCAAGCCAGTGGTTCTTCCAGCGGTCCATATGGTCCTAAGAGGTCAGTTTAAAATTTTTAGTGTGGTCTACACAAACAAAATGGTAAATGGAGGGGGAGGTAAGATAGTATCCCTTTTCACTAGCATTAGATCAGGGAGATTGTTTTTTGCATCTGCGGTGAAGGCGCCAACACTACCATCACTTTACGTCGACAGATCCAAGCTGTGCTACTCATACGCTGAGTTGGAAGGGCTGGTATCGAACAGACCCTATGCCCCTTATGGCAAGCCAACCTTTTATCATATAATGTGCTAGAAAGTAATGGCTGAGAGGCATTATGTTAAACTGCATATTGGATAGAATACCCGATATCAATATAAGTAAAGTAAAGTCGATGGGGCGGCCTAATGTCGGTATCAGCCAGTCAGCGAGGGAGCCTATCTCCTTTTCAATAGCGCTAGACCAAGGAGATTGTTTTAAGCATCTGAGGTGGAGCACCACCCTACCATCAGCTCCTTACTTACCGCACATATCCTGTGCTACTCATACGCTGACCCGGCCCGGTGTGCAATAAAAAGCCTCTTAAAAAACACCTACACAATGTAAATAAGACATACACTGAACACAATTCTCTAACCTCTAGGCATAAAATAATCCCTGACTGGTTTGGCAAGCCATTTAAAATCAATCAGTCCAGCTCTAGGGGTGTAAGGACTCTTTTATTGGCATTATTCCCAGGTCTACTCTGACCAGAGTGGTTGTCTGCCCGGTCACTGGGGCGGTAGAATGCACCTCTGTAAAGGCGTAAGACTCCCCAAATGGGGCGACCTGTTGCCATGGGTGGTGACCGTGATGCTTAAGGATAGAACCACACGTGGTTGAGCAGTCCATGACTTGCAATACTTCACTTTGGCCCTACCCGGTTTCGACTGGGGTCCGGCTTCGGCGCTGGACCGGTTAGGTTATAATAAATAGCGTCGATCCAGAGGGCATCCCTCCAGGCAATCCTGCCCCCTTTGGGGACAGGGCTGGGTTTATTGCCCAGCGCCTGAGGCGCCCCTTGAGGGGGAATGCCGATGGGAATCGACGCAATTTTTGTTCTCTCCCACCCATTAGCTTCGGCTTGTGGTGGGCCCACGTTAAAACGGAGCCTTGTGCCCAGTCCATACAGGTGGGGTATGAGACAAATAAATAAATACTTCACTTTGGCCCTTTTGGGCTAGATGGGGCGGTCAGAAAGGCCTCCTCTGATCAATCAGCTGGTCATGTCAGCCTAGCACCTATATGATTGCCCTAACCCTTTTTATCATATGGGTGCTAGAAGTGGTGTCTGAGGGTCTACATGTCCTGGAAATGACATTAAACTCTATCTGATGGTGATGTTCAGTTTTGGAGGTTTGGGACTGTGGAGCACCCTTCATCACCATTGCTCCCTGGTCCATCTGACCCGGAGTGGTAGTACCTGTTAGGGTCCCAACTATAGGTTAAATAGAAATTTTTTTTTTTTTTTTTTTAATTGAGTATCCATTAAGAATGAATTTATTTCAAATTTTATTTGGCATTAAATGACCACCGAGGTTGTATGCCGCAAAACAAAACAAAACAAAACAAACCAAACCAAATCAAAGTTTCTTAAGAATGAATTACACAGGATAGGTTACAAGGTAGGATTAAAAATGGCTTTAGTTGTTTCCCCAGATCATAAATAAAAACCCTACAATTTATTAAGAAACTTTAGTTCGGACTCATAAATTTTCCTGGGTACAACATTCAAAGCAATAATGTGTGTCCCAGGATGCATTAAAATCAAAAAGCTATCAGCATCACTGCTCTAGGCATAAAATAACCTAAACGATTTGACGTGCCATTAAAATCGATCAAATAACTATCAGTGAATGTTTGTGCTGTTAACCTCTCAGCAGAATAGATCTGTATTTTTCTGAATTGATTTAACATCTAATTACCAATCATAGATGTAACGATAACGACAGTAAATGCCATTGAGTTAAAAGGCCTCTGTAATTATGACAGGGACTTGTCTTTCAAAGAGTATGTAAGTATATATCTTTTTTCTAATGTCTATGTTTAATCTAATTCTCTCCTCCCCTTTTTCAACTTTATTTCTTATTTACTATACCTACCTATGAACATTTAATGAGTATGTCCACTCCTCATAAATACAGTAGTATTATGCTGACTAATAGTCTTATACCGCTAACAGTGGTGTTTACCTTCTTCATGCTGGTGGCGAGCATTGTATTATGTTATAAAGATTCCCTTTCATTTCCAACGTTTTGTATTTCTTATTTAGTAACCTTTGTTAGGTTTCAACAGTGTGTCATTTTACGATATCGTGTGTTATATACCCTACCTATGAACATTTAATGAACTAGCAAATATATGCACCTCCGGGTGCAAGTATTTAAGTTTTCATGTAATAAAATATATTAAATTAGAAACACAAATGAAACTAAATAAGAATGCAGATAAAATGATTTGAAACAGAGGGGAGTATAATCGAAAAATAGAACAACTTTGAAACTAACTCTTCCATCATTTCTATTCACTCCCGTCTTTCATTGCTAATTTTTTACTAATTTAACTATTTATTTAAATTAGGAAGTAATCAATGAAATTACAGTTATTTCTTTTTGTTAATGGATTCCTTTTGAGATTTATCCCCGAGATTTTTGCTCAAATTCACCAAGATAAAACCAAACAATTAGAAATAAACATACCAAGCACACATTTATTAAAATCAAATTTTTAATATCAATATGCAAATTAGCCTTCCCGTTCACACTGTAAACTGCTATTTTGTTGTATATATAAATACATTGTTTATAGAATGTAGATAGGGCAACAGTATTAATGATGTAAAACAATTTTATTAATAATTGAGGTTTATATAGAATAAAATCATGAGAAATGTGATGTAAATAACTAAGAGAATTGTGACTTGAGTAGTGATATAGTTTCAGTTACAGACATACAAACACACATCTCCATTATGATAAGATATGTCCCACTCCTCATAAATACAGGATTATTATGCTGACTGAGTAGTCTTATACCACTAGAATTGGTTTACCTTCATGTCGTTGGCAAGTATTGTATTTTGTTAATGTTATAAAGATTCATTTCATTTCCAAACTTTGTTTGGTTATTTCTCATTTAGTAACCTTTGTTAAGTTACAACAGTTTCAATATTCAGCCCTGCTGGCTGGGGCGTTAGAATACCCCAACTGCACCTCTTGCAGAGGGGTAAGGAACCCCCCCCCCCTCAATGGGGCACTTGTTAGCTGTGGATTGTTATTGTTTAAGTGGTCACTCACAAATGAATGCATAATTTGAAATAAAAGGGGGAATGGCTATTAAAAAATTTATCTGAGTCTCTGTTATATACCCTACCTATGAACATTATTGGGTATGTCCCAATCCTCATAAATATAGGAGTATTATGTTGACTGAGTAGTCTTATACCCACTAGCAGTGTTTACCTTCTTCATGCTGATGACAAGCATTCTATTATGTTATATTCTCTTTCTTTTCCAACCTGCGTTTGATTATTTCTCATTTTGTAACCTTTGTTAGGTTACAACTCTATTAACATCTGATTTGTGCAGTAAAGTATCTAGGAGCTGACGGTAGGTGTGGCACTCCACCTCAGCAAAAACAATCTGACAAGGGAATCAACTGAAAACCTAGCTCAAAACAGTCAAGCAAAATGCCGAGCTGATCCTGGCCCTGGCTTTTTATGGAGTTTGTCGATGGAACCATGAACATGATTATTAATATATAGATTGGAAAGAAGGAAAGTTTTTTTTCATACTAGCAACAAAAAAACACCCTCCGGGTGGTGTAAAACTTAATTTTTTAAAGTGTTATAGGTGATATAACCTCTGGACATAAATGGAATGCCCGACGATTACTATAAGTACCAGGAACAATTGTGGCTTGAGACGGAGCAAATGCGAGTCAGCTCGTAACTGTATTGGTCGGCGACGCAATCTCCACTTTCTTTGCTGTAAATTTCTACTCCTTTTTGTTCAATACATTTGTATACATTGTTACCAGTCGTTTGTCTTATTTTTTACCCTTAAAACCCACAATACTCACTTTGGCCCTATCTTGGGCTAGACGGGCGGTCGGAGAGGCCCCCTCCGATCAATCGGCTGGTAAAGATATTGCCTGAGGTTGGGGGCGGTTAAAAATTCAATGTCAGTGGGTTTTATCGTAGGTAAGCAAAATCATCAAATTTATTAAAGGAGTAAAAAAATTTTTTAAATAAAATGAAAGTTTGAAATTGAAACTTAGTTTTCTCCACTCGAATAAAATTGCGTACATCTATTAAGTATTAATTAAAATAATCATTTTGATATTTTTTCACATAAGTTTTACACAAAATCGTAGGTATTTATTTATTTATAAACTTTTTAGTTAACTTTGTTAGACTGAATTCAAGAATGTAAATTTTTTTATTAAGTATTAATCTCAGTTCAGAAATTAAAAATATTACATTTGACTTCATTTCATTTTCAACTAACATCTGTCCAGTAGACTATGGTAAAAAAGTTGGGTTACTTCCTATAACTCCAATATAAAAAAGGGGAACCACTCTTGACTGATAAATTATTTATTTATTGATTTACTAGGAAAAAAGAAGACGGGTTTAGGGTTAGTTTAATGGGAAAATAAATAAATAATTTATCAGTCAGAGGTGGTTCCCCTTTACTTCTATTGGAGTTATAGGAAATAACCAAAAATTGTGTTGGATACTGAGTATGATAAGAAATTGTCTCGGAGCTTGGTCGATAGAAGCATGCACCTAAGAACTGCAAGGTTCTGGATTTGATACCAGTCCTCATTAACTCAGCGCATGAATAACACAGCTTGGGTAATCTGATCTGCAAGAGTAAAGTGTCTAGAATTGATGGAAGGTGTGGCAAACCACTCAGCAAAAACACTAGCGCTAGTGAAAAGGAGATAGACTCCCTTGCTGTTTGGCTGATACTGACAATAGGCTACACCACCAGTCAGTTGGTTTAGCTCAGTTGGTAGAGCATTGGACTAGGAACCACAAGGTTCGTTACCAGCCCTCGCCAACTCAGCATATGAGTAGCACAGGGATTTGTGCGGTAAAGTGAGGAGTTGATGGTAGGTGTGGTGCTCCACCTCAGATCCCAAAACAATCTCCTTGGTTTAGCACTAGTGAAAAGGGGATACTCCCCTCACTGTCTGGCTAATACCAACATTTAGGCAACCCGACGACTTTACTTTTAAAAAAAAATTTTTATACATGGTACAATATAGTCGTTCACTCATTTAAACAGTTTAAGTTTTTTAAATGCCATCCTGGCCAATTGAAAGGGCTTAAAGAGTTCCTGAGTTATGGAATCCTTTGGTAAGTGAATAAGTCCTATCCTGCGTATTGTTAAAGATCCAGTGATTTAATCCTATGTCCGTTGTCCACGAGTGTCAACGTAGTTATGAGCAGTACTGCCTGGTTAAGTATTGTCTCAGCAGCAGAGTACTGCCGTGATTGGCCAAGATAGATCACATGGTTATCGCGAGTCTATAAAATAAAGCCGGGCATCAGGCACACACCTTATATAGAAAAAAAAGTCAACAAAAGAAGTAAACATTTCATATGTAGTTAGGATATCGGTTTTAAGGGCAAGGAATTTATGTAAATTGACCCGTTTAAAACTTATTTGTATTTGATCGGACCGTGTGCAAACCCCCCCCCCCCCCAAATACACAAATATAGATATAAACATATAATGAACCATGAGGTAATCTGAACATTAGCTACATAAATGAGTAACCTCCCCTTGTTTTCTTTCACTTTGAGGAAGCTGTCTGTTTTGGTCGGCCATTTTCATTTCACCGTAAATCTACACTGAAAATATGAATTTGTTCGAATCAATACAACTGAATGTTTTAACACACAAATTTCATAAAATGTGTTCTTAATTGTGCTTGCGCATTATCTGAAATGACTTAATTGTTATTAAGAAACACATTTTATGATATTTTAGTGTTAAAACATGCAGTTGTATTGATTCAAACAAATTCGTATTTTCAGTGTAGATTTACGGTGAAATGAAAATGGCGAACCAAAAACACACAGCTTCCTCAAAGTGAAACAAACCAGGAAAGGTTACTCTCATTTATGTAGCTAATGTTCAGATTACCGAACTGTGATTCCTTAACTTTTTGGCATAAAATAACCCTTGACAGATTGACATACCATTAAAATCAATCATTCTTCTGATGTTAACATTCTACTTTTGTATTAAATTCACACACTTGAATTTCATATAGTTGAAGATTTCTTGATTAAATTCAACCAAAATTGAGAACTCAAATGTACATATAAAGATTTTGCTGTAACAAAAACTGCGTCACTGCTTACGTCACATTACCCAACACATATCCAACGTCATAACATAGAATAAATATACTCAAATGTGAGCAGGCAACGTTAGATAATCCTCATTGTTTCAATAAATAGATGCCGGCGTTATATATTTATATATAGTTGTTTTATCTAATATAATATTTAAAGTTATCGGAACTGTTTCCATTTCAAATTGTCTTTCTTTCTTTCTTTCTTTCTTTTTTTTTCTTTCTTTTTTAAAATTTTTTTTTTTTTTTTACTCCTTTAATAAATTTGACGATTTAACATACTTATGGTACACACTCTGACATTGATTTTCAGCTCCCATCCCCTCAGGCAATATCTTTCAAAAAATTATTTTATCGCCCGGAGGTGTCTTTTTATTTTGCTAGTATTAATAATGGAGATTTGCTTCCGGTTTTTGTCTGTAAACAAAAACTACGTCACTGCTTACGTCACATTACCCAAAATTGTCATAACATAGAATAAATACACTAAAAATTTGAACATGCAACATTAGACAGTCCTCATTGTTTTTTTTTAAACAAGTTTTAATAAATACATGACTGGTATTATATATCTATATATGTTTGTTTTATTTTAATACATATTCAAGTTTACATTTCAAATTGTTTTATTTTTTAATCCTTTAATGAATTTGATCATTTTACTTACTTAGGGTAAAAACTTACTGACATTGAATTTTTTACTCCCACCCTCAGGCAATATGTTTCAAAAATCTATTTTTACATCGCCCGGAGGGTGTTTTTTATTTTGTTTCTAGTACATATAAATATCATTGTATGTGCATATTTTTACATATAGGGAGTATGTTATCTATCTATACATATATAAAGGGCAGATGTGTGTATATGTATGTCCGGAGGAAACTTTGAAAATAAAACAATGAACGACAAAGTAAATATATATACACATACAATATCGCCAGGACTTGGTTTTTGAGCAAAAATAATAGAGATTTGATTTATATTCATGAATATAATTAAAAAAATGAAATTTAAATAACAGCATGATTTTTTTTTTTTTTTTTTTTTTCATTTATATTTTAGATAGTAGACATTAACATTTTCTTTCAGAGTAGCTGGATCAATGCAAGGTCTATTTTTTACATAGGGATTTAAATGGGGGCATCCCATGAGGATTCAACTCACGATTCAGTAATAATGGATCTGCAGAACTAACTTTTAAAAATCCCCATCTACCCAAGCGACGCTGGGTAGCCGTGCTAGTTAAATAATATAGGAAAAACCTTAATTTATCAGAAATAAATTCATTTCTTATAAATTAAGGTTTTCATATGTATGTGTGTATATATATTTATGAAAATGTATGTGAAAAACCTAACGTGAGGTTCAGTCTCTAGATTTATTTAAACTGAATGAAGAGTTGCCTCCCTTACTTAATCAGAATTTCGTTTTGTTTTCTTCATTTACCATTGACAAGTTATTTGACGGTGTTTTAACATTAGAAACATACTTTTGCCATTTTGGATGATATTAAGTTCTTTTTTTTTGGGGGGGGGACATCCATATTTCAGCTGTCCTACGAGGAACTGAATTTAATGCAATCTTTCAACACTTCTGGGTAGGGAAAACTTTTTTAAACTCATTTGATCTTTAAACTGTGACATCTACTATAAATAAATACTATGAGGTTTTCAAAAAAATGTACTTAGTTTGTGGATGTACAATAGGGTAGGTCGATTTTTCACTTTTTAAAAATATCAAATTGTCCATCTATGCGAAAGTTGTGTTAGTATACTGATACCAAAAATTAGATGTTTACTTGCACCATTGTTTGAGGAAATAGCATCAAAGATCATCTACTAAATGCGCTGGAATCCTTGTTTTCTAAAGGCTAATTTTGCGAAAAATGAAGGATTTTAGTAGATGATCTTTGATATCAATTTTTCTGAAGCACACTGTACATCTCAAATTATATTAATTTTTTGTTTACCCTTATAGTATGGGGCCTNCTAACCTCTTTTGATTCTGTTATAGTATGTGGGCTACCCGGTTTGAAAGTGTCCTACCTCAGTATATTTATAGATATAAGTAGAAGGCAATTTATTGAAACTAATTATTTTTCACATATATTCAATTTCAAGAAATGCAATTCAGTCATAAGCTGTATATAGTAATTAAGAATAATTAAAAAAGAATTTATTCATAATTTACATGAATTGGAGATCTATTTAATTCTAAAATTCTGAAATAGGGTTAGTGTTAGCAGTTATTATTATAACCTTTTATATGCTTTTTATGGTAGGCCACATACTATAAGAGAGACATGATTTCGTAGGCCACATACTATAAAAGAGACATGATTTCGTAGGCCACATACTATAAGAGAGACATGATTTCGTAGGCCACATACTATAATGGTACCATTTTAAGTTGATTCTACGCATGTTAAAATTTGAGATTGTTTGAATGAGAATTGGTCAAGTTATTAGATTATAAAATGATATCAATTTTTCTGAAACACACTGTATAATGGCAATGAGAAGCCATGTTAATATCTTAGAGCTAATCAGAGAGAGAGACTCCCACAGGGAAAGGGAGAACAATTTATTTTTCTTAGAAGGAATGTACCGCATATTGGCATCACATTTACAGGAGATTAATTCACTTAATACTAAAACAGATGGCAGACTTAACGAAAAGGATTTAGAAAAATTAACAAAATGACTAAAATAGTCTTTCTTATTATTTACTGCTCTTAGAAATAAAAAGGGAGCGTGGGGGTCTCTGGGGGTGCCGTGGCTGTAGTGCTGGACTGTGACATTGTGTTAAGTGCTATTACATTCACTTCCGGGTTAATACCTTTGGGAAAGGTATAAACCCCCTTATTCCCCCCGGCTATGGGTTAAATATACCACTACTATCTACTATCTATTCTACGGAATCGCGGACGGAATCATTAATCTGAAACGGAATCTGAAATTTTTGATGAAATTTTCAATAATAAATAAATTGATTTTTGGGTTTTCAAATTTAATTTCAAATAAATTGTAGACCTTGGCTATTTCTTTATATGTAATAAAACTTTGAATTATGTTTTTGTTTTCAGTTTTAATAATTATAGCAAATTTTATTTCAATTTTTTTCACAAAATACTATAAAAATGGGAATTACCAAAAGTGGAAACGGAAAAAAACGGAATTGACTAAAAGTGGAAACGGAATTTAGAAAAATTTGAAACGGAAAATCGGGGGCCCTATAATGCTGAGATGTATAAAGAAAGTTGTAAAGATTTTGCCCTTTCAGATTTCCAGATTTCTAATACACATGGCTATGTTTAAACATTCGAATTTAAAACCAGCATTCCTCATAACAAATCGTTTAACGCAATGAACACACATGTAGTCAACTGTAATTAATCGATATCTCGGTTAATTCAGTGGATTTAACCCTGAAGATCCTTATGGTGAAACTCGAGTAGGTTATCACTTGAACATATATATTATATATATATATCTTATTATAATGGAGATTGTGGGTTTGTCTGTCTGTAACCGAAACTATATTACTATACAAGTCACAATTCCTTTAGTTATTTACATCATATTCTCCATGATTTTATTTTTATTTAAACCTCAATTATTAATAAAATTGTTTTACATTACTTACACTGTTGACCATATCTACATACTAATAACATGCAATTGTATTTATATATACAACAAAATAGAGGTTTACAGTATGAATGGGAAGGCTAATTTGCATATTGATCTTAAAAAATTGATTTTAATAAATATATGCTGAGTATTATTGATTTCTAATTGTTTGGTTTTTATCTTATTGAATATGAGCAAAAATCTCTTCAATAAATCTTAAAAGAAATCCATTAACAAGAAGAAATAACTGTAATATTATTCTTTACTTCCTATTTTAACTAAACAGTTTAATTAGGAAAATTTACCAATGAAAGACAGGAGTAACGGAAAATGATGGAAGAGTTAGTTTCAAAGTTGTTCTATTTTTCAATCATACCCCCTCTGTTCAAAATCTTTTTATCTACATTCTTATTCAGTTTCATTAGCCTTTCTAATTTAATATCATATTTTATTATAACATTTAACTAAAATACTTGCACCCGGTGGGTGCATATATTTGCTAGTATATATTATGAAAGGAAAATTTTTCTACCTAGATAATTTCTATAAAAAATTCAAATTTCCCGTTTAATTTGTATTCTAAATGCTGAGATGTCTAGAGAAAGTTATAACCATTTTGTCCTTTTCTTTTCTAGGAATACAAGTCGTGTCATTGTCCGAGGTAACACACCCGACTGGACGAGGAAGAGTACAGGTTGGCAACTGGGAAAAGAAGAACATATATCATCAGTTGTTACAGAACTTTACAACCGATCTCATGATATCATCAAACCGGAAAACATTCTCCTTTTGGATGATGACCAGAAAAATATTGAGATAGCCAAATCGTTCCAGCATCGAGCGTTCCAAGTTGACCCGGACTTCACACTGGATCAATTCAAAGAATATCTGGCCACATTGTGATTTTCTTTTTTTTCTTTCCAAACTTTTGAGCATTTGTTTAAAAAAAAAAAAAAAAAAAAAAAAAAAAAGCCAAAAATGAAATTTCCTTTGACCGATTCCTTTGGTTTTTGGACCTTTTTAATCTCCTCATGAAAATGACTTAGTGAAGAAGAAGAAGGAAGAAGAGATGAGGAAAAGGAGGAGGAGGAGTACTGTCAGAACTATTTGTCCTTTGACCTTATCTCACCTTATCCCTAATTTTGAACTGATTTTCATGCCAATTTAACCCCTTCTTCCCTTTTTTTTTTTTTTTTTTTTTTTTTCTTTTAATTTTTAAAAAAAAAATTTTCAAAGAATTTTTTTCGTATTTTTTTTTTTTTTTTTTTTTTTTTACCCATTTAATTTTAAAACCTTTCTATTATAACTGTTTGTTTCAAAGTGTTAGCTTTTAAGTTTAAGTTTTTTTTTTTTATTCATGTTTTTAAACAATTTTCAATTGAATCCCTTTTTATTTTTATTTTTTAAAGAATTTTTAAAATCTTTATTCTTTCTTTTTAACCCATTTAATTTTAAAACCTTTTTATTATAACTGTTTGTTTTTAAAGATTTTTAGTTTCTTTTTTATTCATGTTTTTTAAACAATTTTCAAACTCTGAAAAAAAAAATTTGCTTTTCTTTTGATTTCAATTATTTCTTCTTTCAATTTTTTTTTTTTTTTTTTTTTTTCTTTCGTTGAAATTTTTCTTTCTTCTTTTTTCTTTTAATTTTCAAGAAATTTTTTTTTTTTTTCAAAGTGCCTAAAACCAAAATATGTGGAAATCCCCACCATATAACACCTCCAAAGAATGAATTGACTCATTCATTATTTTTTTTTCTCTTCTTACAAAACAAACAAAAAAAACCTGATGACTGAGCAATGTTCTTGAAACACAATTTGCAAACATGTTTCTCGGACATTGTGTTTCCTGTGTAGCAGTCATTGACCTGATGTAAGCTTTTTTTTTTTTTCTTTTTATAACCGAAGTACCTAAACAAAAAATAAGTCCACACTATGTACTCATTAAGAATTAATTGAAGAATTAAAAAAAAATTTTTTTTATCAAAGTGCCTAAACCAAAAATAAGTCAAAGTCCACACTATGTACATTAAGGTAGGTCAATTTTGGAACTGTAACGTCTCCCATGTGGCGAAAGTTTGCAAATTAACAAAGAATTACCACACAAAATATTTTTCTTCAAAACTTTGCCTTCATTTGAGGAAATAGATTTCAATCTTTTAAAATGTTATCTCCATTATAGCTTAATTATCAGATAAAAAAAAGCAGCATATCGAAGGCGCCGGTGGTGATGAGAGAATATTTTCAATTTGAATTTTAGTTATAATTTCTTATTCATTTCATCTTAGTAAAATAAAATGACAACCTTTTCTGTTTTAAGTATTGAAATTGCTAAATTTTCTAACCAATTTCTGAGCCAAATATTGCAAAAAAACGAATTTTTTTTTTTTTTTTTTTGGTGCATTTTAGTAGACGATCTTTGATGCTATTTCTTCAAACAATCGTGCAAATAAGACATCTAGTTTTTGTCTTGATATTCATGATACCAATATACAACTTTTGATGTTTGAGAGAATTTGATATATTGTTTTGAAAAAGTGAAAAATCAACCTACCCTAATGTACACATCTAAGAACAAATTTTTTTCTATCAAAGTACCTAAACTAAAAATAAGTGGGAGTTCACACACACACACACACACACACATATATATATATATATATATATTATATATATATATAAAGAATGAATTGAATAAATTTTTTTTTTTTTTTTTTTTGCAATGCACTTACCAAACCTTGCCTTATTCTTATAATGAGTAAACATAATATATACAAATGAATGGATATATTTATGGATATTCATTTAACAAAACACATACAGTCAAATCCTACTTAACGGATGTAAATTCCACCATCGTATGTCATCGCGCTGAAAGAAAAAAGATACCAAAAATCAGGGAATTAACCGAATGTAATGAAATTTTCAGTGTTAATATATTAATGAATAAAAGATATAATGCACCAGTTACTTTATTTAAAACCTTTTCATTATTTTCAGGTCAGTTAACTTTGAACCACGTATCTTTGAGAATCTGTGTGATGCCTCAAAGATATGTGGTTCAAATTTAACTGACCTGCAAAAATTTTTAAATAAAATAACTGCTGCATTATATATTTTATTCATTAATATATCAACACTGAAAATTTCATTAAATTCAGTTAATTCCCTGATCTTTTTTTTTTTTTTTTTTTTCGGTTGGAGTGACATACGATGGTGGAATTTAGGTCCTTTAAGTTCGATTTAACCATAAATACTATAATTTCTTAAAATCTCACAACTATCTTTTTTATGTAGTTTAAAAAAAAAAAAGAAGATATTTTTTTATTGTATTATGTGCAATAGTTACTTTTTTGTATAAAAAGATTTACGAATTGTATTTTCTCATTTAAACTTGTTGGTGAAGAGGAATTTATTTTTTTCTCCAAGAAATTTTTTAACATTTTACATTTTTACTGCAGCATTTTTTTTTTTTTTTTTTTTTGTTTTGAATACCAAAGAAGAAACGATAATCGGATAAAAAAAAAAAAATAATTTATAATTTCAAAATCCTTGCTCATCAATTTTTGATACAAAGGCTGGAATTAATTCCCCCCCCACCCCCCCCCAAAAAAAAATTATACTTTTTATACTCTAAAAATTTTAATGAAAATTCACACACATAGGAAGTGATTATTTTCCTTGCTTATTGTTTCAAAGTTCTCTCTTAGTTGTTGCTAAAAGTCATTAGCAAATTACTAATCCCAATTTAGGATATCAAATCAACGAATTCTAAGATATTTCCCCTTTTCGCTACAACTTATGGAACTTTCAGAACAACAATCAAGGAAAATAATCACTTCCTATGTGTGTCTAAACCATTGAAGTTTCCTTAAAATTTGTGGCAATAATAGAGGGTTAAGTTTAAAACTCGTTTTATAAGAGTGCCTGACTAGGAACGACAAGGTTCCTGGTTCGATACCGACCCTTGCCAACTCAGCATATGTGTAGCACAGGGATCTGTGCTGTAAAGGAGCTGATAGTAGGTGTTGTGCTCCACCTCAGACGCCTAAACAATCTCTTTGGTCTAGCGCTAATGAAAAGGGGATAGACTCCTTCGCTGTCTGGCTGATATCGACTTTAGGCCACCCTGACGACTTTACTTTTTTTTACTTATAAAGGAAGTCTAGGGGGTAGGGGCACAGGGTAATTGACCCCTTATAATACAAGAGTAGGAAGCGCGTGGTGTAATGGTTAAAGTCATGGACAATGGACTCGTCGCCCCAAGTTCAAATCTTGGACGTGGTAACTGCATTTCACTTAGCGCTAATACCCTTAGGAAAGGTATGAATTCTACTCTCCCTACAGCTATGGGTAAATAGTAGGGCAGACTGGGCTCTTTAACCTTGGTTAGGCAACCGGTCTAGGAGAAGGAAAACTCTGAATTCAAACCTGTTGAACTCCGCTTAAGAAATTGACCTTGTGTCACATCCTACTCGTGCGGAGGGGTTGGTATATATATATATATATAATATATATATATATAATACAAGAGTCAATCCAATCCTGAATATTGGACAAAAATAACAGTGAATAAACTTTCCCTTTTTTTTTTTTTTTTTTTTTTTTTTTTTTTTTTTTGTCACAAATTTTAATAAAACTTTGATATAGGAAGTTATTATTTTCCTTCATTATTGCTGTCAAACTTGCCTTAGTTGTAGCAAAAGGTCATTACCAAGGGACTAATCCCAAATTAGAATCTCAAATCAAGGAAAAGAAAATTCTAAGAAAGTTCCTATTTTTTGGGGGTATTTCTGAGGATTTTCTTAAGAAAATGGTGACTTTTTACTCCAACTAAAAGAATCAGTTTAGCTCGATTTGTAGAGCATCCGCCTAGGAATCACAAAGTTTTGGGTTCAATACCAGTCCCCACCAACTAAGCAGATGAGTAGCACAGCTTGGGTAATCTAATCTGTGTGTTTAAAGCATCTGAGAGCTGATGGTAGGTATGGTGCTCCACCTCAGCAAAAACAATCTTCCTGGTCTAGCTCCAGCGAAAAGGGGATAGACTCCCTTGCTGTACGTTTGATGCTGACAATAGGCCACTCTGCAGACTAAAAAAATTTTTAAAATCTAATATACAAGAAAGTGTCTTCATGTTCTTTAACTCTTTGCAGGCAGAACGACATTTTTGTCATTTTTATCTGCCTGCAGCAGGGTGAAGAGTTAATATTTGTATAAAGAAAATCAATGTTTTTTGTTTTTTTTATACTTTTTTTTTTTTTTTTTTTAATTTTTTAATAGTGAAATATTGTTAACTTGCTCCTATGTTTTTTTCAGTTACCTTTTCAATAAAGCCCAAATAATTCTTCTACGTATTAGTCTTCCTCCTTTTTAAGCAACTGCTTTTAGTAATGAAAATCGTTTATAGGAAAACTTCAAATAAATTAAACCAAAATATCCAGAAAAGGAAGTAATATTAACCAGACTAAGAATAGGACACTCATACATTACCCATTCATACCTCCTCAAAAATGAAGCAGCCCCATATTGCATACCATGCCAAAAACCCTACACAATCAAACACATATTAACAGAATGTAGCAACCTAAAACAAATACGAAAAAAATACTACCAAACAACAAATCTAAAACAGATATTCTACCAAATAAACCCAGAAAAATTACTTGGATACATAAAAGAAGCACACATCTACAACAAAATCTAAAAATCTTCCAAAAAAAATGAAAACACAAAAATATATGTTAAAAAAAATCATCTAAAAGTTTTATTCACAAAAAATGTAAAAAAAAAAAAAAAAACCTTTAGAAAATTAAACATTATCACCAATTCATTTCAAAAAACGTAGTCGGCATTAAATGACCCATTGAGGTTGATATGCCGTAAAACAAATCAAACGTTTTGTAAGAGATTATTTGAAATTAACCACTGTAATCCCTTTCCCAACGGCAAAAGTCCACTAACAAAGTCTTTCCACATGCAACAATATTACAGAAGTCTTCAATAAATCCGCCAAAGTTTACTCATTTCTTGTCTGATGCACATCTGTGTTCTCATTAGCAAGATCAATTAAACACACTCTCGGTGTGGGAAGGCAGGCCTTAAATAATAATTAACTTCCCTGACCAAGATCCCACATCTGGGCCAATCGCGCCCAGCACTGCCGAACGCAATGTAGAAATTTGCATATGTGCCAGCGATAGTGTGAGTAGTCTGACTTCGAGCCATGACTCACAATCAGTTGGTTGCGAATTCAGTTTCTGTAGGCACCCGCTATACTCCCCCCAGATCTCCTCATTTTGCACGCCAGACACATTCGTGCTCGCTTTGAGCTCCCACGTAAGTAAGTTCTCTCACTACAAGTACACTGTTAAGTCAATCAAGATAAACAAGACAGTTAAAAGAATCTTGATTCTAAAAAAAGAAGAAACAAAGTTATTTAGACAGGACTTAAATACGAGGGTCGACTGAAAAGTTCTAAGACTAACTAAGATTCTCTCATGGAATGTAACCAAATGAGGTTTATTTTTCAACATGGTCCCCCCTTGTGGTCCAAATACTTCTTCCATCAGTGTTACAGTGCTTGGATCCCTTTGGTCAAAAAAGTCATCAACAGCAGATATGATGTCATATTAAGTTTTCAGCCCACCCATTGCAGTCCCCACACTTCTTTCATTGGTGTTGCAGTGCTTGGATCCCATTGTAAAAAAAAATCATCATCAACAGCAGATATGAACTTTTCAGATTTATTTAGATATAATACATATATTTAAGTGTCAGCTGAAAAGTTCACAGGCTGACCAAGATACTCTCATAGAATGACTAAATGAGGTTTATTTTTCAACATAGTACCCATTGCAGTCTACACACTTCTTCTATTGGTGTTGCAGTGCTTGGATTCTATTGGTCAAAAAAGTCATCAACAGCAGATATGTCATCATATTAACTTTTCAGCCCATCCATTGCAGTCTACACACTTCTTTCATCAGTGTTGCAGTGCTTGGATCCCATTGGTCAAAAAAGTTATCATCAGCAGATGACTTCATCATATGAACTTTTCAGCACACCCATTGCAGTTCCCACACTTCTTTCGTCGGTGTTGCAGTGCTTGGATCCCATTGGTCAAAAAAAGTCATCAACAGTAGATATGTCATGAATTTTTCAGTCCATCCTCATATAACTTGGATCTTCATTAAACCTTTTGGTGTGGCATATTTGGCAACAAATTTAATGGCTGTATAAAAATATGATCGTTGTGGGGTTCTTATAATACATTGGAAGAGTAACCTTCTAACATAGGTACATAAAAGTAATCCAAACAAAGGGTGAGATATAACAATGCAGACTTTATTGTCTGAGCAAATGAACAAATACATGAAATACAAATAAGAGAATACACAAAAGATACAGAAACATAGCCCCAAAGTCCTTTTGAAGTAAGAAAGTTCATGAATAAGTCGCTTACTGAGAGTTGCGGAGCACCACCCCCACACACACACACACACACACACACACACTTAAGGGACAGACACCAAGCATCTAGCACATGTTTAGTGGTTGCTAGACCAATGGAGAGAGGGTGAGAATTTCCCGGGCTGTTGTTTAAATACAGCAGCCACCTATGGGTGTTTTGGACCAAATCAGATAATCTGAACATTAGCTACATAAATGAGTAACCTCCCCTTGTTTATTTCACTTTGAGGAAGCCATATGTTTTGGTCGGCCATTTTCATTTCACCATAAATCTACACGGAAAATACAAATTTTTTCGAATCAATACAACTGCATGTTTTAACACGAAAATATCAATGTGTTCTTAATAACAATTAAGTTCATTTCAAATAATGCACAAGCACAATTAAGAATACATTTTATTATATTTTAGTGTTAAAACATGCAGTTGTATTGATTCGAACAAATTCGTATTTTCAGTGTAGATTTATGGTATGAAGGTGAGTGTGATGTTCATTCTACAATAACAAATTAAAAAATAGACAGCTGTCATAGAAAAATATTTCTTAAGATAATTGATGAAGTTTATGACAATTTGATCATTTTCAAACTATAACAACTGCTTTTTTCTAGCCATTAGAAAAGGACTAATCACAAATTAGGATAACACCAGTATAACATAATGGCAGTGCCTGCCCGGGAACACCTATATTTGTGGCCTTGTGCCAGACTCGGAGAAGCCTTTAAAAAAGATGTAGTGCTGATTCTCTGATATTGCTGGGTGGCCTTTGAGGAATCGGCCGAAAAAAAAAAAAAAATCTTTTAACGAGATGTTGGCGACACAATGACGGGTTTTAAGGAAAACCTAGTATTGCTGACGGCTAATGGTCCTTTGATCCAAGCGACTGTGACCTCTCTTTGACCATAATGATTTGGAACTTTTCGAAAGTTCTTTTCTTTCTAGAAAGTGTTAGATGGTTCCAGAAAAGATCTTTATAGAAAATTATTTTGTGATACTATATAAGAAACCCGACTAGGAACCCGTGGGTTAGTCAGTTAGAAGAGTGAGAAGAGTCAGCAACAGTCAAGGCAGTTGGCCGGGCAGAGTTTGTTGCTGGAAGCTGAGATCCGTGAATGATCTGTAGTCACTGAGGATGAGAAAATGGCTGGCCTTAAGATTTACCAACTGACGAAAGTTTATTACCCACAAGAACTGAAACTCTAAGAACGATAGGAAGATATCAATTAAACTGACCCTCTCTCTCAAAAAGTTGCAGTGAAGTTTTTATTCTAATAAATTCTGAAAAATAAACACGGTATTATCATTCTTCTTTTACTACGACGAGAAAATACTAGGGGGATCTTTTTATGAATGAAATTCCCCTGACCTCTGGATACCCGTTGAGAGAAAGTCAATTGGCCGTAACGAAGGGCACGCGGCGTGCGTAAAGCGATACTTCCTTGACCTGCCACGAGCGACCAAGGACTGCTGGATATAGTAAACAGCCAAAAGTTTACGCGTGCGAACACCACCAATACGTTACATATACGATTTAGCATTGTATGAAAAAGGCATAACGTTACACCTGCTATGGGTTAAATAATACCACCACTACTATTCTTCCAAAATGCTGGTTTTGGCATTGAATAACTTGTTACACACTGGACCCATCAAAGAACACAAACACTTGTATTTAGGAAAATGTAAGATGAGATGTTTATTCCCTCAGTTGTGTACAGCTGAGAGTCGTTGTAGGGTTACGCAACCATGGAGCCTTCGGGAGTTCTTTTCAAGTGATCTCGAACCTAATCGTTGTCTGTCTAATCGATCGATCTCTACGGGCTTCTTTTATTGTAGTCTGACCCCCGGAGTGTCATGCCTCTTTGTTTGTGACACCTACGCAGTTTTTCTGTAGACACGCCTCTTCGCCCACGCAGGCTATTTTCATTGGCTATGGGCTACGCCTACAGATTTCTGCACCTAAATCATGTCAAATGTTCACCTGCATTTCCAGGTGCAAAAGGTCAGGTCAGGGCCACATCCTGTTTTCGTTTTCCAGGCTGCACCTGACCCCCATGCACTTCCTATTCAGCCTGGTCCTTGGGTGCACTGATCAGACAATATATTGCAAACTCACAAAGGTTGATATGCCATTAAACAAAGAAACAAAACCAGATGTCAAATCAAGAAAAGAAAATGATGGTTGGTTCATTATAATTGAGCAGAAGGACTCAGGGGGGGGTTTTTTTTGGGGGGGGGGTAGCCTGTTGAATACTTTGATGTGTGACCATTTAAGCAACAGCAAGCACTGTAAAATAAATAAAAAAATTTTTTTTAAAAATAAAGTAAATATCAAGGTGGCTAGAATTAGCATTAATTGACCTGAAGAGGGTTAATATACCATAAAACAAAACAACCAAACAATTAGTAGTTGGCATCCTTACATCTGCGAAAGACAATGGAGTAGTGTCCATTTTTTTTTTTTTTTTTTTTTTTTTTTTTTTAAACTCCATAGCCTGGATAGTTTGATATGAGGATGTGCTGTTACCCAAGCAGCAGAACCCCCCTCCTCTCCACACTGCTGTGGTTCAAATGAAAAGTAAGGAACCAATGAAGTTTGGCAATGGTATTGTTGCAGGATTTGCTGTGTAGCACTGAAGTTCAGCATTACTCCATCTTAGGGACTTCGGCTCCGGATTTGTTTTAGGGTTTACTCCCCTAGATTTCCTTAGGAACATCGGCAGTGATGATTTTGTAGCAAACTCTTTGAGTTCTAGTCCGACGACAAAAGCCCACCAAAGTAATTCACAACAATAGTATTTTTACAACACACACTATATAGAGTTACAAAAAACGGACCTTTAGGCACCCTTTTTGCGATCTCGATTCATAGGAACATTTTTTCCATTTACACCGTCAAAATCCGGTTAATTGTTAACAGACGATTGTTTAGAGTTTTTTTTTTTTTTTTTTTTTTTTTTTAAATCATAAATAATTTTTTTAAATCATAAAATAATCATTAGGGGTTACCCTAACAAACAACCGGATTTTGATGGTGTAAATGAAAAAAAATGTTCCTATGAATCGAGATCGAAAAAGGGGTGCCTAAAGGTCATATGGTCCAAAAAAGAACTGCTTGTTTTGTCCCTCATGCCTACTTTTATTGTGTAGCTGATCTCAGGGAAAAGATACATTACAGAATATACAAAGAATCCTCCATTCCACTATACTATTTACTTACATATATTCTATACAAATAACCACTTAACACTTTGCCTACTAAATTTCCACCACGGCTGTTCTAATAAGAATGTTCTCTGGGGGACACAGTTAAGTCCGACGCTTTTACTCTCCCAACTGTGCTGCACTCTTCTCACCAACACTATCAACAAATCTTGTCTCTCGTCCACTCGTCACCACAGCCAAAATGCTACTGCAAGCTTTTTCTCCCAGTTTGTGAGGGCTGGTCAAATAAATACACAAGTACAGTGTTCATCCGGGCACGTGCGACACTAATCAGCACGCGTCAATCCTTCCCATCTGGGCCACTCTGGATAGTTTAGCCATTCCCATGCATCAGGCCACGACTCACGATCAGGAGAATGCGAGTTCAATCTCCCCACTCGCCTCTGATCTCATTCTGCATGCCAAACACAGTGGTGCATGCTTCGAACTACTACATTCGTGGTTTCTCTCGCCACAGCTGTACCAAATTTTCTTAGTATTTTTTAAGCGTTGATAATTTCACCTAAAATAATAAAATTAGAATTTTTGAAATAATACCTAAAAAAAATATTTATTTCCTTCAAATTTTTTACCACTGGTAAAATTCTCAAATTTTTCTATCCTTAACTCTTTGCCTACTTTAAACCGCTCTCAGCTGCTCTTCTACCTCTACAATCCTACTGATGGTTAGTTCATTATAATTGAGCAGAAGGACTCGGATTACAATAATAAGACATTATTTGAATAGAATGAGTTCTGAGGTGAGGAGATAGTGAACTTTGAAATATATAATCATACATGTAAACAAAAATAGCAAGAAAATTTGGTACAGCCGTGGGGGAGGGGGAATTTGGTAGGCAAAGTGTTAAAATTAAAGAAGAAAATACAATCTCAAGGAAAGGGGAGATAATTCATCTCTAGTTTTATGAAAATTTACAAGATAGAAATGATTTCTAAAAGGCTCTCATATTCAAAATATTTATAAAATCTTTGGTAATTTATGAGGAAGTGCGTCCCGGTCTCCTGTCTCAAAAATTGCTACCCGGTGACTATTAAAATAACGACCCAGCTCAGTCTATTCAAAACTATCCATCTTCATATCTATCTATTTCAATTTGTTCATATTTATCTATATTACTTTAAATACTAAGATTATTTTTTTTATTCATGTTTGTTTAATGTCTTGTTTTTAGTTTAAATAAACAAGAATTACGACAAAAAAAAAGATGCGACCCCCCCCCAAAAAAAACATTTACTTGTCAAAAATATTTATCTATCTCCATTTGTTCATATCTATCTATATTATTTTGTTTGTTTATCTATCTATCTATCTATCTATCTCAGTCTATTCCAAACTATATATCCATCTTCATATCTAAACAAGAATTACGACAAATTACGATAAATAAACAAGAATTACGACAAGCTGGGCTTATTATTTTGATAGTCACCGGGTAGCGGTTTTTGAGGCAGGAAACCGGGACACACTTCCTCATAAATTACCAAATCTAATAATAAATCATCTGAGTCTTTTTTTTTTTTCCTTATTCGGTAAGTAGGCAAAAAATTATAGGTAACTGGTGGGAAGGTTCAACTTCTATTGCCATGCCACCAACGTCTATCTCTAATATCATGGGACAATATAAATTTAAAAAAATAGCAGGACCTGTGGATATACCACAGTATGATAACTTAAGTAAACATATCAATCATTGTAATAATTAAGAGCTATTGCAGAATAGTTCAATATGTAAAAAGTGTCATAATCTTGATTTAACTCTCTTTATTTCTTTCTTTCTTTGTTCAATTGAAACAGATTAGCGTTATCGCTTCTATGTGCTCATCCCTTTTCTCTACTTTTCCCCTACTCTTTTTCTTTCTTTCTTTCTTTCTTATATTTTTTGTCTGTGTAGTGTGTCCTTTTTCTTCCCTTTCTTTATAATAAAAACGGAATGGTCCTTTATTTAACTCAGGTGACAACACTCATGAGAAAAAAAGATTTTGGCATATAAGCAGCATCAGATAATCAGGATTTTTATTTTTGCATTGTATCTTGGACTAATTGGACGGTCTGATTTTTAACCAGAGGGTGTTGCAAGATATTAACGGTCAGGAGATTAAGGAACAAGAGTATTAATATATAGATAGAAGGCTTTACTTTTGGGGGGCAATCCTTGTAATACAGCAAAAATGAACACCTCTCCCAAGAGATGCTACAAGGATGAACTTTGCCGTTCATTACTCCCCCCCCCCCAGCAAAATCCTTTTTTTTTTAGCCGGGGTGCGGGGAGTGTCCTTAGCACAGGAGGAATTAACACTAAGAAGAGAAAATCAAGTTTTTATTTCTTGTTACGAGTTATCTCCCTTCGGTAATGTTTTCAGGTCTAATTTCTTGTTTTCGTTTTAGTTTAATTTCCTTGTCTTTGTTTTTTAATCACAATACTTTTATCACATAACCTCCAGGTTTCTATCTATCCTAGGTAAGACGCTAAACTGGATCCGGTGGTGAGGTTCCAGTTCTGGAGATCTCGTGGGGAGGGTTGAAAAGTAAATTTTAAAAAATCAGTCTCATTACTTTTTAAACAATATTTGCCAAATTTTTTTTCTTTCTTTTATTTTCTTTTTTCTTTTTAAAATTTTTTTTCTTTCTTTTATTTTCTTTTTTCTTTTTAAAATTTTTTTCTTCTTAAAAATTTTTTTTCTTCCTTTTCTTTTCTTTTCTTTTTAAATTTTTTTTTTCCTTTTCTTTTCTTTTTAAATTTTTTTTCTTCCTTTTCTTTTCTTTTAAATTTTTTTCTTCCTTTTCTTTCTTTTTTCTTTTTAAAAATTTTTTTTCTTCCTTTTCTTTTCTTTCTTTTTTCTTTTTAAAATTTTTTTTCTTCCTTTTCTTTTCTTTCTTTTTTCTTTTTAAATTTTTTTCTTCCTTTTCTTTTCTTTCTTTTTTCTTTTTAAAATTTAAAAAAAAACAACTTTTTTCTTTAAAATTTCAGAGGGGTGAATACATGGAATAAACTACCATCATCAAAAGTGAATGCCCCATCTCTAAACTCCTTTAAGGCAATGTTAGATAATCTGTGGAAAGAGTATAAATATTCTGTGGAATTAAGATGAATGTTTATAAGGAACAGCTGACAGGTCTCAGACCGAATATACTAGCTGAAAGGGTATTATTATTATTATTATTATTATTATTATTATTATTCTTTCTTGCCTTTTTTTCTATCTTTTCTTTCTTTTTCTTTGTCTCCTACAATCACCAGTTACACTGCCTCAAAAATTTGTTTGCTTTTTTTGCTTTTCTTTTTTTAAAACCTTTATATTAAAACATCCATATTCAACCAACCTTTCAGCATCAATGATATTGAAATAAATATAATAATGAAATTTATTGTGTACAGTGCTCAGGTGCACCACAACTCATCAAAGTCTCATGTCAAGTACATAGAATAATGTATTAGAGTCAGGATCATGAATAGTGTACAGTAATAATATACATGTATGTGTACAGTGCTCAGGTGCACCACAACTCATCAAAGTCTCATGTCTAGTACACAGAATAATGTATTAGTGTCAGGAACATGAATAGCATACACTAATAATATACATGTATGTGTACAGTGCTTAGGTGCACCACAACTCATCAAAGTCTCATGTCAAGTACATAGAATAATGTATTAGTGTCAGGAACATGAATAGCATACACTAATAATATACATGTATGTGTACAGTGCTTAGGTGCACCACAACTCATCAAAGTCTCATGTCAAGTACATAGAATAATGTATTAGTGTCAGGAACATGAATAGCATACACTAATAATATACATGTATGTGTACAGTGCTTAGGTGCACCACAACTCATCAAAGTCTCATGTCAAGTACATAGAATAATGTATTAGTGTCAGGAACATGAATAGCATACACTAATAATATACATGTATGTGTACAGTGCTTAGGTGCACCACAACTCATCAAAGTCTCATGTCAAGTACATAGATAATGTATTAGTGTCAGGAACATGAATAGCATACACTAATAATATACATGTATGTGTACAGTGCTTAGGTGCACCACAACTCATCAAAGTCTCATGTCAAGTACATAGAATAATGTATTAGTGTCAGGAACATGAATAGCATACACTAATAATATACATGTATGTGTACAGTGCTCAGGTGCACCACAACTCATCAAAGTCTCATGTCTAGTACATAGAATAATGTATTAGTGTCAGGAACATGAATAGCATACACTAATAATATACATGTATGTGTACAGTGCTCAGGTGCACCACAACTCATCAAAGTCTCATGTCTTGTACATAGAATAATGTATCAGTGGCAGGAACATGAATAGCGTATAGTAATAATATACATGTATGTGTACGCATGTGTGTGTAGAAGGGGTATCAGGTATAGTGTTGGCAGATTACAGGAAGCATGGAGGCTTTAAAAGATGTTGTGTTTCGACAGCCTACAATGGATGCAGGCAGTTTATTCCATGCCTCGGCAACTCTGAGCGTGAAAAAATGTTTCCGAAAGTCATGTGAGCTATGCTGTTTTCTGACTTTGTAGGCATACCCACGTGTGTTAGAAAAATGGAGAACAAAAAGGTGCTCAAGGTTGCTGTTGTTAAGATGATTAATGACCTTATGAGCATTTACCAGGTCAGTTGCCAGATGCTGGAGTTTCAACAAATCCATTACCAGGGCAAAGATTATGAAAATAAACCCAGCCCTGCCCCTTTAGATTGAGGGGGCAGGTGTTGCTTGGGGGAATGGCACTAGGTCAATTTATGGTAATCTACATAAATGAGAGTAACCCCTCCTTATTTGTTTAACATATTTGTGCTTGCGCATTATTTGAAATGAACCTAATTGTTATTAAGAACACATTTTATGATATTTTCGTGTTAAAACATGCAGTTGATTGGTTCAAACAAATTCGTATTTTTAGTGTAGATTTACGGTGAAATGAAAATTGCTGACCAAAACATATGGCTTCCTCAAAGTGAAAGAAATAAGGGGAGGTTACTCTCATTTATGTAGCTAATGTTCAGATTACCATCAGCATACCTTTTCCCCTTTGCACACTTAAATACTTGTCCATAAGTAAGTCGTCAGGATGGCTTAATGTCGATATCAGCCAGACAGCAAGAGAGTATATCCCCTTTTCAGTAGCGCAAGACCAAGGAGATTGTTTTTGTGTCTCGACTTGTTGCCTAACCAAGGTTAAAGAGCCCAGTTTGCCCATACTATTTAATCATAGCTAGAGGGAGAATATTTGGATTCATACCTTTCCCAAGGGTATTAGTACTATGTGTAATGCAAACAGTCTTAGGGACGCATCTATGAGTCAAATAGATCTGTTTGAAAATTATACGTATTTGATAGGACTGTGTGCAAAAAAAAATCCAGAATAAAAAACTGAAGAAATACCGTTATTCAAATCTTATTACACTTAAAGACATAATTTGTAGGCTACCCATGAATTATGTAACCAAGAATTATGTGACCAAGATACTAAGTGGTCATGTGACCTGCAACACTCCACTTTGGCTCTTACTGGGCTAGACATACAGTCAAAGAGGTCCTATCTAATCAATTGCCTGGTTGAGTCAAGTCTATAAGAATTAAATGTAGTTATAACTGCAGTAGCCAAGACCACTTCTTATAATACGTTAATTCTCTAACGTAAGTGAGCATATACAAAGAACCCAACAAAGAGGTATATAACAAAATACAGACTTTATTGTCTGAGCACATTTAACATGAAATACATATACAAAACAGGACGAACGTAGGTGAACCTATACAAAAAAAAACAACAAAGAGGTATATAACAAAATACAGGCTTTATTGTCTGAACACATTTAACACGAAATACATATACAAAACAGTTAGGACAAACATAGGTGAACATATACAAAGAAGCCCAACAAAGAAGTTGTGACCGATTCAGGTATTGAAATTAGAAGAAAGAAAGAAAAAAAAAGAAGAAAAAAAACCCGGAAATGTGATTCGCCGGGTGACCTCGACTCTCCGGTCGAGGCGGATGGTGGCCGTGATAGGGCGATCTGGAAATGACCATATCAGGAGGTGAGATCTCAAGTAGGTCAGGAGAACTCCCAGAATCGGCTGCGGTTGTAGACAAGTCTTTGATGTGATCAGACTTAGGGCGCGCGGAAGGCATTTGACTGTGTGTTGCCTTCGGCCCTTGAGAAAGGCGTTTTTATTGTTTTCCTTCCACTTGAAAATCGAAATTAAAGAAAGTCAAATGTATTTAAAAAACACTCAAGTAACCGGAAGATTGAAGCCCCTGTCGATTTGGCGGAAGTGAATTTGATTGGCTGGTTGGAAGTGGGGTGTGCAGAGAGTTACTAATATCTTCATGCCAGCCGGAAATAAAATTGTTCCGATTGAAATATTATTTAACTCAGACGTTTTTGGCTTGAGAAGCAGATGAAGCCACACCGGGCTTGGAAGAGGACGTTGCGATTGCTTGAGGATCACATGAGCTGACCAGGCTAGCTGAGAAGATTAACGCAATACTGAGAGCCGTGAGTAACTGACTTCAGCTAAGACCATTTTGAAAACTTAGTCAACTTACAAACTGTTTTGCACAATCCTTTGCAGAAGACCAGAAGTCATTAATTACGAGTCCATCACTCCCATAGTCTTGAGAAATAATTGTTTGTATTCTTTTGTTATTTGAATATAAATTTTATTAAGTTTGAAGAAAAAGAGTCGTTGTTTTTTTATGTGACCACTAGGCCGCCGTTAACCTTGGAAATCAGTTTCTATAGCAGATTTCTAGTCGTTTGAGATCTTAGCACAACGTGGGCATTTGGCTAGACTTTCGGCAATTATAGAGACCCTGCAATCCTTGGTTGATGCAGAAAATCCGATCTTGACGGCCAATTTTGGAGATTCTGTGAGCCCTTTAGCTTGGTAGCGACCGACGGGTTATGGGTACATAACAAAATACAGACTTTATTGTCTGAGCACATTTAAAATGAAATACACATGCAAAACAGTTAGGACGAACGTAGGTGAACATATACAAAGAAACCCAACAAAGAGGTACATAATAAAATACAGACTTTATTGTCTGAGCACATTTAACATGAAATACATATACAAAACAGGACGAATGTCCTGAGGAAGAAAGAAAGAGTTCTTGTAGAGTTAATCTTGATGCTATTAAATGGAGAATAGAAGAGTCACTTACTGTATAGTTGGGGGCAAGCCCCCAAGCCTTAATGGATAAAGACACAACTTGTCTAGTGCAACTTTGTGGGTGCCAGATGAGAGAGAGAGAGAGAGAGAGAGAGAGAGAGAGCTTCCTGGGCTGAGTTTAAATAGCCAGGTAGTAATGCAATCTAGTGGCAAGCCCTGGCGACAGGGAAAGATAACTCTTTTCCACTCAACTCCATCCCAACAAGGAAAGACAATCGCTAAAGGTCCTAACACCTATATTATTGTCCCAACCATATTCTTCAAATTGCTTTTATGACAAACACCCAACCCTTTTTATCATATGGGTTCTAGGCGGCAGTTGCTGAGGGTCAACTACCAATTAATTAATACACATGAAATTAACGAAAATTATTTCTACCAGATTATAAAACCAAACCGATATTTACCTACAAGCTGTTCGCTTAAAATCTATATATACAAAAAAAAAAATGAATTAGCATTAATTAGCCCACGAGGGTTGATATGCCATTATTAAATATCAAAATAACCAACCAACAAACAAAAACGTTTTGGGATTTTAAACATAAAAAGGGGAAGAAAAAATTTCACAAACAACTAAATTCTACCATCTCACAAACTTAACTGCTCATGAAAGGTAGGGACAACGTTCTGCTACATTAGATAATTCTTTCTTTTCCTTTCAATCACTGTTATCACGGGTTATGGCTGCCGTCAGCAGCAGCAGCAGTATTGTGGTTTGTAGTTAACAGGTTTGTCTTTCGTCCCTTCCTTTCCCCCATTCCAGTGACCTTGTCACCCATTGTAAGAATTCCCTTAGAGAAAATGGTTAAAAAAACAAACTAAAAGTAAGTATAAATGCATTTTTTTAGATAGGTGGAAGACTTGTTTGCCTTGTGTAGCTATTTAAGTCTAGATATTTGGCCAAATTGTTTATAAAAAGAAAACACGGAGTCTGGTTTGTTTATTTCTAGCCAGTAATGAGAAAATAATATCTTTCCCAGAACAACCCTTTTCCCAATATCATTTTTCCTTCAGCTTTTGAGACACCTGCTCACTCCTTTATCTCATGTGCGAATACATTACATTCGTGATATAAAAAAAAATCTAAATGAGCACGCACACAGAATTCTTTTTTCCCTTTTCAGTTACTGATATCACTGGTGACCTTTTAATTTTTGGATGACTTTTTAGCAATTCATCTTCACATTTTGCACATTTCCAATAATTTCACAAAAAGATAAAAAGGTGTTAAGTATAAATACCAGTTCATATCGATCTATAACACTGAACTATTACGTTGTGTGTTTGAAATGTCATTACTCCTGATTATGAGAATAATAGAAGCGGCTACCCAGCGTCGCCAGAGTAGAGGTAATTGGCAAAAAACAAGAAAAAAAAACCCTGGTGTATTGATTTGTTTACTTTTAAGATTTACAAATGCAAAACATTTTTAACTAGAATTTCAATGCTATTTCTATGTATATTCTAATCTTTTAAGTAGCTTCGAATGTAAATCAAATCTTCATAGTTTATTGCACAAAAAGCATGAATATATATATATATATATATATATATATATATATATATATATAGAGAGAGAGAGAGAGAGAGAGAGAGAGAGAGAGAGAGAGAGTATAGATAAAAGGATATGAAAACAACACACAATGCTGTTAAAGTGAAAATATTTTATATCATATTCATAGCTAATATTGAACAATATTTCGATTTATAAAAATCATCTTCAGAGCTTGTTTATACTCCGGACTTATCAAGCTCTGAAGATGATTTTTATAAAATCGAAATATTGTTCAATATTAGCTATGAATATGTTATAAAATGTTTTCACTTTAACAGCATATTGTGTTGTTTTCATATCCTTTTATCTATACTCATACCGTCGGATTCATTTCCTTTCTCTTAACTTATATATACCAAACTTATTGCCCTGATGAGCTACTAAGCGAAACTATTAGTATGTATATCTGACTCATTAGGTTTATATATATATATATATATATATATATATATATATATATATATATATATATGGGAGTAAATATGGAAATAAATCCGACAATATGAAGAAATTTAAAAAACGAATTGTTCCAAAAATAAGATGAATTTATTTATCGACGCTTAAAAGTTTCGGTTTATTTAAACCTTCATCAGGATAGAGTATTGGATGAAGAAATTGATGGATGTTTTATAAATGACAGGAGACAGGGAAAATATTTATAAATACAGTTACAAACTTTTTATAAATATGTGCGTGTGTGCTAGTGGTTAGAGCCGTAGAAAATGAGCTCGCCGATTCGAGTTCAATTCCTTGACGAAGCTGTTGGCATTTCACATAGCGCTAATACCCTTGAGAAAGGTATGAATCCATATATTCTCCCTCCAGCTATGGGTTAAATAGTAGGGTAGACTGGGCCCTTCAGCCTTGGTTAGGTAATCAGATAATTAGGGATAACTCTGAATTCAAAATTCCTGATGTCGGTCGTTGATTGGGTTTGTGAAAACCCCTGATGCACCAATTCTTTCCTATCGACTGTGCCAAAAAGTGTGGATGGTCCAACACAAGCCTTCACCACTATAAACAAATCACTGTGTGGATGTTCATTGTATGAACACTCATACGTCGAAATCGACGGGAGAGTCCATCATATCTACTACTCGAGTTTCATCGCTAGAATCATCAGGGTTAAATCCACTGAATTAATCGAGTTACCGATTTAACCCTGATGATTCTAGCGATGAAACTCGAGTAGGTTTCTGTTGTATCTATCTATATATCTATATATATATATATATATATATATATATATATATATATATATATATTTCCGTAGTTAGGATCTTTCCACGTGTGGTTTAACCAAGAGTTAAGGTAAGATTCATGTTCTTGTGATTACCTGAAGATGCCGTATTAATACGGTTGAAATAAATTATTGTAATAAAGTTTAGAGTTTTTTCTTCATTTACTATATATATATATATATATATATATATATATATATATTAATGTGTATGGTTGGCACTAGTATACTAGAAAAGTAATAGTAATCCAACGTATAGTCTTATTAGAAGAGTGCTCAATATCTGTGTTGATAGTTGAATGAAGTGACAAATAAAAGTAGTAATATTGTTCCCAAATAAATAAATAAAAGCTAAAACTTTTATTCGTCACTTCATTCAACTATATATATATATATATATATATATATATATATTGAAGAAATGGATACAACAGAAACCTACTCGAGTTTCATCGCTAGAATCATCAGGGTTAAATCCACTGAATTAATCGAGTTACCGATTAATTGCAGCTGATCACACGCATGTTCATTGAATAAGATTTATAAATCTTATTCAATGAACATGCGTGTGATCAGCTGGAATTAATGGGTAACTCGATTAATTCAATGGATTTAACCCTGATGATTCTAGCGATGAAACTCGAGTAGGTTTCTGTTGTATCCATTTCTTCAATAAATTTGCTCTACTTTGTATTGAGCACTTTGTATTTGTTTTATCACGGACTTAACACCTGGATCCTGTACACCTCCAACGATCGTGCCCATATTTACCGGTAAGCCACCTTTTATATATAAATACACAAATATATATATATATATATATATATATATATATATATATATATATATTAGGGACTGGTAAACGGAGCCAAAAATGCGTTTTTGACAAAATGACTTTAGCCCCCACTACAGAAAATAATTTACCAAAAATCAGGGAATTATCGGATTTTAATGAAATTTTTAGTGTTTATGTATCAATGAATGATCTTTATAATGCATTATTTATTTTATTTCAAAACTTTCTCATTTTTTCAGGTCACTTAATTTTGACCCCCTTATGTTGGGGGCGTAAAATGTTTTGCAAGTTGATCATTTTCGATACTAATTACAGTATAAATAATGAGATAAAAGACCGAACTTATGAATAGAAACAAACAAAAAACTTTTACGGTGGCTTTTCTATGAAAAAATAAGTACCGAAAATCGAAAAATAACATGTAAAAAAATAATAAATAATTAATTTTTTGGAGATTTCTTTTTTACTCATTTCGATAATTATTTAATTGGCTATTATTTTATAAAAGAAAAAATTATACATCGATGTTTTTTTCTGCTTAAAAGGGGGAGGGGTACATTTTCAATAGAGTTTTTCTTCAAAACTTATTACTTTTGGCGCCTAAAATAAGGTTTGCATTAAGTAGATATTTATTTTTAGAGTCTAAAAATATAAGATTTTAGAATTAACATCAGGCTTTTCATATTTTAAATGAATTTTATATATTAATTTTTCATAGCAAACATACTAAATTAAAGTTTTGAAATAAAATAACTGATGCATTATAAAATTCATTAATTATTAAATCAATACTGAAAATTTCATAAAAATCGGATAATTACCTGATTTTTGGTAAATTCTTTTGCAATCGCGAATGTTACAGTAAAATTGTAAACAAGCACTTAAAACCATCGAAAAAGAGGCTGAATAGCGGATCGCGTCGAAATTGACCAAAACAAATAGTTTTAAATCTTTTTAAAATAAACTGCATATGTAATTATATTTTTCTTTCTTTAATGTTGGTTATTATGCTACTACTTATCGATTTAGACAAAGTTTAACCTTAAATAATTGATTTAATTATTCTTAATTCGCTTTTAAAACTCATAGTATCCGATTTTTTCTGCCAGTCCCTAATATATATATATATATATATATATATATATATATATATATATATATATATTATATATACCGTTGCTCATTCTCAATGTTTTCTTGGCTAATTGTCATAAAAAGCGTGCTGGTTGCGTAATATAGAGGCTGTAATCTATAGAGAGAAAAAAAAACTATTTCAGAAGCGGGAAGAAACAATTCACAGCTCCTCACCCCAAACAAACAGAAACAAAATAAATAATTCATTATGTTAAGTCATTACGTTGTACCTAAAAACAAAAGATGAAAACAATATTTTCAAAAAATTCTATTCTCTTTGATGAAACCTGTTTGGCATTTTCGTGCGTACAAAAGGGTCTACCTACTTATATAGCCTCGATTTTCCACTTACTCTTCTGCTCTATAAGAGCAAACGTTGCAGGGGGGGGGGGGTAATAGAAAATGTTTCTCCTTCAAGTGACCTATCAGCTGAACTCTGAATAGCCAATCAAATGGCTATCTATGGAACTTCAACTAAAAATGCATTTCACTCTTTCTTTCTTTTCTTTCTTTATTTTTATTATTATCTTCTTCTTCTTCTCTTCTTCTTCTTCTTCTTCTTCTTCTTCTTCTTCTTCTTCTTCTTCTTCTTCTTCTTCTTCTTCTTCTTCTTCTTCTTCTTCTTCTTCTTCTTCTTCTTCTTCTTCTTCTTCTTCTTCTTCTTCTTCTTCTTCTTCTTCTTCTTCTTCTTCTTCTTCTTCTTCTTCTTCTTCTTCTTCTTCTTCTTCTTCTTCTTCTTCTTCTTCTTCTTCTTCTTCTTCTTCTTCTTCTTCTTCTTCTTCTTCTTCTTCTTCTTCTTCTCTTCCTTTCTTTCCTTCTTCTTCTTCTTCTTCTTCTTCTTCTTCTTCTTCTTCTTCTTCTTCTTCTTCTTCTTTCTTCTTCTTCTTCTTCTTCTTCTTCTTCTTCTTCTTCTTCTTCTTCTTCTTCTTTCTTCTTCTTCTTCTTCTTCTTCTTCTTCTTCTTCTTCTTCTTCTTCTTCTTCTTCTTCTTCTTCTTCTTCTTCTTCTTCTTCTTCTTCTTCTTCTTCTTCTTCTTCTTCTTCTTCTTCTTCCTCTTCTTCTTCTTCTTCTTCTTCTTCTTCTTCTTCTTCTTCTTCTTCTCTTCTTCTTCTTCTTCTTCTTCTTCTTCTTCTTCTTTCTTCTTCTTCTTCTTCTTCTTTCTTCTTCTTCTTCTTCTTCTTCTTCTTCTTCCTTTCTTCTTCTTTCTTCTTCTTCTTCTTCCTTCTTCTTCTTCTTCTTCTTCTTTCTTCTTCTTCTTCTTCTTCTTCTTCTTCTTCTTCTTCTTCTTCTTCTTCTTCTTCTTCTTCTTCTTCTTTCTTTCTTCTCTTCTTCTTCTTCTTCTTCTTCTTCTCTTCTTCTTCTTCTTCTTCTTCTTCTTCTTCTTCTTCTTCTTCTCTTCTTCTTCTTCTTCTTCTTCTTCTTCTTTCTTCTTCTTCTTCTTCTTCTTCTTCTTCTTCTTCTTCTTCTTCTTCTTTCTTCTTCTTCTTCTCTTCTTCTTCTTCTTCTTCTTCTTCTTCTTCTTCTTCTTCTTCTTCTTCTTCTTCTTCCTTCTTCTTCTTCTTCTTCTTCTTCTTCTTCTTCTTCTTCTTCTTCTTTCTTCTTCTTCTTCTTCTTCTTCTTCTTCTTCTTCTTCTTCTTCTTCTTCTTCTTCTTTCTTCTTCTTTCTTCTTCTTCTTCTTCTTCTTCTTCTTCCTTTCTTCTTCTCTTCTTCTTCTTCTTCTTCTTCTTCTTCTTCCAACTCACTAAGTGATCTAGTGATAACTATATATATATATATATATATATATATATATATGTAAGTATATTGAGAAAAATGAAAAAAACAGGTTTAAATGGATTAAGTGGTGAGTTTATTAGCCGACGCTGCAGTGTTTCGATCTATTAATTAGATCATCTTCAGGGCATTTGTTGGTATGTGGTAGGTGATAAGAAATTATTTATCACAAAATAGTGAGAAAAGTGAGTGGTAGTCCTTTTTATTCAGTCCGTTTTAAAAAAATTGAGGTTTGAAAAAGGAGACGGTTTTGAAATATGACGTCAAATATTCTCTTTTATGGCGTGAGTATGGGACGCTGTATTCTGATGACAATTGTGTGCTAGTGAATGTTTATGCAAATAGTGTTAGTGTGGTTATAATTATGTGAAAATAATTATTGGTTAATAAGGATGTATGTTTTTGATTATTATTTTTATCAGTAGTTATATTGTAATTGTGCATATATTAATTGTCTGGTGTGCATTTACATAAAAATCCACATATATGGTTATTGTGGAGGTTTTTCTGGAAAAATATGAAAGTATGAGGGTGGTGAAAAAATGAATGGTGTCAATAGGGAGTATAATATATATATATATATATCATGTAGGTCCTTATAATCATACTCTACTTATTTATGTATTGAGCACTTTTTACATATACAACTTAGAAAACTCCCGGTGTTTTTTTCTTTTGGTCACTATATACAATACTGATGATTATTTTCAGAAAGTACAGATGTGCTGGTCTTTTCTTTTTTAAAAATTTTTCCCAAATGTCAGTTTGAAAAATTCTTTATTTTGAAAAACTGAATTACCTCTTTTTTCCACACCAGTAGAGTTTAGAAGTAGAAAATGAATATATATATATATATATATATATATATATTATATATATATATATATATATTAATGTGTGTGTGTGTGTGTGTGTGTAATATAGTGAAAATTTGAAAAAACACAGGTTCAAATAAAATGAGTGATATTTTATTCAGCCAACGCTACAGTGTTTCAATCTGTTTAGTAGATCTTCTTCAGGACTTTTGTCGATTTAAGGAAAAAAAGAGAATTGTTCGAAATTTATGAAACGCTGGGATAAACGGTTATGAAAGATGGCATCGAACATTCACTTACGTTGTGTGTGTGAGAGAGAGAGAGAGAGAGAGAGAGAGGAGAGAGAGAGAGAGAGAGAGAGAGAGAGAGACATACCGTCGGATTCACTTCCATTTTTCTCTTCACACACACATATATATATATATATGGATAGAAAGGAAAAGGAATGGAGATGCAATAAAAAATAAAGGATTGCTGGCTGGATACCAAGAGACAATGAACGAACATTTGACAGGCACGGATACGGGGGAGGGGGGTGTCGACGGAATGGCGTAAGAAATTGCGATGTGTTAACATTCTTAATGGAAGGGAAAGAGCAAGAGAAAGATTAAAGAGAGGATAGAGTAGGAAAATATTTGTAGATTTCTTATTTCTTTTTCGTATATGAAACTGACCTATGTTTGCATAACATTTAGATAAAGAAAAATATAGACGGGTAACGGAGATTGGAATGGGCAAGGGGAGAAAAGGAGAAGATACATATAAAGGGGAATACATTAAAAAAATTACACCCCCCCCCCCACACAACACAAAAAAAACAACGCAGAAGCAAAAGATGATGGATTTAGTTGTCAACCATCAAGGAATTGACTAAACTTGCAAATCGGTCGGAAAATTTAGGTGACCCCCCCCAAAAAACAGAACCCACTAATTTTTAATAAAACTGTTAATTTTAATTAGGGGGGGGGTTAGGGTTTATTGTTACGGTTAGGGTTAGGGTTTAGGGTTAGTTTGATGGGAAAGAATTTGGGTTCTGTTTTTTCTGTGTCACTAATTTTCCGATCGATTTGCAAGTTTAGCTGTGGAATTTCCATAAGATGATGGACTTTGTTGTCAACCATCGTGGAATTGGCTAAACTTGCAAATCAGTCGGAAAATTAAGGTGTAATTTTGTAATAAAACTGTTAATTTTAACTGGTGGGGGGTGTAGGGGTAGGGTTGGGGTGTAGGGTTAGTTTAATGGGAAAATAAATAAATAATTTGGGTTCTGTTTTTTCTGGGTCACCCTAATTTTCCGATCGATTTGCAAGTTTAGCCGTGGAATTTCCCTAAGCCCGGTTCGTTACGAAAGGGGTGTGAGGGGGGTGGCATGTCGTAATGGCGAATGTTCTGGGGTTTGAATTCCTGTCTCGCTATTATGTTCACATTCGGACTAATAAGTAAGTAAAGTCGTCGGGGCCGCCTAACGTCGGTATCAGCCAGACAGCGAGGGAGTCTATCTCCTTGTCACTAGCGCTAAACCAAGGAGATTATTTTAGCGCCTGAGTTGGAGCACCATACCTACCATCAGCTCCTCACCTTACTGCACAGATCCCTGTGCTACTCATATGCTGAGTTAGCGGGGGCCTGTATCGAACCTGGAACCTTGTGGTTCCTAGGCAGACATTCTACCAACTGAGCTAAACCTCTAGACATCAGTCAGACAGTGAGGGGGTCTATCCCCTTTCACTAGCGCTAGGCCAAGGAGAGATTGTTTTTGCGTCTAGGGTGGAGCGCTACACCTACCATCAACTCCTCACTTTACTGTGCTACTCATATGCTGAGTTGGCGAGGGCCTGTATCGAACCTGGAACCTTGTGGTTCCTAGGCAGACACTCTACCAACTGAGCTAAACCTCTAGACATAAAATAACCCTAAACAGGTTGACATGCCATTAAAATCAATTATGTTTGGAAATGCAAAAGAATAAAAAGAGAAAAATCATAAAAAACAAAAATGAGAAAATGTTTACAGACTCACATAAATTGTTTAATGGCATATCAACCATCATAGCGTCTGGGGTCGAGCACCACACCTACCATCAGCTCCTCACTTGACCGCACAGATCCCTGTGCTAGTCATACGCTAAGTTGGCGAGGGCCGGTATCGAACCAAGAACCTTGTGATTCCTAGCCGAACACTCTACCAACTGAGCTAAAACTGGCTCTTCCGCACTAATACCCTTGCGAAAGATATGAACCCTCTCATCCTCTCCCCAGCTATGGGATAAATAGTACCACTACAAGAATGGCTTTGGCATTGAATAACCCACGAAAGTTGATATGCCGTTAAACAAATAAATAAAACCAAACTAAACTGAATGATTGGTAATTAAAACAACAACTACTACTACTACTACTACTACTAAGTATCAAGTATGTTGTTTGGTTGGTTTTTACGGCATGTCAACCCTTGTTGGGTTATTTTATGTCGAAGATATTTTCTTTTATTCATTCTTGTTGTGTATTCATTTTTTTTTCAAGCTCAATTTTTAAACACATTTTTAGACTCATTTTTGTCTATTCAACCCATAGATGGGACCCTAACATGTACCAGCACTCCGGGTCACAGTGGATCTGGGAGTAATGGTGATGAAAGGGTACTCCACATTCCCCAGAGCTTAAAAATTTGAACTTCACCAATAAATGCAGTTTAACGTCATACCTAGGGCACTAGACCCATTGATTGAGTGGGGGCTCTCAGACAGCTTAAATTAGGGCCAAAGTGAAGTGTTATATCTTTAAGTATCATGGGACGAAAATAACCGCTAACAGGTGGCCCTATTTGGAGGTGGGGTCTTATTCTCTTGCAGAATTCTTAAATGTGCTATGAAGTTGGTCTCCCTGCGCGACGAATATGAATCATGGTCTAGATAAAATAAAAACTAGATAAAAAATGTCCTGTTAATTCAAATGCAATGATCAAATCAGCCCTTAGTCAGAAGAAACAGCCCTTAGTTAAGAAGTTAGAAGAACCCAACTAGACAACACGATGGCAGCCGAAGGAGATGGTAGAAGGATCAGCAAGAAGCAAGATCTCCTCACCAAGTAAGTCATTAATCTGTCTCTCTCTATCACTGAAGAATTCTCTTATCTACGAACTCTCACTATCACGCACCAATTGTATGCCTGATGTGGGTATGATATAGGACCCGTGACCAGCATATTACCACATGGCGTATTCTACAGCCCCTGTCGACATGGCTCAAAACATGGTAGTACATGGAATAGTCTGAGAGGCGAGTCTGGTTCAACAGAGACATCTCCTTGAAAACTAAATGCGCAGTATACCGTGCCATAGTTCTCTCTACCCTCCTGTACAGTACAGAAGCCTGGACGATATACAAAGCGGATGCCCATAGACTACATGTCTACTACATGCGTCACTTGCGCAGTATATTAAATGTGAAGTGGTGGCAACATGTTTCAAATAGGACCATCCTGAAGAGAACTGGACTCGCTGGCATGCACGAAATACTTGTCCAACGCAACCTGAGATGGGCTGGCCTGGCCACTTAAACAGACTTGGGGAGATGACAGACTACCAAAGCAGATTATGTAATCTCAACTGAGAGAGGGATCACGTGGAATCGGTAGACCAAAGCTCAGGTACAAAGACAACATCAAGAGAAACCTGAAGGACTTGAATATCCCCATAGGCAGTTGGCAAGATGCAACCAGAGACCGATTAAATTAGAGGAAAATGATTCGCGTGGTGTCATCATCGGATACGATGGACAGCAATTGATTGATTGATTGATTGAAGAAGGAATGTCCTATAAAGCAAATAACCTTTTATATGTAAGCCTTGAGACTGCTGGTAATAGAATGATTAGGAAAAAGGTTCTCATATACAATGCACATTGACCGGAGGAGCCTCTCTGACCGCTCGTCTAGCTTAAGTAAAGACCAAAGTGGAATGTTGCATATCATAGACTGCTCAGCCTCCAGAATTCCGTCCTTAAGCATCATGGGTTGCCACCCATGGCCAACAGGTGACCTCATTGGTTGGGGTGGGTGATTACTCTTCTGCAGAGCTGAAGTCGGCGTATTCTGTGGTGTTATTGAAACCTTAAGAGTGACTGCCCTTGGTCTAGGCACAACATCTAAGATAGAATAAAGATGGCTTCTAAACCTTAACACGTCGTCCAAGTTATACTCCATTTAATTCAAATATACTGACATGGTGGCAGCGGTAGGATAAGAACATTCCTCAGAAAAATGGAGTATAACTCGGACGACGTGTTAAAGTTTAGAAGCCATCTTTATTCTCTCTCAGCTTTGTGCCCAGACCAAGGGCAGTCACCCTTAAGAGTCCAATAGCATCACATATTCTACAGCCCCAACCAACAGCAAGCAAATCTATTAATAATGGAGATTCGTTTTGTCTGTAACAAAAATTACGTCACTGCTTACGTCACATTACCCAAAATCGTCATAACATAGAATAAATACACTCAAAATTTTAACATGCAGCATTAGACAGTCCTCATTGTTTTTTTTTAAAACAAGTTTTAATAAATACATGCCTGGTATTATATATCTACGTATAGTTTGTTTTATTTTAATACATATTTAAAGTTTACATTTCAAATTTATTTTTTAATCCTTTAATGAATTTGATGATTTTAATTACTTAGGGTACAAACTCGTTGACATTGAATTTTTTACTCCCACCCCTCAGGCAATATGTTTAAAAAATCTATTTTTACATCGCCCGGAGGTTTTGTTTATTTTGTACTAGTATATATAATAGCCAAATAACGGTTTGTTGAGTTTCTTTCTCATTGTAAGTGTAAATATTGCTTTGTATATAATTAATTCATTAATTATCTTACATTGAGCTCTCTTAGGATTTGAAATAATCATGGTATAAATCTATAAGTGTGTGGGGATTAAAATAAAACTAAAATAAAATTAGAATTAAAAAAACAACAAACTCCAATGGGCCTTCACCGGAAGAACCCTCCGCGCATGAGCGACAAAAAGTGACCGACTCCCTACCCACCCCTCCAAAAAAATCTCGGCCATTATATATCTATATATAAGTTTGTTATTTAATACATATTTAAAATTTACATTTCAAGTTGGGCCGTAACTGGGTCTAGTCGCTCCTACTAGACAGGGAGATATTCCCTTGCTACAGACGACTATGACCGGGAATAAAGCCTAAGTCATAAAAACACCTCTGCCTTTGTCTCTTTCGTTCGTTAAATTCCTTCCGTTTCAGCGCGACCACCAAATGAAATGGAGTAAAAAGCAAAAACCCAAAGAACACGAACATAGAATATCCAACTACATTAACCTTAAAACACCCAAACCTCTTCCTACCACATAGGTGTGCATCTGCATGGCCATACATTGGGATCATCAATATCTCCTGTACATCCACAAATAGAATTATCCCCAACTTACCTGTCTACTGGATACTTTTATCTTTATCTTTATATATATTATGGACTCTCTTGTCGATTTTCGACGCATGAGGGTTCACATACACAATGAACATCCACACAGTGATTTGTTTATAGTGGTGAAGGCTTGTGTTGGACCATCCACACTTTTTGGCACAGTGGATAGGAAAGAATTGGTGCATCAAGGGTTGCCATAAACCCAATCAACGACCGACCTCAGGAATTTTGAATTCAGAGTTATCCCTCTCCTAGACTGGTTACCTACCCAGGGCTGAAGGGCCCAGTCTGCCCTACTATTTAACCCATAGCTGGAGGGAGAATATATGGATTCATACCTTTCCCAAGGGTATTAGCGCTATGTGAAATGCCAACAGCTTCGTCTAGGAATAATATATATATATATATATATATTATATATGGGTGACCCATATGTGTCACGTTTTGTCTAGCATATATAATATATATATAATATATATATATATATATATATATATGCTAGACAAAACGTGACACATTGGGTCACCCATTCAGCTCTGGGTAGATAATTGAGATTAGGGAAAAGAGAGTTAGCAAAGCGAATCAAATTTTAAAAATGAATAAATAAATACGACCGAGCGAAACCTTAAAATCATTTTGTTAGCTTTCTAAGAAAGTGAATGTTTGACCTCATTTAAGCTACGGGTTGCTTGTTGTGAAATTTAACATGGAAATACATTTAAACTCCCCCCCCCTCTCTCTCTCTCTCTCTCTCTCTCTCTCTCTCTCTCTCTCTCTCTCTCTCTCTCTCTCTCTCTCTCTCCAGAGAAACTAGCATTATATAAGGAGGAGGTAGTCAGGAGAGGGGAAGAAAGAAATAGACACAGAGTAAAGTAAGAGATTGATCAGTTTTTGTCTTAATTGCAAATTACGACTTATAAGAACCAATTAAAACAGAATTTTTTTCAAACATAATTCAATCCTAAAAGTAAGGAATAATTTAGTATAATTTTCGTGTCATTAAACTAAACAGTAAAAAAGACTTTAGGAAGCAACAGTTGATTAACTCAGCTTTAGTATAATAATAATAATAATAATAATAATAATAATAATAATAATAATATATATATATATATATATATATATATATATATATATATATATATATATATATATATTCTTGCACGTGATGACGTAGGTAATACCGACGTTGCTTGTTTACTTGAGTATACAAATATTTGTTCGCTCTCCATTTGGACGGAAGAAGACTCGAGATCAGAGCCAAGGTTAAATAACTGATTGGTAAAAAGGTTCATTTACGAACATTGCTGCAAACATTCTTAGATGTTAAGAGTATTTAAAAAAGGTTGTCTGTTGCTATGAATGGACACACATTTAGTTGTTTTTTTTATACAAACACACACTTAATGCGTTTATCAACAAATACAAAACAAAAAAAATATTTTTTAAAAGACACACCAATAACAACAATCTAATCATGAAATAAAAGTAGAGCCAAACCTGTTGGCCGGGGCTTTAGAATACACCGACTGCACATCTGCAGAGGGGTAAGACCCTCCTCCCAATGGGGCAACCTGTTGGTCGTAAGTGGTGACCCGTGATGCATAAGAGCGGAATCCTAGTGGATGAACTGTCCATGACATGCAACACTCCACTTTGGCCCTTAATTAGGCTAGACGGTCGGAGAGCCCCGACCCCCCCGATCAATCGGCTGATCACGTCAAGTCCTAGCACCTATATGATTGTCCTGATTTCAATTTGCGCTAATACCCTTTGGAAGGGTATGAATCCTACTCTCCCTCCAGCTATGGATAAATAGTCGGGCAGACTGGGCTCTTTAACCTTGGTTAGGCAACGAGTCTAGGAGAAGGAAAACTCTGAATTCAAACCTGTTGAACTCCGCTTAAGAAATTGATCTTGTGTCACATCCTGCTCGTGTGGAGGGGTTGGTAAATATATATATGATTGTCCTAACCCTATTTCTCTTATGGCATCGCTCCCTGATCCACTCTGACCCGGAGTGGTAGTACCTGTTAGGGTCCCATCTATGGGTTAAATAGAAAAATGTGTTTATATTTTTTAAAAAGTTGAATATCCATTAAAAATGAATTTATTTCAAAACTTTGTCGGCACTGAATGACCCACCGAGGTTGATATGCCGTAAAAAAAACCAAAGTGAACAAACAAATGTAAAGTCGATGGAATAGACCAGGAATATTGTTTTTGCGTCTCAGATGGAGCGCCATACTTACCATAAGCTCAACACTTTAAAGTGCAGACCATGCTACTCATGGACTGAGTTGGTGAGGGCCGTTATCGAAACCGGAACCTTGTGGTTCCGAGGGGAAAATTCTTGAAGACAATATACACTTTATTTATTCATTTTACTAATATCTTTGTATTAGTTTTGAAGCATGAAGTTTTAACTATTAAGGTTAAAATTAAAACAAAAACGCACGTGTGTGTGTGTGTGTGTGTGTGTGTGTGTGTGTGTGTGTGTGTGTGTGTGAGTTGCTAGTGGGCACATGTCTGATGAATTTTCAATTCGGTTAGGGGGTATTTGTTTGAAGTGGGATGGTCAGTGTTTTTTCTTCTTAATATATAGTCCATGTTCAGATAAAGAGAAACAAGCGGTCTCGAAAATTTAACGAAATAAAACAAAACTTAACATCAAAAAACTGAGTTTCTTATATTCCATACCTAATGCTTCATACTAAATCCCCCAAAATATATAATAAACATAATAATTATAATATATATATATATATATATATATATATATAAAAGACTGCGTAAAAGCGTAAACATCTTAAAAGAGGAAAATTTCTAAAAAGAAAATGAGGGAACCCTTATAATTAGATATTTAATCTAAGTTAATATTTATTCTTTTTTTTGTTCGACCAATCTCAGCAGAGAAATTCATTGGTAGATGTTTGGACTTAAGATCAGGATTGTTGTTGGAAAAAATTTTTTTTTTTTTCATCAGGAAAGAGAAATTAGAAATTACTCTCTCTCTCTCTCTCTCTGAAGTCTCACTCACTGTCTCACTAATTGTGAATACTAAATTCTGAATACTCATTAAGTATGAATAGAACAAAACGTCTTCGGCATAAAATAACCCAACAAGGGTTGACATGCCGTAAAATCCAACCAACCAACCAACATACTTGATACTTGATTTCGTTGTTGTTGTTGTTTTAATTCAACATGTAAAAACCAACAAACCAAACCAAACCATCAGGCACTAGACAAGGTATTTGCCTTTCACCCCCCTTATGAGGGCGTGACACAAGGACATTTTTATGTGAGCCCACCCACAAACCGAAGCTCATGGGTGGTAGGCACAACAAATGCGTTGATTCCATCGGCATTCCTCCTCAAGGGGGCGCCTCAGGCACTGGGCAATAAACCCAGCCCTTACCACTTTTACGCGATGGTTGCAAGTGCTACCTGGGGGAGGGGTCACCCCACTGGAACTTAAACAGTTATTTCACCTTCCGAGCCTCCCAGACCAAAAGGCCGAGATGACGATTGCTTTCCGTGAGATATTCGCGACCCGCAAGCATTCGGACGGAAAATCCAACTATAACAGGATTTTGTATCTCTTTTTAGAACGATTCAGATTAAATGCCTTAGAGCACGCACGCGCGAAAAACGCGCACGCATGCGCAAATGCACGGGCGTAACAGTCCAAACATACGCATGCTATTGAGGTAATTTACGGCAGACGAGATTTAATACATCCGCCATCTTCCAATAAAAAGTGCGATAGACACTGAAGTTCTCTCATATATCAAATTCCTACGATGTACTTGCTGACGTCAAGCAAGAGTTTCTGCGTTTTAATGTAAAAAGAAATTGGGTCGTTCCACAAAAGTCATGCGTGAAGAAACACGGATTTGTAGCAGTCGGTGATCGGGTTGCTGCCCCTCCGATAAAATTTTTAGCAGCCGGAGATCCTGCTCCACCTCCCAATTGTTGCCACTTGTAATATTTTTACAGGGTTTTATTTTAACAAAATACAATATAGAAAGAAATACAAGAAAGATAAAGTGTTGTATACCCTCTTCATTTCTTCTTTACTTACTTCTTTCTTACTCTATTCTTCTGGCCGTCTTTGGAATCTTATAACATCTTGTCTTGGTCTGGAATCTTCTAAGGTCTGGACTTTCTTGGGGACTTCGGGTCTGGTCTTCAATTGCTATGTTCCTGCTCGCTGGTCATCATTTCTTAGTCTTGTTACCAAGACATTCATTAACCACAAGAATATATTAATTATCCAAACTTTTATTTCCTTAACTATACATAATCCTCTAACTAACATAGCGCGCGTGAGTTCCAGTTTAGGTAGGACCTAAAATGGCCGACTTCTCTGCCTGACGTCTAACTGCAAACTGGGGACTCAAAAAGGTCCCATGTGACTTCACATATTTGGCGGGCTTCTGTAATTTTCCATGGAAGAACCCGGCCATGATATGAAAAGGGTCATCTCCTCAGAATTACATCGGATTGACAATAATCTTATGCAACCGCATAGATTATGTAACAAAAGTACTATCAAAGCAAAATACTGGCAATTTTAATATGTACTTGCCGCTAACCATGTTGGCAGTAGGTGTGGTGTTCTACGTCAACAAAAACAATCTCCCCGGTCTTGCGCTAGTGAAAAGGAGATGGACTCCCTCGCTGTTCGGCTGATACCGACAATAACCCATTCCGCCAAATCACGGTCCTGCATGGATACTACACATTATTTGGTAGTGGTGGGGTGGTTTTTGTTGTTGTTGCTGCTGCTGCTTCATCATTTTTTGACGCTGTATTTACCAAGACAAAAATGAACGATGAAGAAAACGTTAATTTTGCTCAAATTACAAATTGTGTTTCAAAAGTAACGAAACTGAAGCCGTATTTATCAAGATAGAAATAAACAACGAATAAAACTATATCCGTCTCATAATAGTTGGTACATATCTAGTTACATTTCTTATATTAATTGCAACATACATTATGGGACAGATATGAGGCATAAAAAAACAATATTCAATAGGGTGGCATCAGGAGCAGCAAATATATAACTTTTTTTTTTTTTACAAAATCTATATCATAATGTCTCTAACACTCTTTGCTCATGATTGAACCAGCGACTCTTCTCTTGTGACCTTCACAGCTCTGTTCTCCTCCTCTCCCAGTTCCTCCACTCCTCCGTTTTCTGTTCCATCTCTCTGAAGAGTAATCAAAGTTCCAATTACCGTCGAATTGGGAAGACATGGCAACAAACGACTGTAACTCAATACAAACCCGAATAGTCGCAAAGTCTACTGCAGAATGACAGGGTATTCATAAAACTACACAGTATCATTCAAATCAAGCAGCCAATCAGAACTCAAGGAGTGGAATCACCCAAATCACCCAAATTCATGAATGGATCATTCTGATTTCTATATATACCAACTGTCTTGGACACTGCTTCAGTTGTACTTAGTTAGTTGCTGTTATTCAAACCAACAGTTGACTAACTGACTTCAATACTTTCCTTCGTTCCTCGTTTGATTTACGTCGTTGCTCGCTCTAGTCTATCGACTGAATGACCATTTTTCTCCCCTCCCTCTCAGAGAAGCAGACATTTTATCCCCAACCTCTACCCATAATGCCTCAGGTGCTTCTATAAAGAGGCCTTTCCTTCTCCTCTCTAACTTTTCGATGTTGCATGCATGCCTACACCCACTCCTCGTTTACCCGTTCAGTTCCGATGTCTCAGGCAAGGTGGACTTGCACGCAAAGCAAGTCCTTGCCCGTTTTGCACGAGGTAAGTCTCTTCTCTCACTACACATAAATACTAAGGTAAAGGAACATGTATGCAGTTTATACATAATAAAACTGACATAAGAATTATAAAGGAATGCCTAGTTTTTTTATGTCTGAAATCAGAGTCAAAAGTCTGTACGTTCGCTTAACGCCTGTACACAACACGTACAGTGGCGCACTAGTTACCATATGCCGTCCAGCCAGGCAGAGTCAGAGACAACTGCAAGGGTCAAAGCTCATCTCAGATTTGTAAGCAACGCACGTTAATTTCAATCTTGTAGGGTCCTGTTGTAGAGGAGTTAACACCCCTACAAGATGGACTGGCTCATGGCCTTATAAGAGTCGACGTATCAGTGATAAAGTCGGGGAAAATATATTTGGACGAAATCACTGCGTTTGACTACAGACATTTGATCCTCCTCATTCTTGTACGCTTGACTTGTGAATTGTACTACTTCTTGTTTTATGTTATAAGTATCTGTTACCCACCAGATACAAGTGCTGAATAAAATATATATCAAGCACACTATTTCTCTGTGTATCTTTTACCACCTAAACGATACAACAATTATCTGTTTAAAATTTACCTTGATTCCGTTTCTACTTTTGGTAAATTCTTCTTTTTTTTTTCGTTTTTACTTTTGAGAAATTTCATTTTTCCATTTTCATAGTATGTTCGCAATTGTGTATGAGGTAGTCGCTAAGGATCTACTGGGGAGGCAAGGGGGTGATAGTCTGAAAAAGTTTGGGAACCTCTGCTTTAAACGAACACTGTTTTACTAATGTTTTCTCAATAAGTAAATAAATATGCAGTGCTTTAGTTAGTGACTAATAATAATAATAATAATAATAATAATAATAATAATAATACCACACAACAAAATGGTATAGGCATAAACCAGAATCTGTTCTTGGAACGGTCCCAAAAGGATTAGAAAAGGGCTTGGAAAGTTTGGATATCAGAGGAAGGATTGAAACCATTCAGAACACTGCACTGCTGCAATCTGCCAGAATACTCATAAGAGCCCTGGAGACCTGAGGAGACTTGCTGTCACTCAGACTGCAGTGAAAGACCATCAGCTAATGCTGATATGAAAACTCAAAAGGAGTGAATAATAATAATAATAATATCCTTTCAGCTAGTATATTAGGCCTGAGACCTGTCAGCTGTTCCTTATAAACATTCATCTTAATTTCACAGAATATTTATAACCTTTCCACAGATTATCTAACATTACCTTAAAGGAGTTTAGAGACGGGGCTGTTGGGATTATCTTCCCTTTGCCTGGAAGAGTTATCTTCCCGCTGGGGTTTCCGTGCCGACCATCAGGGGACCTCTGGTATTTAAGCGCGGGTTTTGAAACTCCCTGTCTCTTTTCTACCTCTTCTCGTAGGTACCCACATGGGTTAGACACATTGTCACACCTTTCTCGGTGGGGGTTTCTTCCCCCAACGCTATGCAACTCTCCTGGGGGCTTTGGCCCCTCATCACTAGTAAGTGATTTTTAATGTATGGACTCTCCAGTCCTTTAATCTCTACTCTTGTATGTTCAAGTACATGTATTTCATTGTTACTGTATCTTGTCGTATAAATGTGCTGTTTATTATATAAAATGTTATGTCCAGCCCACGTGTCAGGGTTTGTTTCGTTTCAACAAGTTATAACATTGTTATCATCTTGAACCTTACAGGGCATTCACTATTGATGATGGTAGTTTATTCCATGTATTCACCACTCTGTAACTAAAATAATTTTGTCTTGCATTTGCTTTACAAATTTTTTAAAAGTTTTAATTTATGACCCCTGGTATTGATATTTTGAGCAATGTTTAGTAGATCAAAGTTCGTTGAATAGTACTGTGATGGAGAACGAAGCGGCAATGCACGGCAACTGTCGTGTTCAGTGAGAAAAAGAGCAATACATTGTCTTGCCTGCTGGAGTCGAACCTGCGTCCTCTCGAATGCAAGAAAATGAAACTGGAATCTAAGGAGAACGAGAGAACAGAGTGGCGCGCGCACCGGCAGAGACTAACCGACGTATGACTGCAGTTAAAACTAGTGGGAAAAGAAAAGTGAGGAACTTAATCAGTTTGTGGCGGACTTGATTGTGGACTTACCCTCAACACAGACATTTTTTTTTGTTCAACAAAAGTGCTAACATTTTTAGTAGTTACAATAAACCTATGAACGGATGAGGATTAAAATAAAATTAGATTAAATTAAATCAAAAATAACAATCTCCCAGGAGGCACCAGACAGGAAAAACATCTGGGCATGCGCAGAGAAAAGGCGCCAAGGGATCTCCACTGTAAAACTGCTCTCACCCACAGCCAAAAAATGGCCACACGAATCGTAACAAATTTACTATTTAAAGGCGTTGATATATTGTTGAGAGTTGCTCGCTAGAGACACGACTAGCAGACGAGGATTGTACAGCTCTCTACTTCAAGGCAAGATAAACTCTGATACAACTCCGGGCGGATCAGCCGACAAGGATTAAAACTGATACAACCTCTTTCTACTTCGAGAAAGGATCAAACTTTGTGCCACAAAGAATCTCCACTGTAAAACTGCTTTCACCTCCAGCCTAAAAATGACCACATGAATCATAACACCATGGTCAATGCAGCTTCTTGATTCATTACTGAATATCACTTTCATCCAATAGTCCACATGCTATGGTTATTTCTTTTTAACCCACTCTGCCACAAGGGATCTCCACTGTAAAACTGCTTTCACCTACAGTTCTAAAATAGCCACACGAATCGTAATACACATAAAAAAACACAACCTCCCCCATTAACGTCAAGGTTATCAATTTGTGAACGAATATTTGTAGGAGAATGAAATTTGTGCGTAACAAATTCTATTGTCGCTCAAATCAAACCGGAAGTAAGTATTGTATATTGTGTAGAGGGTAGTTTAGCGTTCTTAGTGCGCCGCTAGCAGGGTGCCATACCGCTGGTAGGGAGTGCATATCAACTGAGAGGACGCGTTAAGCTCAAGTCTTGCTGAATCGAAAGAGAGTAAATTATCTTCGCGCCTTTTACTGAATACCCGGATGTCGCCTCCTGTCGGCTGTCGGAAGCGTCTCTTGTAGACAAGGAGGGGTAATCCTAACACGTCTTTGAAAATACATTATTGTTTATTTATCTATCAAACTTTGAATACCAACAGAATGTGTATTATTTAATTTTTCGGACTGTTGTACTAATATTTATTGTTTATACACAACGTTTCGGTCGATGTGCCCTCCGGCCTTTTTAAGGGTTTCTTTCGAAATCGGGAACGTTCTTGTCGAGCTTGGGGGCCTTCATGTCGTAATCGGGAGTCCAGTTGGACATATGGCACAACGAATATAATATATTGTGTTAATACAGTTCTAAGTGACAATCATCTGTAGGTTGCAGGTTCAATCCTGGCTACGGGCAAAAAACATAGAATAGTTAACATCGCTTGTACCTGGTCATGGTTAACGGAATGAGAACAATCTACCAGAATGGATTAAATAAAGGGTTCGGTTCGAGTTCTGTGAAGGCTCCCGATTACGACATGATTATATTAGAAATGGATTAAATAAAGGGTTCGGTTCGAAGTTCTGTGAAGGCTCCCGATTACGACATGAAGGCTTCGACAAGAATGTTCCCGAGTTTGACAAGAAACACCTGGTTTGGGGGGGGCACATTAACCGAAACGTGGTATATATAACAATAAAGATGAGTAAACAGTCCGAAAAATCTGAATAATACACGTTCTGTTTGTATTCAAAGTTTGATAGATGAATAAACAATAATGTATATTCAAAGACTTATAACAATAAAAATGAGGACAACAGTCCGAAAAAATCTCAGCAATAGAAATTATTTAGCCTTATCTAAAAAAAAATTCAGACAAATAAAGAATGTGAATCTGCCTTTTTATGCTTATCGACATATTTATTTTATCATTTTATATTTACTTTCGTCGAATTTGCATATATCATATATCACCTCCACCTTCCTTTTATGGACTGCTATGAGAAGTAGGAGGCTCATCTTAGTGATATTTAGTTGCTTGGTCGTAAGGAAGATATTTAGTCGAGTCACCAGGGATCAATATCAGCATTACTATATCCGTGATATATTAACACTGAATAAACAGAAGGAAAACGCACAAGATAGATAGATAGATAGATAGATAGATAGGCATGAGTAGACCAAGATAGATAGATAGATAGACAGATAGATATGAACAAGCTGATAGATATGAATAGGTAAATATATATATATATATATATATATATTATATATATATATATATAGAGAGAGAGAGAGAGAGAGAGAGAGAGAGAGAGAGAGAAGAGAGAGAGAGAGATGAATAGACCAATATAGATAGATAGGTATGAGTAGACCAAGTCAGATATATAGACAGATATGAACAGGCTGATTGATAAATGGATATATATTAGTAGGCAAACATAGACAAATTAATAGATAGATAGATATGAGTAGATCAAGTTCAATATTATTATTATTATTTACTCCTTTTGAGTTTTCACATCAGTGTTAGCTGATGGTCTTTCACTGGAGTCTGAGTGACAGCAAGTCTCCTCAGGTCTCCAGGACTCTTCTGAGTATTCTGGCAGATTGCAGCAGTGCAGTGTTCTGGATAGTATCAATTCTTCCTCTGATATCCAAACTTTGGGACCGTTCCAAGTGCACCAACTACAATTTGTATCACTTTGACTTTCATATTCCATAACTTTTTCAGTTCTCTGGCAAGGTCCAGATATTTGTCTATTTTTTCATTTTCCTTTAACTTCACCCTGTGATCTGCTGGCACTGCAAAATCCACCAGTTGACAAGTTCTTTCTTTTTTGTTTATCAACACTAGGTCTGGTCTTCTTGCTGGGATAAGGTGATCCGTTTTTATTTCAAAGTCCCAGAGAATTTTGTGCGTTTCGTTCTCAAGAACAGATTCTGGTTTATGCATATACCATATATTATTATTATTATTATTATTATTATTATTATTAAATAAAAATTAAATTTGTGACTATTTTCGTTGGTAAAAAAAATAGAAGCTCATGCCTTCTACGACACATACATGTTGGGGGGGGGAGAGCTCGAAGACAAAATTGAATCCCCATACCTATCATCCACCTTTCAAAGCCGCGTGTCACAATAAGAGCCTAAAATAGGGAGCATTAGCAGCGAAGATGACAGTGAATTTAACCTACAAACCTGGTATGACTGACGTTGCAAATTAAATATATATATATATCATATTTCTGTTTGGAGTCCCAGGGTGCAGATGAAAGAGGGTTGCGTCTTAGACGAGCGTCTTATATACACTTACCTTCCTTCTTCTGCAATACGAAAATCTCATTTACGTATAAGCAAATGGAGGCGCATACTGTAATGGTTATCGTCTTAGGAAATGGACTCAGCGACCCGGGTTCAAATTCTAGACTGTTTGCTTTTCCCATAGCCCTAATACTAGCTATGTTCAAAATAACTAAAGGGGCGTAATGAAAAAGTTGATTTTAAAACAATTACCAAAATTGTCCGATTTTAATGGAATTTTCAATTTGAACATTGGCGCGTCTGCAGACCCTTGCATCTCGCATTTATCCGGGGTCACAGTGTGGCTTCCGAGCAAACCGGACAACCGTGGACATCGTCTTTAGTAGACGGAAGGATGATAACAAACTCATTTTCTATCATATATGTCCTAGAAAGCGGTGGCTGAGGGTCTTTGTATCCTGGGCATGACGTTAAACTGCATCTAGTGGTGAAGTTCCAATTCTGGAGGTCTAGGGAGTGTGAAGTAACCCTTCATTGTCATTACTCCCAGGTCCACCCGGAGTGGTAGTACTTGTTAGGGGTTAAGTATGGGTTAAGTAGAAAAGAACCACTGAGTTTTAAAAAAATGAATACCCATCAAGAATGAATAAAACAAACATCTTCGGCACAAAATAGCCCAACAAGGGTTGACATGCCGTAAAATCCAACCAACGATGTCGTGGTCCAGCATGTTAGCCATTACTTCCCTTCCCCACGCCTCATTGCTGATATAAACGGAAGCCTAATTTAATTGTGTTGAGAGTGTTTACATTTCATCTCGTCAAGCAACGTTTTCAAGTTTCGAGATGAAAATTTTGTTGAGGATAGCAGAATTTATAGACTGAATTCTCAACTACATTTCTAGTTTGGAAGTATAAAAAAATGTGTCACTTTATGATAATACTAGTTGCGGTACCCGGCAATACACGGGAAAGGTGGGGTTAGTCGCAGTTCTTGTTCCTGAAAATGCTGGTGAAACTGGGGGATTGTAAAAAAAATTTTTCGTAAGTATAAATCTGGTGATAAATTTTGTCTCTTATGCATATAGGAAAAGTTAGCAATTGCTTCGTACTCCAACCTGAAAGAATTGTTAAACCAGAGGTCGGAAGTTTTAAATACATGTAGGGGACCAAGTATCCAATAGGCACCCCAATTCAATAGCAAAATCAAAAGTTAAAAAAAAACATCTGTTCGTTTATTTTCAAATATTTGAAAGTCGAAGTTACCGGTGATGAGTAAAATATAAACTTTTCATTAAATTGATGATTTGGGTGCCAATTGGATACTTGGTCCCATGTAGGCATAAAAAAAGTTTGGCTTTCTTAACCAATAAGTAGTGATCTTTTTAACCAGACTTTTTCTTTCGCAGATCCTACTACGGAGTTCGATTTTCGCTGAATACCCCATACTTGCGACC